>CM031372.1:70294897-70881690 GCA_018208015.1 Medicago ruthenica | reverse complement strand
AACCCAAAATGGAAGTTTACAGCAATTTTGCTAGAAAACGCACAAGTTCCGGCTCGTTTGCGAACGGTTTTGAAAAGCGAACAAATTTTGGTGTATGTCCATTGCTTGGGTTTTGAAAATCATGAACAATCTTTATTGTTCAAGTTTTGATTGAAATGAATGAACATAGCTTGTTTGTTCATGTGGTTTTGAAAGTTTGAGAACATAACTTGTTTTGGCAAGTTATCCACATAATGGTCATACGAACTTGTGATTTTTGGCCAAAATTATGCAAATCCTTGTTATGGTTGAAGAACATGGGTTTAAAAACTCTTAGGGTTCTGAGCTCTGGGCTAGAACCTCAAAAATTGGTCATTTTGACACAAAAACTCAGGTTCTGAGTTCTGTCATGGTCGCACTGCGACCATGACTTCGCACTGCGAAAGCATGCAAGAAATTTTGGGTTCAGAAGCTGTTTCTGAACTTTTGTTCAGAAACAACTTCTGAACACACTCAGGACCTTATAGGTGGGTGAAAAACTTTGAGTTTTTGGGGTGAAAAAGGTTGGACAAACCAGTTTTGATGTTTTGAAAACCTTGGGATTTCTTTGAAATTCAAAAGGGGTTTTTTAGAATCAAAAGGTTTTGAACCAAAATAGCTATGCAAACACAATTGTAAATGCAAGATAAGTGCTTAGAAACTTACAGAACTCCTTAGCAAAGCTCCAGCTGCAATTGATTTGTATTGATTGAAGGCTTTCACAAAGGTTTGAGTATTTGGTGATGGTTTTGGAACTTTTGAAAGCTTTGTGTGGATTGATTGTTTCTGGTTATTTGTGGAGGCTTGTAGGCTAAAATGAGTAGAGTTTCTGCTCTTGAAAATGCTGTGTTAACTGTTTTTGAATCCTTGGGCATTGCCTTCTATTTATAGGCCAAAACCAAATCTTTGTCATCATTACAAAATCCTAAAATTCAGCTGATTTGTGGCTAAGATCCAGCTGAATCCCTTTGCATTAAATGCTAATGGATAGAGGCAACCTTGCCTTGTACCAAGGGGCAAGATTCAGCCTGACTTCAGCCACAAATTCAACTAATTCTAGAAGGTAATGATGAAGGACAAAGCTGATTTGCAATTGGCTAATGCTTGGGGATCAATCCTTGCAATCTCAATGGTTGGTCAATAAAAACGTGCACTGTAATGTGCAGAGATTGAGGGATGAAAAAGGCTATAATTGGCTGGTGTGAGAGGTGAAAAGCTGCTGCAAAACAGAGTAGGCACTCATGGCTTTTCAAGTAAAAAAATCCAGCTGGTTTGACTGGTTTGGGAAGGAGCAAGCAGGAGGAAAGTCCTCAAGCAGGTGGCTGGCAACCTTGTGGTGGTTGCAGGTCACATGGGAGAGGCTAGAGCTGCCCAAGGGCAAGCCCACTTGCTTGTCACATGCTAGTTGGAAGAAAAAAGCTTCCAACCTTGGCATTAATGGCAAGTCCTTCAAATCTGGTTTTGCTTGGGCCCAATTAGCCATGAATGCTACTTAAAATAAATATGGAAATGATATGCAACAAATTCTGGAATTAAATCAAAGAAACCAAAAATCTGCAGAAAAATCGCAGACTTCGCAGTGCGAAGTGATCTTCGCAGTGCGAAGTCATCATTTTTGAAATGTTGACTTTTCTGTTGACTTTTGTTGACTTTTGACTTTTTTCCCCTCTTTGATTTTTTTTGATTTTTGTTTTAAAATGCTTAGGACAAAATTAGGGTACTACAGCTGCCCCTACTTAATTGTGTCTTCGCATAGAGTGCGTGAGTGCCGAGGGCATCTCATGAACTCTTTGCGAAGATCAATTAAGTAAAAAGAAGGACCCGAATTTTGTCCTTCGCGAAATGCAAATGCAATGGTTGGTAGGGGTTGATCGTATCCAGCCGCTAACACTGGAGGTAGATCCACTGGGGGATGAAGGTAATCTTATCTAGGCACTGTCACTAGAAGTCGATTCCTGAGGATGGTGATTCTCTCTAGGCACTGCTTCTAGAGGTGGAACATTGAGGTAGGTGATCTACTCTAGGTACTGCTTCTAGAGGTCGAACATGGATGTAGGTGATCTACTCTAGGTACTGCTTCTAGAGGTCAAACATGGATGTAGGTGATCTACTCTAGGTACTGCTTCTAGAGAGGGATACATGGATGTAGGTGATCTACTCTAGGTACTGCTTCTAGAGAGGGAACATGGATGTAGGTGATCTACTCTAGGTACTGCTTCTAGAGAGGGAACATGGATGTAGGTGATCTACTCTAGGTACTGCTTCTAGAGAGGGAACATGGATGTAGGTGATCTACTCTAGGTACTGCTTCTAGAGAGGGATACCTAAGCTAGGTGATCTTATTCAGGCACTGCTTCTGAATGTCGATTCCTAACGAGCTGTGATCTTATTCAGCCGCTAACACTGAAGGTCGATACACTGGGGGAGGTGATCTACTCTAGGTACTGCTTCTAGAAGTCGATACCTAAGCTAGGTAATCTTATTCAGGCACTGCTTCTGAATGTCGATTCCTAACGAGCTGTGGCCTTACCCTAAATAGGTGCCCCTGGTTGAATGTTTGATGGATGTTGGTGAATATGTGATACTCACTGGAGAATCCTTGTTGAGGATGCATGATATGAAATGCATGTGTATGAATGATTTGTATATGCATGCATGAATGAAAATGAAATGATGCTGGTTGGGTGCCGAGCAAAGTCGGTCTTGGTTGTGGTTGTGCCAATGACAATTGGGCTCTCTTTTTGTGTTTTGTTTGTTTTTGGTTGGTCGGTTTGGAAGGACGAGGTCCTTTGCCTACATACCCAAATGGGATCAAAACCGGTGTAGTTCGAGCCATGCCCGAAGATTTGTGTGGGTTTGCCAATAATGATTGGGCTTTTTGTTTGGGGTTGAGACTCCCTGGGGAATATCAATAAAATTTGGGCTTTATTGTGGGCCAATGAAAATTGGGCTTTGGTTTGTTGTGCTTGACAAGATGATGATCTTGCTCCTACGTATCTCCTGGTGGGATGGAGAATTCAAAGCTTACGTAGTTCTTTGGTTTGCCAATGAATATTGGACTTTTGGTTCGCCAATGATTATTGGACTCTTTGTTTGGTTGCCGAGCGAGGTCGGGCTTTTTGGTTTTCGTTGATCTCACTGGGGATATAAGGATCATTTTGGAAGCATGATCGATATCCGGCCTTAGTGGATGAAAAAGATGTATGGGGGTGAGCTTTATTTGGGAAATTTGTTTCCTCCGACACCCGGGATCCTTGCGTTTTACGCGTCGTGAGCTACGCACTTGTTTCTGCTGAAGAGCATGAGTCTTAAAATGACTGATGCTGAGCTTCAAGTTTTGAGTCCTCTGATGCAATACCGGGGACCAACGAAATTCTTTCGACATTTAACGTCCAAGTAAAAAAACACACATTTTTTGTTTTTTATGTTATTCCCATATTTCAATGCATTATCTATCATGAATAAAAACACATTTTATGAGCAAGTAAGGACGCATAACAATGAAAAGGTTTAAAAATGATTTTGATTCAACGAAACTTAGTCCCTTGTATGGGTAACTATTCGTGAAAATGTAATCCCTATAAGAGGTGATTACTGAGATAGGGAGAAAAGAAGAAACAAAAAGACAAATGGAAATTCGCTTGGGTTTCATGCTACTTTCCCTATGACTTTGAAATAACCTTTTTTTGAAAGATGATAATGAGGTTGATTCTTTCCCTCTTGAATTCTGTCCGGACCTCACGTGCCGCAGTCTTTTGCCTTTTTTCTTTTTTTTTTTTTGAAACCCCTAACTTTTACCTGGACCGCTCTTTCGAGTTTTCAGTCCACTGGGGTATATTTCCTTTTTTGATGTCCTTAATTTTTGCCTAGACCGCCTTTTCAGGTTTTCGATCTACCAGGACGCTCTCTATTGCCTAAACCGCCCTTTCGGGTTTCCGATTTAGCGAGCTTTTTTCTCTTCTTGGCATATATATTTTTTTTGACTGCGCCGGAGTTTATTGATAGGGGGATCCTTGTGGATGGGTAATACCTTTTTCAAGCATTAAGTCTTCTTCTCTAAATTCTCGAGAATGAACTTTCTTGTCGAGCTGTCCATGCCACAATGATGTGAGGTGTTTTTTCTTTTATGGGGTTCAGCTGGTCAAACCTTGTTTGTATTTGTGAATGCCAATGGAAATTGGGCTTTTGGGTGTGATTGGATGACAAGCATGGTTTTTTGTGTTTGGTCGCCAAGCAAGGTCGGGCTTTTTTAGATTTTTTTTGGGATGCCGAGCGAGGTCGGGCTTTTTGATGGGGTGCCGAGCAAGGTCGGGCTTTTTGATGGGATGCCGAGCAAGGTCGGGCTTTTGTGTTTTTTTTTTTGGATGGGAATGCCAATGACAATTGGGCTTTTATTGGAAGTGGGGTTTGTGATTGCCAATGGAAATTGGGCTTTTTGTTTGGAAATTGTGTGCGCCAATGAAAATTGGTCTTTTGTTGGAGATGTGAGGAATGCCAATGATGACTTGGCTTTTTGTGTTTGGGGGATGCCAATGAAAATTGGGCTTTGTTTGTTTGGGAATGTGAGGAATGCCAATGACGACTTGGCCTTTTGTGGGAAATTGTGGGGAGTGCCGTAACGGCAAATGGTTTATTTTTTTGATGAGTTGGGCGACCACTTGTTTGGTCATGTTTGCATACGAGGCTGCTTCTACCCATTTGGTGAAGTAGTTGATGGCAACTAGTATGAACTGATGCCCTTTTTGAAGCCTTTGGCTTAATCATTCCAAACATGTCTATGCCTCACATAGAGAAAGGTTAGGGTGATGTCATGACATTCAGAGGTGTTTGTGTATGTGCCCCTTGTTGGCATAAATTTGTCACTTGTGACATGTCTTGGCATGGGTTTGGAAGGACTCCTCATGGATTTCTTTGGTGAGCATGACTGCTTCATGTTTATCCACATATCTGAGTAAGACCATAACTTCTCTTTATAGAGTGTGCCCCCGCAGAGGGAAAATTGTAGTGCCATTCTTTTGAAGGTTCTCTTGGTGAGGTTGTATTACCCTATCCTCTTGATCCCCAAGTCTGGACAATCCTTCAGGAGGTTCAAAATCGTCCCTATTATCATCTTCCGTTTGGTTAATTGGAAAATCGAAGTCATGAGGAATCGTAGCAGTGTTATTTTTTTGGTGGTGTATGATGATGATTTTTTTTTTGTAGGGTTGCGGAAATTTAATTGAGAACGAAAGAAAAACGAACTCTTTTGAAAATAAACTGCAAATTTATTAATGACGAAAATGATTTGAAATATGGGGGTCCCCTAAAAATTAATCATTTGCCTTGGGAAGAGCAAAATGATTGTTTTTTTTTTGAAAAACAAGATAAATTACTTGGACAAAAAAAGATTTCCGAAATTTCGATGGCCTTCCGGTTGCTCGGATCTCTTCCGAAACACAACTGTACACCGGGTCGGGTACTTCCCCTTTTTTTGGTGTTTGGTGAGGGAATGATGTGAGGGTTTTGCTTTCAAATGCATGAAAATGCATGTAAATGTATGAATGCAATGAGTATGCAAAAATATGCCCCTTTATTTTGTTTATGCGTAAAATTTTTTCATGAATGCAAATGCATGGTATGCAGGGGTTTGGTATATAAAGGTTCGGAACTTCCCCCCATCCTCACGTGTAGGCTCTAAAGATGATATCTCCTAAGAAGAGGTCCCTAGAGTCATAGATCTCACATGGAATTAGGGTTGTCTATGGACATACGTCGACATGACTTCAATTAATTCCACGTGAAAATCTCCTCTAAGCGGGGTTGGGCATCCTACCTCACGGACATACGTCAACGCGGGCTTCCGCACACAACCTCCTTCTAACTTAGTTTTTCTCTCAAGCTCGGGTAGAGAGCCTCACACGTTCGGCATTAACCCGAACAATGTGGAGTAACATCACTCAAGTAACCCCCGCATTTGATATATATGATATGAATATAAAGCAGATAAAGCAAATATAAACATAAAGCATAAATATAACATGTATGAATAAATAAATAAACATGGCACGCAAAGAAAATAAAACAATTGGCTTTAAACCAAATAGGTTAGGCCTGACTCACTAGTGGGAACAGGGTCCCCAGTGAAGTCGCCAGCTGTGCGCACCTCGTTTTTTTCTCGGGAAAAAGACGCGCAAATCCTCTGAGGTCGTTCGCAAACGCTCGGAGGGCCTTTGTGAAGCCGCCACCAAAGTTTTTGTGTAAAGGGAACGTTGATAAACCCTTAAGTTTTTTTTTGTTTAAAGGGAAACGATAATAAAACCCTTTGACGATGAGGATAAGGATTTGGTCATCGCAACCATTGTCGGGTTCGGGAGTCGATTACGCAAGGGGAAGGTATTAGCACCCCTCACGTCCGTTGTACTCAACGGGAACCTTCTATTTGGTCAAAGCTTGAATTGTTTTTTTAATATTGCGTGCATGTTCATTTATGTTAAAAATATAATAAAAAGGGGGGAAAGGAGATAAAAACAAACGAAGGAAAAGAAAAAGTTTTTTATTATTGTGCTTGACAAGATGTCGATCTTGCTCCTACGTATCTCCCGGTAGTCGGAGAATTCAAAGCATACGTAGTTCTTTGGTAGAAAAACGTATATGTGTTGGTTGTTTTTAAATGGACGATGTTTTAACCGAATTCTTGCGATTAAACGTAGCTTGTATGCTCGCGCTTGGAGACTTATTAAGCGTTTGTTCGCGAATCGCATTAGAATTGTTAAAAGGTACGTCCGTTAGGGTAAAGGGTTGAATTGGTCGCTATGGGACCAAGAGGTACAATGGACTCATACAAGTCAATCATTGACCGAGTGGACTCCGAAGAGTCGGGCGATTGTTCGATTGATCCACTGAGATCAAGAACGGGTACAATGGACTCGGACGAGTCGAACATTGACCGAGTGGACTCAAACGAGTTGAGGGGTTGAGTCTAATGGCCAACGGGGGACCAAAAGGTTTGGATTGACCACAAGGGGCCAAGATTTGGTTTGGTTAGGGTTGTACATATTGAAAAAAGGGAATGACGATTGTACGAGCGACGAGACATACGTCACGCATTCGTACAATCGGGGCGATGGAGAGACATACGTCACACCATCCCTTTTTCATTCATGTTTTTGGGTTGAATCCTTTAGAAATCCCAAGGTATGTCAAAACATTTGGTTTGAAAACCCAAAATGGGAAGGTTTAGCAAATTTTGCTAGAAAACGCACAAGTTCGGCTCGTTTTGCGAACGGTTTTGAAAAGCGAACAAATTTGGTGTATGTCCATTGCTTGGGTTTTGAAAATCATGAACAATATTTATTGTTCAAGTTTTGATTGAAATGATGAACATAGCTTGTTTGTTCATGTGGTTTTGAAAGTTTGAGAACATAACTTGTTTTGCAAGTTATCCACATAATGGTCATACGAACTTGTGATTTTGCCAAAATTATGCAAAATCCTTGTTATGGTTTGAAGAACATGGGTTTAAAAACTCTTAGGTTCTGAGCTCTGGGGCTAGAACCTCAAAAATTGGTCATTTTGACACAAAAACTCAGGTTCTGAGTTCTGTCATGGTCGCACTGCGACCATGACTTCGCACTGCGAAGCATGCGAAATTTTGGGTTCAGAAGCTGTTTCTGAACTTTTGTTCAGAAACAACTTCTGAACACACTCAGGACCTTATAGGTGGGTGAAAAACTTTGAGTTTTTGGGGTGAAAAAGGTTGGACAAACCAGTTTTGATGTTTTGAAAACCTTGGGATTTCTTTGAAATTCAAAAGGGGTTTTTTAGAATCAAAAGGTTTTGAACCAAAATAGCTATGCAAACACAATTGTAAATGCAAGATAAGTGCTTAGAAACTTACAGAACTCCTTAGCAAAGCTCCAGCTGCAATTGATTTGTATTGATTGAAGGCTTTCACAAAGGTTTGAGTATTTGGTGATGGTTTTGGAACTTTTGAAAGCTTTGTGTGGATTGATTGTTTCTGGTTATTTGTGGAGGCTTGTAGGCTAAAATGAGTAGAGTTTCTGCTCTTGAAAATGCTGTGTTAACTGTTTTTGAATCCTTGGGCATTGCCTTCTATTTATAGGCCAAAACCAAATCTTTGTCATCATTACAAAATCCTAAAATTCAGCTGATTTGTGGCTAAGATCCAGCTGAATCCCTTTGCATTAAATGCTAATGGATAGAGGCAACCTTGCCTTGTACCAAGGGGCAAGATTCAGCCTGACTTCAGCCACAAATTCAACTAATTCTAGAAGGTAATGATGAAGGACAAAGCTGATTTGCAATTGGCTAATGCTTGGGGATCAATCCTTGCAATCTCAATGGTTGGTCAATAAAAACGTGCACTGTAATGTGCAGAGATTGAGGGATGAAAAAGGCTATAATTGGCTGGTGTGAGAGGTGAAAAGCTGCTGCAAAACAGAGTAGGCACTCATGGCTTTTCAAGTAAAAAAATCCAGCTGGTTTGACTGGTTTTGGGAGGAGCAAGCAGGAGGAAAGTCCTCAAGCAGGTGGCTGGCAACCTTGTGGTGGTTAGCAGGTCACATGGGAGAGGCTAGAGCTGCCCAAGGGCAAGCCCACTTGCTTGTCACATGCTAGGTTGGAAGAAAAAGCTTCCAACCTTGGCATTAATGGCAAGTCCTTCAAATCTGGTTTTGCTTGGCCCAATTAGCCATGAATGCTACTTAAAATAAATATGGAAATGATATGCAACAAATTCTGGAATTAAATCAAAGAAACCAAAAATCTGCAGAAAAATCGCAGACTTCGCAGTGCGAAGTGACCTTCGCAGTGCGAAGTCATCATTTTTGAAATGTTGACTTTTCTGTTGACTTTTGTTGACTTTTGACTTTTTTCCCCTCTTTGATTTTTTTGATTTTTGTTTTAAAATGCTTAGGACAAAATTAGGGTACTACACACGCCATTTGGTAAGGACTATGGTTTCATATGTACCTGTATCACGGGTTCTACCAAGTTCCCAAAGTCCTCAACCCCTTCCAAATATCATCGGGTTGCGAGATTGACTCCCTGTCCAACAATACTTGTACGAAAGTCTCGTTTGAGTGTAGTATCGCGTATCAACTAATTCAAGATTACTCTTGGTTAGCCACCGCACTACGTCCTAAAAGGCCAAGATGGGTTAAATGTAACTAAAGGTCCTCAACTTCATAGGTCGCTTGAAAATAATAATGCCGGACATGACTACTCATGCTGACATAATAATACTTCCAAGATTCCTCCATTGAGCGGGGTTATCACATGTGCCACATCCGAAATTTACCCTCGGAAAGACACTTTGATTATACCACCATCCTATCTTATGTTTCCCTCAAGTCCGGGTGTAGGACTTATCTCACCACTCACGTAAAAGAAAAAAACACATATGCACATATTTACACTCTTATTTTTATTTTAAGCAAGTTATAGCACAAAATAATTAAATAAATTCAAGTTAGGCTCAACCCTCTTAGGGAATCCCCAGTGAAGTCGCCATTTCTGTCGCGGTGATTTTTGGAGAACAAGCTATTGATTAGCGTTGACTCGCTAATTTTATTTCACGACTGAACTTTTAATTTTTCAAAAGAAAATGGGAAAAAAGTTCTAAATTACCACATTTTTAAAGATTTAGGGTTCGGGGGTAAGTTACGTTTAGGGAAGGTGTTAGCACCCTAAACGTTCGTAGTACTCTACGAGAACCTCTTGATTTTATTTATTTATTTTGGCTATAACTCGCTTTTATTTTTTTAAAAGAAAAGAAGGAATTAGAGTAGTGAAGAAAAAAATTGTTTTTTGATTTTTTATGATTTGGAAGGACAAGGTCCTTTGCCTACGTACCCGTGAGGGATCAAAACCTCGTAGTTCGGGGTAAAAATGACGGTTGATTTGTTTTGTATTTTTTATTGTTTTTTTTAAAAAAGTTTTAAAGATAAAATAAAGGCCAAGTGACAAAATAAGATTGGTTTGTGTTTTTTATTTTGAAAATGATTCATGTGTTATTAAAGTAGATTAATGGTTATTTAAAGAAAATAAAAGAGAAAAAAAGGATACTTGATTGAAAATCAAGGTTTGTTTAAGAAAAGATTTTTTTTGAATTTTTGATTATTTGCATGTTTTTGTTGTTTTTTTGTTTTTTATAATAACTAACTAAGACTAAAACGTAACGAAAAGTTAAATACGAGGAATTTCCGTGGCGACGTTGGATCACCACGAAATCCTTTTGAAAATAAACTAACCTAATATTGCGACGTTGGATAGTGAAGAAAAAAATTGTTTTTTGATTTTTTATGATTTGGAAGGACAAGGTCCTTTGCCTACGTACCCGTGAGGGATCAAATCCTCGTAGTTCGGGGTAAAAATGACGGTTGATTTGTTTTGTATTTTTTATTGTTTTTTTTAAAAAGTTTTAAAGATAAAATAAAGGCCAAGTGGCAAAATAAGATTGGTTTGTGTTTTTTATTTTGAAAATGATTCAGGTGTTATTAAAGTAGATTAATGGTTATTTAAAGAAAATAAAAGAGAAAAAAAGGATACTTGATTGAAAATCAAGGTTTGTTTAAGAAAAGATTTTTTTTTGAATTTTTGATTATTTGCATGTTTTTGTTGTTTTTTTGTTTTTTTTATAATAACTAACTAAGACTAAAACGTAACGAAAAGTTAAATACGAGGAATTTCCGTGGCGACGTTGGATCACCACGAAATCCTTTTGAAAATAAACTAACCTAATATTTTTGTATTTTTTCCTTTTGTAAGGCGAAATAAATAAAAAAAATAAAAGACATAAAGCAAAATAAATAAAGTGTGGGTGTCAGTGCATATTCTCATTTATATTTACATTTGCTCCTAAATACATTCTAATAAAATAAAATAAAAATAACAAAATGATAAACAAAAAAACAAAATTGCAAACGTGTTAAAATAAATATGCTAAGAATAAAAAGAAAAAAAAATGCATGAAATAAAAGGAAAATAAAAAAATAAAAATGCATGATGTGCTAAAAATGAAGGCAGTGAGGTAAAATGCATGAGAATAAAAATAAAACTGAAATTAAAATGCAAGAAAAGAAATCAAAGGAAAGAAAATAAAAGAAAAGAAAATAGAGAAGAAAGGGGGTGTAGGAGCAGAGAAGAGGGTGTAGGAAGCAATCTGAAAAGTGGGGAAGAAGATGGGCCGAGGTTAAGCCTGTTGGGCTAGAAGGGGGAGAAAACCGGACCGGTCCGGTTTAAGCGAACCGATCCGGTTCGGTGCTTATAAAAAAGGAAAGGCCGGTTTTTTTGTTCATTTTTAAAACTCTTTCTCTCTCTTCTCTTCTTCTTCCTCTCTAGCTTCTCTCTAAATAAACAGTGGCCGGAAAAAGGGTTTCCGGCGCGGTGGCCGCCGGCACAGAGGGCGGCGCCGCCGCGCCGGAGGAGTGAACTTGCTCTTTTTTTAAAAAAAAATTTCGCTTTTCCTAAACCCTTTTTCTGGCTTGTCACGAATCCGGACTTGGATTTCTTGTAAACTTTTTTAAAAACAAGTAGATCTAAGTTTGAAGAAATTTGAGAAACCACCTTATTTTTTTATTCGGTTCTGGTGTGGATCCGATGGCGGGTTTGGTTGTGGTTGCTGGCTCGGTTCGGATGTGTTGTTTTTTGTGGCTGTGTCTTGGCTTGGTTATGGTGAAGGTGGCCGCGGCTTTGGGATTGTTGGGAGTGGGGAGGAAGTGGTTCCGTTTTGGTAAGGTTGCGTGATGATGGATTCGGTTTTGGTAAGGTTGTGGTTGTGTGGGAGAAGAGATGGTACAGACTTGGCCGTGTGTTTGTGGGGTGGATGGAGGCGGTGTGTTTGGGCTGTGGAGGAGGTGATACGGCCGTGTATTTTGTGTAGTGGGGGAGGTGATACGGCCGTGTGTTTGTTTGTGAGGTTTGGTTATGTGTGGCTGTGATGATTTTTTTTGTCTTCTTTTTTTTTTCTGATGGAATTCTGAATTTTTGGTTCTGATTGAATTCTGAATTGGCACCCCTTTTAATCTTGCACCTTGGTTAATGCATTTGAAAACTATTGATGACCCATAAATCTGATCAGTCAAACAAGCTATGCAAGGCAAAAAATTATTGGCACTTAAATTATCAGTCAAACAAACAATGGGTCAATGTCAAACCCCCTTGAAAAAAGGAAAAAAAAAAAGGAAAAATAACAAAATAAGAAAATATATATAAAAAAAATCCGAAAATAAAATAAAAGGAAAATAATAATGATAATAATAAGAGGAAATAATAAATAAAAGGGAAATAATAAAAAACTAAATAATAATAATAAAAATAAACTGTCGCCTTCGGAACCAAAAATGAGGTATTTTAAAATACCTCCCTGCCGAAATTTCGTCTGAAACGACGAAAAATTCCGAATCAAAAAGACAAGTGAAAAAAGAATTCTAGGTCAAAAATTGGGGTATGACAGATGCCCCTATTTAAGTCTTTTCGTCCGGAGATTTGAAGAGAAAATCTTGGATTCGACGGGCCGAAGGGACTTAAATACAGAGTACGCCAATTTTGGACCTAAGAAAATGTGAAATGCTCGTGATGCAAATGTGAATGCAAGACGACGAAGATGACCTGACTGGGGACAAAACAAAACAAAAGGATTGTCGCGGTGATTTTCGGAGATCAAGCTATTGATTAGCGTTGACTCACTAATTTTATTTCACGACTGAACTTTTAATTTTTAAAAGAAAGGTGGAAAAAAGTTCTAAATTACCACATTTTAAAAGATTAGGGTTCGGGGGTTAGTTACGTTTAGGGAAGGTGTTAGCACCCTAAACGTTCGTAGTACTCTACGAGAACCTCTTGATTTTATTTATTTATTTTGGGCTATAACTTGCTTATTATTATTTTTTTTTAAAAAAAAAAAAGAAAAGAACGAATTAGAATAGTGAGAAAAAGATAAAAATGTTTTTTTTTGTATTTTTTATGATTTGGAAGGACAAGGTCCTCTGCCTACGTACCCGTGAGGGATCAAAACCTCGTAGTTCGGGGTAGAAATGACGGTTGATTTGTTTAGGTGTTTTTTATTGGTTTTAAAAAGTTTTAAAGATAAAATAAAAGCCAAGTGGCGAAATAAGATTGGTTTGTGTTTTTTAATTTTGAAAATGGTTAAAGTGTTATTAAAATGGATTAATGGTTATTTAAGGAAAATAAAAGAGAAAAACGGACACTTGATTGAAAATCAAGGTTTGTTTATGAAAAGGATTTTTGTGATTTTTGATTATTTGCATGTTTTTGTTCTTTTTTTTTTATAAGCTAAGACTAAAAATATAACTGAAAACTAAGCGCGAGGAAATTCCGTGGTGACGTTGGATCACCACGAAACCCTTTTAAAATTAAACTAACCTAATATTTTTTGCATTTTTCGTTTTTTGACAGAAAGCAGAATAAATAAAGTGCGAGTGTCGGTGCGATATTCTCATTTATGATTTACATTTGCTCCTAAATACATTCTAATAAAATAAAAATGACAAAATGATAAACAAACAAAAAAAAAACAAAATTGCAAATGCATTAAAATAAATATGCTAAGAATAAAAATAAAATAAAAATGCATGAAATAAAAGGAAAATAAAAAAAATGAAAAATGCATGATGTGCTAAAAATGAAGGCAGTGAAATAAAATGCATGAAAATTAAAAAAAGACTGAAAATAAAATGCAAGAAAAGAAAGAAAAAGGGAAAATAAAAAAAGAAAAAAAAATAGAGAAAAAGGGTGTGTAGGGAGGAGGCCGGATTTGGTTTTTTAGGCGTGATTGGGTGGTTGTGTAGAGGGTGAGTGGTGGCCGTGTATAGTGAATGGTGGGGGAAGAGGGAGTTTACGTGTTTGGGTTGAGGAGGAGTGTGGTGGCTGTTTGGGATTTTTACGGTGGCCGTACGGTTATGGGTTGTTTGTGGGATGGGGTATGGCCGTATGCTTTTGTGTGTTGTTGTTTGGATTTGTGTGGTTTTGAGTGAGTGTTTGGTGAGTGGTGATATGTGATTTTTGAGTAGTGTTCCTGATTGAATTCTCTGTGTTCTTTTTTTTGATTACTGATTCCTCTTCCCTTTTGAATTCGGCTCCCCCTTTTAATCATGTTACTGTTGACCGGCTCACACACTAATTTGCCATCACTAATGCTCAATTAAGTGGCAATAACACTCAATAAAAACAAATAAGTTACAAATTAAAACACAATAAATTGTAAAGAAAGTCTTCTCTAAAAAAAAAAGAAAGTCAGCTATAAAAATTAAAAAGGCAACTAAAAAAGAAATAATAGTACTAAATAAAATAACAATAAACATTTAAAAGAATAAAAATAAAAATAAAAAAAAATAATAAAAACAAAAAGACGGACCCGGACGAAACAAAAAAATGAGGTATTTTAAAATACCTCCCTGTCGAAATTTCGTCTGAGACGACGAAAAATTCCGAACTAAAAGGACGAGTAAAAAAAGAAATTTTAGGTCAAAAATTGGGGTATGACAGATGCCCCTATTTAAGTCTCTTCGTCCGGAGATCTGAAGAGAAAATCTTGGATTCGACGGGTCGAAGGGACTTAAATACAGAGTACGCCAATTTTGGACCTAAAAGAAAAAAATGTGAGATGCTCGTGATGCAAATGCAAATGCAAGACGGCGAAGCTGACCCGACTGGGGGTAAAACAAAACAAAAGGATACCCGAGTTTGTTAAAGCAAGGGATCCGACTCCACTGGGGAATAACATGCTTTCACTGGGGAAGGAGCTGTCTACTATCAACAAAGATGACAGCTTAAAGAAGACAGATGATATGTATTACCTACTATCGTATATTGATAGCTTAAAAGAGGTAATATAAAAGGAGACACAGTCTAATATCGTTGTATGGATAGCTTAAGGAAGACAGATGACAGGTATTACCTACTATCGTGTATTGATAGCTTAAAAGAGGTAATATAAAAGGAGACACCGTCTACTATCGTTGTATGGATAGCTTAAAGGAGGTGACATGTATTACCTACTATCGTGTATTGATAGCTTAAAAGAGGTAATATAAAAGGAGACACCGTCTACTATCGTTGTATGGATAGCTTAAAGGAGGTGACATGTATTACCTACTATCGTGTATTGATAGCTTAAAAGAGGTAATATAAAAGGAGACACCGTCTACTATCGTTGTATGGATAGCTTAAAGGAGGTGACATGTATTACCTACTATCGTGTATTGATAGCTTAAAAGAGGTAATATAAAAGGAGACACCGTCTACTATCGTTGTATGGATAGCTTAAAGGAGGTGACATGTATTACCTACTATCGTGTATTGATAGCTTAAAAGAGGTAATATAAAAGGAGACACCGTCTACTATCGTTGTATGGATAGCTTAAAGGAGGTGACATGTATTACCTACTATCGTGTATTGATAGCTTAAAAGAGGTAATATAAAAGGAGACACCGTCTACTATCGTTGTATGGATAGCTTAAAGGAGGTGACATGTATTACCTACTATCGTGTATTGATAGCTTAAAAGAGGTAATATAAAAGGAGACACCGTCTACTATCGTTGTATGGATAGCTTAAAGGAGGTGATATGTATTACCTACTATCGTGTATTGATAGCTTAAAAGAGGTAATATAAAAGGAGACACCGTCTACTATCGTTGTATGGATAGCTTAAAGGAGGTGACATGTATTACCTACTATCGTGTATTGATAGCTTAAAAGAGGTAATATAAAAGGAGACACCGTCTACTATCGTTGTATGGATAGCTTAAAGGAGGTGACATGTATTACCTACTATCGTGTATTGATAGCTTAAAAGAGGTAATATAAAAGGAGAAGACATTGCCTACTATCGGTGTGCGGATAGCTTAAAAAAGGCAGACGAAATATTTTACCTACTACCATTGTGAGGGTAGCTTAAAGGAGGTGAGAGATAAATGTTAGCTGCTCGGGATGCAGCCGAACTTGCCACTGACGACACGATGGTAAAAGGTATGCACAAGCTGTTCATTAAAGAACTGTCACTTGGCGAAAAGAGGGTGACATCTTTGGACCAGACACACTGGGGATGACACTTGGGGAAAAAAGTTACAAATTGTTCATGATTGATTGACATGAAAAGCAAGACTCAGGGTGGTTAATGCAACCATGTATTGAATGATGTTATGTGCATGTTGTGTATGCATGAATGTATGAATGTATGAATGATGATGTGACTTGTATGACTGGCATGACTGATTAACTTGTGACTGTATGAAGGATTAACTGATAAGATTGTACGGAAGACTGACTTGTATGATTGTATGAAAGACTGACTTGTATGATTGTATGAAAGACTGACTTGATGAGACAAGATTGGACGGATAAGAAGGAAAGTGACCCTCGGCAATCTTCAATGGGGATGATGCCACTGGGGACATATCAAAACATTGACGGGGTAAGGCCCGATGTATGCGACAACTGGTGGGGAGTAAACACTTCCTGGGGGAGACGTGTTAATCCAAAGACCTGGCAGAAGAACTGGTGTTTCTATGGTCATGCTTTTTTGTTTTTTTTTCTTTTTTGAGTCCCTAACTTTTGCGTGGACCGCCCTTTCAGGTTTTCAGTCCACCGGGAATATATTCTTTTTTGTGTGCCCCTAATTTTTGCCTGGACCGCCCTTTCATGTTTTCGATCCACCAGGACGCTCATTTTTGCCTAAGCCGCCCTTTCGGGTTTTCGACTTACCGAGCTCTTTTCTTTTTCTTTATTTTTTTCGAGCAATTGACCATGTTCAGCCTGCAAAGTTTGTCCGTTCTCAGGATGGCTGCTGACGCACACTTCAGTTGTTCATGAGTTCAAAGAGAATGTGTTTGTTGTTTATGCTTTCAAAAAAATAAATAAAAAAGATTTATGATTTTGAAAAAGGTTTTGCTTCAAGTACTACCATCAAAAAGTAGAAGAAATTTTATAAACCGAATAAATGAGAATTCCCAATAAAAGGCATAGGCTCAAATTTATTTTAACAGAGTGGTGACCCGCCAATGGCGTTGCCCCACGGATCTCTCAAAAGTTTGGAAAATGGTAAATATAAGAGGAAGGTACATTGAACACAATAACCGTTATTCTCCCTAACAACTTTGAATTCCACCATTTAGATGCCTTGGATTCAGAGTCTCTTTGACTGCTAATGTGCCCCAAGTGAGTCATGGCCAACCTGATGCAGTTACTTTGTCTTTTGATCCTTAACTTTTGCATAGACCGCCCTTTCGGGTTTTCGATCTATCAGGATGATTATCTTCTGTTTCATGTCTCTAATTTTTGCCTGGACCGCCCTTTCGGGTTTTCAGTCCACCGAGACGCTCATTTTTGCCTAAGCCGCCCTTACGGGTTTTCGACTTACCGAGCTGTTCTTTTATTTTTTAGACAAAGTATTTCTTGACTGCATCGGCGTTCACAGGACGGGGAAGCTCGTTACCATCCGTAGTCGTAAGAATCAAAGCGCCGCCGGAGAAAGCTCTCTTGACGACATATGGGCCTTCGTAATTAGGCGTCCACTTGCCCCTGGAATCCGGTTGAAATGATAAAATCTTTTTGAGCACAAGACCTCCTTCTTGGAACACACGGGAACTGCCCGTGACACAAAGCATTCATGCGTTTCTCCTCAATCAAGTTTGAACTGATCATATTTGTTTTGACATCATTCAGCCTCTGATAACTTGGGTTCCATTACAACTCTCATTGATGGAATCTTAATCTCCACAGGGAGTACTGCTTCTATGCCATACACTAAAGAAGAGGGGGTTGCCCCTGTTGAGGTACACACTGAAGTGCGATATCCATGTAAAGCATACGATAACATCCCATGCAAGTCCTTGTAAGTGGTTACCATCTTCTGCACCATCTTTTTGATGTATTTTCTTTCTTTGTTTTTTGCTTTTTTTTTTGCTTTTTTTTTTTTTTTTTGCAACCTCGATGGCACCACTCATCTGGGATTTGAACAGGAATACTGTAATGGCAGTTCTTCGGAACCCAAGTTAATCATTTCGAGTGCTTCTTCATGAGGCTGAATGATGTTCTTTTTCATATTCTAGTAGCAGAGAGATCTTTTCGGGAATCCCTTCATCCTCTTCCTCTTCAGCTTCGTAGACAGGGAAATCAAAGTTGGGAGAGACAATAGGGTTACAGTGTTCAACGGGTTTATTTATGTTCAGTCTACATATGATTTGATGATTGATTTTAGAAAATGAGTGAAAAATGCAGACCTTTTGAAATTGATAACATAAAATATTTTTTGGTTTTTTGTGTTCACCATTTTCCAGAAAAGCAGTAAAATAAAAATAAAAAGTCGCGAAAGAAACGACAATTTTTCATTGATAGTGGTAACTTGAAGACAAAAGTAGAGCCCTACATGATTTCACTTTCGTATCGGGCGAAACGAAAGGATTTTTGAAAAGATAAGACAACTAAAACACATTCCTCGGACCCATGAATAACTGAGGGAATGTCAACAGTGACCCAATTGCGGCAAATCCTTCCTTGTGTTTGCACGACCACACCCCTTTTCTCTTCTGCTTGCACAAGTGTTGTAGGTGCGAGTAGGTTTGTAAGGTATGCGTCGGACCACTTTCTTGGACTAGGCAGATGGACCTTTGGAAAGACAAAATGTGAGACTCGGTTTGGGAAACTATGAATGCGATATGATGCATGATTATGCTTATGCAAAAAAGAAAGATTTATTATCGAAGGACCTTGTTGAAGTAATTGTAAACATCATGGTTTGAGCATTTCGTTTGAGCATCAAGGCATTACAAAATAATTCTTTTTTAGAAACTAAGCCAAGGGACCAATTCAAAAGTCCTTTAGTGGAAGCTAGATTTTAACAGGAATTTTTTTAAAGACTCCTAGCTTCCTTTAATTTAACAAATCAGGGCTCTTGAAGGTGTACTTCCTAGTGCTCCTCTATGATGTTCACAAAAAAAACTTGTTTAAGTCCTTCGGTAATTGGATGAAAAAAATGAGTTTATGAATGAATGCATGCATGCATAGTTATGCTAAAGAACGGAGAAAACATGGTGAGTTTAAGTCCAAAATGTTGGAGTCAAGGGTAAACACGTCATTTGGTAAGGACTATGGTTTCATTTGTACCTGTATCACGGGTTCTACCAAGTTCCCAAAGTCCTCAACCCCTTCCAAATATCGTCGGGTTACGAGATTGACTCCCGATCCAATAACATTTGTAAGAAAGTCTCGTTTGAGTGTAGTATCGCGTATCAACTAATTCAAGATTACTCTTGGTTAGCCACCGCACTACGTCCTAAAAGGCCAAGATGGGTTAAAGGTAACTAAAGGTCCTCAACTTCATAGGTCACTTGAAAATATCAATGCCGGACACGACTTACTCATGCCAACATAATAATACTTCCAAGATTCCTCCATTGAGTGGGGTTATCACATGTGCCACATCCGAAATTTACCCTCGGAAAGACACTTTGATTATACCACCATCCTATCTTATGTTTCCCTCAAGTCCGGGTGTAGGACTTATCTCACCACTCCCGTAAAAGGAAAAAAAACACACATGCACATATTTACATTTTTTTTTTGTTTTAAGCAAGTTAATAGCACAAAATAATTAAATAAATTCAAGTTAGGCTCAACCCTCTTAGGGAATCCCCAGTGAAGTCGCCATTTCTGTCGCGGTGATTTTCGGAGATCAAGCTATTGATTAGCGTTGACTCACTAATTTTATTTCACGACTGAACTTTTAATTTTTAAAAGAAAGGTGGAAAAAAGTTCTAAATTACCACATTTTAAAAGATTAGGGTTCGGGGGTTAGTTACGTTTAGGGAAGGTGTTAGCACCCTAAACGTTCGTAGTACTCTACGAGAACCTCTTGATTTTATTTATTTATTTTGGGCTATAACTTGCTTATTATTATTTTTTTTTAAAAAAAAAAAAGAAAAGAACGAATTAGAATAGTGAGAAAAAGATAAAAATGTTTTTTTTTGTATTTTTTATGATTTGGAAGGACAATGTCCTCTGCCTACGTACCCGTGAGGGATCAAAACCTCGTAGTTCGGGGTAGAAATGACGGTTGATTTGTTTAGGTGTTTTTTATTGGTTTTAAAAAGTTTTAAAGATAAAATAAAAGCCAAGTGGCGAAATAAGATTGGTTTGTGTTTTTTAATTTTGAAAATGGTTAAAGTGTTATTAAAATGGATTAATGGTTATTTAAGGAAAATAAAAGAGAAAAACGGACACTTGATTGAAAATCAAGGTTTGTTTATGAAAAGGATTTTTGTGATTTTTGATTATTTGCATGTTTTTGTTCTTTTTTTTTTATAAGCTAAGACTAAAAATATAACTGAAAACTAAGCGCGAGGAAATTCCGTGGTGACGTTGGATCACCACGAAACCCTTTTAAAATTAAACTAACCTAATATTTTTTGCATTTTTCGTTTTTTGACATAAAGCAGAATAAATAAAGTGCGAGTGTCGGTGCGATATTCTCATTTATGATTTACATTTGCTCCTAAATACATTCTAATAAAATAAAAATGACAAAATGATAAACAAACAAAAAAAAAAACAAAATTGCAAATGCATTAAAATAAATATGCTAAGAATAAAAATAAAATAAAAATGCATGAAATAAAAGGAAAATAAAAAAAATGAAAAATGCATGATGTGCTAAAAATGAAGGCAGTGAAATAAAATGCATGAAAATTAAAAAAAGACTGAAAATAAAATGCAAGAAAAGAAAGAAAAAGGGAAAATAAAAAAAGAAAAAAAAATAGAGAAAAAGGGTGTGTAGGGAGGAGGCCGGATTTGGTTTTTTAGGCGTGATTGGGTGGTTGTGTAGAGGGTGAGTGGTGGCCGTGTATAGTGAATGGTGGGGGAAGAGGGAGTTTACGTGTTTGGGTTGAGGAGGAGTGTGGTGGCTGTTTGGGATTTTTACGGTGGCCGTACGGTTATGGGTTGTTTGTGGGATGGGGTATGGCCGTATGCTTTTGTGTGTTGTTGTTTGGATTTGTGTGGTTTTGAGTGAGTGTTTGGTGAGTGGTGATATGTGATTTTTGAGTAGTGTTCCTGATTGAATTCTCTGTGTTCTTTTTTTTGATTACTGATTCCTCTTCCCTTTTGAATTCGGCTCCCCCTTTTAATCATGTTACTGTTGACCGGCTCACACACTAATTTGCCATCACTAATGCTCAATTAAGTGGCAATAACACTCAATAAAAACAAATAAGTTACAAATTAAAACACAATAAATTGTAAAGAAAGTCTTCTCTAAAAAAAAAAGAAAGTCAGCTATAAAAATTAAAAAGGCAACTAAAAAAGAAATAATAGTACTAAATAAAATAACAATAAACATTTAAAAGAATAAAAATAAAAATAAAAAAAAATAATAAAAACAAAAAGACGGACCCGGACGAAACAAAAAAATGAGGTATTTTAAAATACCTCCCTGTCGAAATTTCGTCTGAGACGACGAAAAATTCCGAACTAAAAGGACGAGTAAAAAAAGAAATTTTAGGTCAAAAATTGGGGTATGACAAGGATACTCGAGTTCGTTAAAGAAACCAAGGTAAATGCCAGCTGTTCGGGATGTTGCCGAACTTGCCACTGACGACATGATAAAAGATAAATGTCAGCTGTTCAGGATGTTGCCGAAATTGCCACTGACGACATGAAACAAAGATAAATGTCAGCTGTTCGGGATGTTGCCGAACTTGCCACTGACGACATGATAAAAGATAAATGTCAGCTGCCCGGGATGTTGCCGAACTTGCCACTGACGACATGATCAAAGATAAATGTCAGCTGTTCGGGCTGTTGCCGAACTTGCCACTGACGACAGGATAAAAAGATAAATGTCAGTTGTTCGGGATGTTGCCGAACTTGCCACTGACGACATGATAAAAGATAAATGTCAGCTGTTCGGGCTGTTGCCGAACTTGCCACTGACGACAGGATAAAAAGATAAATGTCAGCTGTTCGGGATGTTGCCGAACTTGCCACTGACGACAGGATAAAAAGATAAATGTCAGCTGTTCGGGATGTTGCCGAACTTGCCACTGACGACATGATAAAAAGATAAATGTCAGCTGTTCGGGATGTTGCCGAACTTGCCATTGACGACATGATAAAAGATAAATGTCAGCTGTTCGGGCTGTTGCCGAACTTTCCACTGACGACAGGATAAAAAGATAAATGTCAGCTGTTCGGGATGTTGCCGAACTTGCCACTGACCACAGGATAAAAAGATAAATGTCAGCTGTTCGGGATGTTGCCGAACTTGCCACTGACGACAGGATAAAAAGATAAATGTCAGATGGTCGGGATGTTGCCGAACTTGCCACTGACGACAGGATAAAAAGATAAATGTCAGCTGCTCGGGATGTTGCCGAACTTGCCACTGACGACAGGATAAAAAGATAAATGTCAGCTGTTCGGGATGTTGCCGAACTTGCCACTGACGACAGGATAAAAAGACAAATGTCAGATGTTCTGGATGTTGCCGAACTTTCCACTGACGACAGGATAAAAAGATAAATGTCAGCTGTTCGGGATGTTGCCGAACTTGCCACTGACGACAGGATAAAAAGGGAAATGTCAGCTGTTCGGGATGTTGCCGAACTTGCCACTGACGACATGATAAAAGATAAGTCAGCTGCTCGGGATGGGACCGAACTTGCCACTGACGACATGAAGGAAAATAAATGATATGCACAAGCTGTTTGTTAAAGAAATGCCACTTGGCATAAAGAGGGTGACATCTTTGGACCAGACACACTGGGGATGACACCTGGGGACAAAGAGAGTTAAAAATTGTTCATGACTGATTGATATGAAAAACAAGACTCAGGGTGGTTAATGCAACCATGTATTGAATGATGTTGTTTGTATGTTGTATATGCATGAATGTGTATATGCATGAATGTATGTGTGAATGTATGTATGACAATACTACTTGTATGATTGTATGGAGGATTGACTTGTGTGATTGTATGACCGATGAACTTGATGAGACAAGACTGGATATGTAAGATGGAAAGAGGACCGACGGCGCAGTACGAACACTCTGCAATCATCATTGGGAATGATGCCATTGGGAACATATCAAAACATTGACGGGGTAAAGCCCGATGTATGCAATAAATGGTGGGGAGCAAACCCTTCCTGGGGGAGACGTGTTAATCCATAGACCTGGCTGAAGAACTGGCGTTTTTGTGGTCATGCTTTTTGTTTTTTTCTTTTTTTTTTGAATCCCTAACTTTTGTCTGGACCGCCCTTTCGGGTTTTCTGTCCACCGGGAATATATTCTCTTTTGTATGCCCCTAATTTTTGCCTGGACCGCCCTTTCAGGTTTTCGATCCACTGGGACGCTCATTTTTGGCTAAGCCGCCCTTTCGGGTTTTCGACTTACCGAGCTCTTTTCTTTTTCTCTTTTTCTTTTCTCTTTTTTTCAAGCAATTGACCATGTTCAACCTGCAGATTTTATCCGTTCTCAGGATAGCTGTTGACGCACACTTTACTTATTCATGAGTTCAGAGAGAATGTGTTTGTTGTTTATGCTTTCCAAAAATAAAAAGATTTATAATTTTTTTGAAAAATATTTTACTTCAAGTACTACCATCAAAAATAGAAGAAATTTTATAAACCGAATAAATGGGAATTCCAAATAAAAGGCACAGGCTCAAATTCATTTAACAGAGTGGTGACCCGCCAATGGCGTGGCTCCACGGATTTCACAAAGTTTGGAAAATGGTAAATATAAGGGGAAGATACATTGAACACAATAACCGCTATTCTCCCTAACAACTTTGAATTCCACTGTTTGGATGCTTCAGATTCAGAGTCTCTTTGACAGCTACTGTGCCCCAAGTGAGTCATGGCCAGCCCGATGCGGTTACTTTGTGTTTTGATCCTTAATTTTTGCATAGATCGCCCTTTCTGGTTTTCGACCTATCAGGATGATCATTTTTCTGTTTTATGTCTCTAATTTTTGCCTGGACTGCCCTTTCGGGTTTTCAGTCCACCGAGACGCTCATTTTTGCCTAAGCCGCCCTTTCGGGTTTTCGACTTACCGAGCTGTTCTTTTTATTTTTAGACAAAGTATTTCTTGACCGCATCGGCGTTCACAGGACGGGGAAGCTCATCGTCATCCACAGTCGTAAGAGTTATTGCACCACCAGAAAAAGCTCTCTTGACGACGTATGAGCCTTCATAATTAGGCCTCCATTTGCCCCTAGAATCGGGTTGAAAGGATAAGATCTTTTTGAGCACAAGGTCTCCTTCTCGAAATTCACGGGGACGAACTTTCTCGTCAAAAGATTGTTTCATCCTTTTTTGGCATAACTGTAAGAGAAGGGGGTTGCCCCTACTAATGTGCGCACCGAAGTACGATACTCATGCAAAACGAAAGGGAGCATCTCATGCCAATCCTTGTAGGTGACCACCATTTTCCGCACTATCTTCTTGATGTATTTTTCTCTTTTTTGTTTTGTTTTTCTTTTGTTGTTGTTTTTTCTCTTTTTTTTTTTTGCAGCTTCAATGGCACCATTCATCTGGGATTCGACCAGGAATATTGTAATGGCAGTTCTTCTGAACCCAAGTTAATCCTTTCATACACTAATAACCGAGAGATCTTCTCGGGAATCGCTTCATCCTCCTCCTCTTCAGCTTCGTAAACAGGGAACTCAAAGTCGGGAGAGAGCATAGGGTTATAGTGTTCAACGGGTTTATTGATGTTCAGTCTACATATGATTGATGATTGATTTTAGAAAATGAGTGAAAAATGCAGACCTTTTGAAATTGATTGAAAATAAAATAAAATATTTTTTGGGTTTTTTGTGTTACCATTTTCCAGAAAAGCAGTAAAATAAAAATAAAAGTCGCGAAAGAAATGACAATTTTTCATTGATAGTGGTAACTTGAAGACAAAAGTAGAGCCCTACATGATTTCACTTTCATATCGGGCGAAATGTGAAAAGACAAGACAACGAAAACACATTACTTGGACCCATGAGTAACTGAGGGAATGTCAACAGCGACCCGATTGCGGCAAACCCCTCCTTGTGTTTGCACGACCAGATCCTTTTTCTTTTTCTATTTGCACGAGTGTTGTAAGTGCGAGTCGGTTTGTAATGAATGCGCCGGACCACTTTCTTTGACTAGGCAGATGGACCTTTGGAAAAACCAGATGTGAGACTCGGCTTGAGAAACTATGAATGCGATATGATGCATGATTATGCTTATGCAAAAAAGAAAGATATTTTATCGAAGGACTTTGTTGAAGTAACTGTAAACATCATGGTCTGAACATTCATTTGAGCATTAAAACATTACAAAACAGTTCCCTTTTTTAGAAACCAAGCTAAGAGACCAATTCAAAAGTCCTTTAGTGGAAGCTAGATTTTAACAGAAAAAATCTAAGACTCCTAGCTTCCTTAAATTCAATAAATCAGGGCTCTTGAAGGTGTACTTCCTAGTGCTCCTCTATGATGTTCACAAAAAAAACTTGTTTAAGTCCTTCGGTAATTGGATGAAAAAAATGTTTATGAATGAATGCATGTATGCATGATTATGCTAAAGAAACGGAGAAACATGGTGAGGTTAAGTCCATAATGTTGGAGCCGAGGGTAAACACGCCATTTGGTAAGGACTATGGTTTCATATGTACCTGTATCACGGGTTCTACCAAGTTCCTAAAGTCCTCAACCCCTTCCAAATATCATCGGGTTGCGAGATTGACTCCCGGTCCAACAATACTTGTAAGAAAGTCTCATTTGAGTGTAGTATCGCGTATCAACTAATTCAAGATTACTCTTGGTTAGCCACCGCACTACGTCCTAAAAGGCCAAGATGGGTTAAATGTAACTAAAGGTCCTCAACTTTATAGGTCGCTTGAAAATAATAATGCCGGACATGACTACTCATGCTGACATAATAATACTTCCAAGATTTGTTATGATTTGGAAGGACAAGGTTTTTATTTTTTATGATTTGGAAGGACAAGGTCCTTTGCCTACGTACCCGTGAGGGATCAAAACTTTGTAGTTCGGGGTAAAAATGACGGTTGATTTGTTTTGTATTTTTTATTGGTTTTTTTAAAAAAAGTTTTAAAGATAAAATAAAGGCCAAGTGGCAAAATAAGATTGGTTTGTGTTTTTTATTTTGAAAATGATTCAGGTGTTATTAAAGTAGATTAATGGTTATTTAAAGAAAATAAAAGAGAAAAAAAGGACACTTGATTGAAAATCAAGGTTTGTTTAAGAAAAGATTTTTTTTTGAATTTTTGATTATTTGCATGTTTTTGTTGTTTTTTTTGTTTTTTATAATAACTAACTAAGACTAAAACGTAACGAAAAGTTAAATACGAGGAATTTCCGTGGCGACGTTGGATCACCACGAAATCCTTTTGAAAATAAACTAACCTAATATTTTTGTATTTTTTCCTTTTGTAAAGCGAAATAAATAAAAAAAAATAAAAGACATAAAGAAGAATAAATAAAGTGTGGGTGTCAGTGCATATTCTCATTTATATTTACATTTGCTCCTAAATACATTCTAATAAAATAAAATAAAAATAACAAAATGATAAACAAAAAAACAAAATTGCAAACGTGTTAAAATAAATATGCTAAGAATAAAAAGAAAATAAAAATGCATGAAATAAAAGGAAAATAAAAAAATAAAAATGCATGATGTGCAAAAAATAAAGGCAGTGAGGTAAAATGCATGAGAATAAAAATAAAACTGAAATTAAAATGCAAGAAAAGAAATAAAAGGAAAGAAAATAAAAGAAAAGAAAATAGAGAAGAAAGGGGGTGTAGGAGTAGAGAAGAGGGTGTACGAAGCAATCTGAAAAGTGGGGAAGAAGATGGGACGAGGTTAAGCCTGTTGGGCTTGAAGGGGGAGAAAACCGGACCGGTCCAGTTTAAGCGAACCGATCCGGTTCGGTGCTTATAAAAAAGGAAAGGCCGGTTTTTTTGTTCATTTTTAAAACTCTTTCTCTCTCTTCTCTTCTTCTTCCTCTCTAGCTTCTCTCTAAATAAACAGTGGCCGGAAAAAGGGTTTCCGGCGCGGTGGCCGCCGGCACAGAGGGCGGCGCCGCCGCGCCGGAGGAGTGAACTTGCTCTTTTTTTAAAAAAAAATTTCGCTTTTCCTAAACCCTTTTTCTGGCTTGTCACGAATCCGGACTTGGATTTCTTGTAAACTTTTTTAAAAACAAGTAGATCTAAGTTTGAAGAAATTTGAGAAAACCACCTTATTTTTTTATTCGGTTCTGGTGTGGATCCGATGACGGGTTTGGTTGTGGTTGCTGGCTCGGTTCGGATGTGTTGTTTTTTGTGGCTGTGCCGTGGCTTGGTTATGGTGAAGGTGGCCGCGGCTTTGGGATTGTTGGGAGTGGGGAGGAAGTGGTTCCGTTTTGGTAAGATTGCGTGATGATGGATTCGGTTTTGGTAAGGTTGTGGTTGTGTGGGAGAAGAGATGGTACGGACTTGGCCGTGTGTTTGTGGGGTGGATGGAGGCGGTGTGTTTGGGCTGTGGAGGAGGTGATACGGCCGTGTATTTTGTGTGGTGGGGGAGGTGATACGGCCGTGTGTTTGTTTGTGAGGTTTGGTTATGTGTGGTTGTGATGATTTTTTTTGTGTTCTTTTTTTCTGATGGAATTCTAAATTTTTGGTTCTGATTGAATTCTGAATTGGCTCCCCTTTTAATCCTGCACCTTGGTTAATGCATTTGAAAACTATTGATGACCCATAAATCCGAAAATAAAATAAAAGGAAAATAATAATGATAATAATAAGTGGAAATATATATAAAATAAGAAAAAAGGTAAAATAACAAAATAAGAAAATATATATAAAAAAAATCCGAAAATAAAATAAAAGGAAAATAATAATGATAATAATAAGAGGAAATAATAAATAAAAGGGAAATAATAAAAAAAACTAAATAATAAAAAAAAAACTGTCGCCTTCGGAACCAAAAATGAGGTATTTTAAAATACCTCCTTGCCGAAATTTCGTCTGAAACGACGAAAAATTCCGAACCAAAAAGACGAGTGAAAAAAGAATATTAGGTCAAAAATTGGGGTATGACAGATGCCCCTATTTAAGTCTTTTCGTCCGGAGATTTGAAGAGAAAATCTTGGATTCGACGGGCCGAAGGGACTTAAATACAGAGTACGCCAATTTTGGACCTAAGAAAATGTGAAATGCTCGTGATGCAAATGTGAATGCAAGACGGCGAAGATGACCTGACTGGGGACAAAACAAAACAAAAGGATACCCGAGTTCGTTAAAGAAAGGGATGCGACTCCACTGGGGGATAATATAGTTTCACTAGGGAAGGGATCAACTATCGCATTGATAGCTGAAAATGGAAGTATAATGTGGGAAAAGACACCGACCACAAGCTGCCCGTTTGTAGAGCTTGCCACTTGAGGTAAAGACGGAAATAAAAGTAACCTGCCACTGACGACAAGAAACCAAGGTAAATGCCAACTGTTCGGGATGTTGTCGAACTTGCCACTGACGACATGATAAAAAGATAAATGTCAGCTGTTCGGGATGTTGCCGAACTTGCCACTGACAACATGAAACAAAGATAAATGTCAGCTGTTCGGGATGTTGTCGAACTTGCCACTGACGACATGATAAAAGATAAATGTCAGCTGCCCTGGATGTTGCCGAACTTGCCACTGACGACATGATAAAAGATAAATGTCAGCTGTTCGGGCTGTTGCCGAACTTGCCACTGACGACATGATAAAAAGATAAATGTCAGCTGTTCGGGATGTTGCCGAACTTGCCACTGACGACATGATAAAAGATAAATGTCAGCTGTTCGGGCTGTTGCCGAACTTGCCACTGACGACAGGATAAAAAGATAAATGTTAGCTGTTCGGGATGTTGCCGAACTTGCCACTGACGACATGATAAAAGATAAATGTCAGCTGTTCGGGCTGTTGCCGAACTTGCCACTGACGACATGATAAAAGATAAATGTTAGCTATTCGGGTTGTTGCCGAACATTCCACTGACGACAGGATAAAAAGATAAATGTCAGCTGTTCGGGATGTTGCCGAACTTGCCACTGACGACATGATAAAAGATAAATGTCAGTTGTTCGGGCAGTTGCCGAACTTGCCACTGACGACAGGATAAAAAGATAAATGTCAGCTGTTCGGGCAGTTGCCGAACTTGCAACTGACGACAGGATAAAAAGATAAATGTTAGCTGTTCGGGATGTTGCCGAACTTGCCACTGACGACAGGATAAAAAGATAAATGTCAGCTGTTCGGGATGTTGCCGAACTTGCCACTGACGACAGGATAAAAAGATAAATGTCAGCTGTTCGGGATGTTGCCGAACTTGCCACTGACGACAGGATAAAAAGATAAATGTCAACTGCTCGGGATGTTGCCGAACTTGCCACTGACGACAGGATAAAAAGTTAATGTCAGCTGTTCGGGATGTTGCCGAACTTGCCACTGACGACAAGATAAAAAGGTAAATGTCAGCTGTTCTGATTGAATTCTGAATTGGCTCCCCTTTTAATCCTGCACCTTGGTTAATGCATTTGAAAACTATTGATGACCCATAAATCTGATCAGTCAAACAAGCTATGCAATGCAAGAAATTATTGGCACTTAAATTATCAGTCAAACAAACAATGGGTCAATGTCAACCCCCCTTGAAAAAGGAAAAAAAAAGGTAAAATAACAAAATAAGAAAATATATATAAAAAAAATCCGAAAATAAAATAAAAGGAAAATAATAATGATAATAATAAGAGGAAATAATAAATAAAAGGGAAATAATAAAAAACTAAATAATAATTAAAAAAAAAACTGTCGCCTTCGGAACCAAAAATGAGGTATTTTAAAATACCTCCCTGCCGAAATTTCTTCTGAAACGACGAAAAATTCCGAACCAAAAAGACGAGTGAAAAAAGAATTTTAGGTCAAAAATTGGGGTATGACAATATATATATATATATATATATATATATATATATATATATATGATTCAATATTTTGTCAAAAAATATTACTAACAAGGTTACAAGAGCGAACAGGTAACACACAAAAGGACTCGTGGAGAGAGGAAATAAATAAATAAATAAATAAATAAAACTTATTTATAAATTAATAACAAAGATATTATATTGAAATTGTTTCAAAATAAATATTTTATTTCAATCAGATTTAAATAAATTTAAATATATGGTTTTGATATTGTTTGAAAACATATATATTTTGGATTTAAATAAAATCAAAGATATGATTTTAAAATTGTTTCAAAATATATATTTTTGATTCGAATAAAATTAAAGATACTTTTTTGAAATTATTTCAAAAGGTATATTTTGGATTTTTAAAAAAATCGAATATATGGTTTTGAATATATTTCAAAAACATATATATTTTATTTAAAAATATCTAAGAGGTGCACATAAGTGAGTCTATAAATAGAACTCACAGGTGCTGAATATGATACCACTTTTCTGAAACCCTATCCTCTCTAAATCTCTGAGTGACTTGGGTAGCACTGGATAACAAAGAAGGTCTCCTCAACAACAAAATTTCTGCATTTTAAGAGGTAACATTTATATCACTGATTCATGAAAAATTTATATTGTTAAATTACTATTTTTGATAAATTTGTTTTGGATGGTTTTGATTTGTGTTTCCCGTCCTTGTTTCTTTTTCATTATGACAAATACCTTTGAAGGTGTTTTTGGTGGTATATTTGGATGCCAACATTGCTGGCAAGTCAATATATCATATTCATACAATAACACTTATAATTTTGCAAAAAAAAAATGAAATTATTTTTTAAAGAATTATTTAGTGGAAAAATTGAATTTATAGCCAAAAACGTTGACCAAAAAATTATATAATATTAATTAGAAAATTACTTCTATTTATTGTTTAAATGAAAAGTATTATTTTATGTTTAAAGTTTTTTGTATAAAATTCTTATATTTAAAGGTATGAATCATTTAAAGCTGTAATTAAAAAAATTTGTCATTGGAATTTAAATGACAACTTTTGTAATAGATATATCTTATCATATGTGAGAAGTAATTATTATAATTATTAACCGTATTATTGAATTGACATTAAAATGTAAATTTTTTTAATAGATATATCATCATATGTGAAAAGTTATTATTATAATTATTAACCGTATTATAAAATTCATACGGTAATTAATGAAAATAATAAAATATATTATTTTGACTAAAAACTATAAAATAAGTTTTTACATTCAATGACTGGGCATTCTTATAGATAGAAAAATTTGTCTCTGTATATTATGTTTAATTTTTTTATTTTTTTCGTATATTATGTTTAATATTTACCTCTTTTCCGTCAAAAATAAAATGTTGAATATTTCTATCAGTTAAGTTGAGGCAAAAGAATCAAATTTACACTATATATATGCTGATTTCAAAAAAAAAATATGTATTATTCTTAGTTCAGAACTGGGCAGTTGTTTCAAGGATAAATTCACAACCAAAACCACCAGATTCAGTAACTAAGAACCATGGAATCCACCTCCAAGTGTCTTATTTCCATCATTCTCCTTACTTTGGTCATCACAGGTATGCTTTGATAATTTCTCTAAGGGATAAATGCTTGTAATTATGCATTTATTTTGCCTATGAGGTGTCATATCAGCGGTAACAATTTGATTTTGTGATTTTAAACGTACATACGGTTATGAATAATAATTTCTCATAACCTAATCTTTTCATAAAAAAAATATGTGAAAAACAATGTGTTTTTGCTAATTTAGTTTCTAAACCCTAAAAATTTCAGGATCCTATGCTGCATGCCCGCTGAACAGCCTCTTTATTATCGTGGCACAAACTGGAGGAGTAGTAGGAGGCAGACCTCTATGGAAGGTTACTGTAATCAACAAGTGCTTCTGTCCACAAAGTCAACTAGTGATTAATTGTAAAGGGTTTCAATCTTCAATGCCTATTGACCCTACAGTTCTTAAAAAGCAAGGGGATAATTGTCTATTATTTAATGGTCATGCCTTGAGTGGAGGTGATGGTAATCAATTTGCCTATGCCTGGGATTCAGCCTTTAATTTTTATCCTGTAAGCTCTCTTACAGGTACTCCTTGCAAAGGATCTTTGAGTTAGGTCGAACTTAAATTCTAAGAATAATAAAAGCAAGGCCTTTATATTTTTGTTTTTAAGCTATAAGACATTTATTTTTAAGCATTTGAAGTTTCTCTACTTTAAGACATGATCCCAAATCAATAAACATTGGTAATGTTGTCGAACATGAAAGTTAGCCAATATATCAGATAATCGTTCTCAATTGTGATTTTATTTGCATTTCAAATGATTACGTTGAAGAATGAACTATGATTCTCAGCAATGGATTACTTGAATCCCCCAAAGAGTGTTAAATATGGAGTTTGATGTTTTTATGAGCTTCTAAATAAATGCATAAACGAAAGTAAAACAGAATGATAAAAAATTGTAAATAGTGTGTATCTAATGAATTGTACATGTGTAGTATTTAAAAGCAAACACCAGTCCTTCCCTAAAAAAAACATTAGTCATATTTGAATACATTAGAAGCTTGAAGTTGACGAGCGCGGAGAGTGATTATCGGTGAACATGACACACACAATAAGACATGCTTCTAAGCATGGAACACATGAATAAACAAAATCACATCAGAATAAGAGGGATCTTGAGGACGAGTAGATATAACACTATATGGTTGGAGGGCTTATAAGCATTTATTGGTACTACATATGCCAACAAAATGTATCTTCTTTTTGCCAACAAAATGCATCTTCTTTTTGTTAGTCCAAAAGATAAGAATTTCATAGTTCTGCTTGAAACATGAAGACCACTGTTGGTTTGCGGGTATGGAGTGTAACAAAAAAACAATGTTGCCTACATAGTTTAGCCTCTGTTACACTATAGTTAAGGAGAAGATAAACAAAAAGAGGAGGGGGATTATACCAAAACCTCATTAATAAGAAACAAACCTATAGTTAGGCATTCCTAACTTGTTTTGTACAAAAAAGGGTTTAATACATAAAGGAAGATGTAACCAAATAGTAAGCATGTCAATAGTGAGCCCTTGATTAGCCAAAGTGTCTGCACACTGATTTCCCTCCCTGAAGATATGAGAGACAATGAATTGCATACTCTGAGTGATCTTAAGATAGTTAGACCAACGGTTTCTTAGCTTCCAAGGAACCATTGCATTGTTTTTGAAAGCCTTGATAACCAAAGTAGAATCAGATTCTAGCCACAAATTCAACCAGTTGTGTTGTTAAGCCAACTCAATTGCCCACATTGCTGCAGAAAGCTCAGCAAAATAGGCATTTTCCTTTCCCACATTTTCAGCAAAACCTAGAAGAAATTTTGAGTCTCTATCTCTGAAAATTCCCCCACATAAAGCTGTTTGGAGGGTGGAGGCACCATCTGTATTGCATTTGACCCATTGCTGAATGGGAGGTTGCCAAATAACTTCAACAATTTGTGGAGCTCTAGGAGGGTTCAAGCCTATATTGAATTTCTAGATGATAGCAAATTCACTAATATTTGAAGAGGCAGCAGCTTTTGTAAGGTTACTTGAGAGAGAGGTGCTAAAGATTATGCTTGAAACTGAACTTCTCCAAGGTATCTTCTTATCTTTAAATCTGGCATGATTCACTACAAGAAAACAACATTTTAGCCTCCAATTTTAGCGTCGGCCACCGACACCGACGCTAATAGCGTCCCCTTAGAGTCGGCTTATGTCACGCTAGATCTATTTCGAATTTTTATTATTTTTTTAAAATAATAGAGTCGGCCTAGCCGAGGCTACATGTTAGTGGGACCTACATATGACTTTGCATACCAGATATAGAGTCGGCCTATCCGACTCTATTGTTTTTACTAATAAAAATTTAATTTTATAAAATTATTATTACCTCTTTTTACTCAAATCAACAAAAAAATTACTCTAAAAATTCAACCCACAAATCTGAACCCTATCCACTTCTTCTGAGCTTCAGATCTAATCTCATCCCTCTCAACTCTCACGACTCTCTCTTCTCATCATTCCACTCCCGGCTCTGTCCTCACCACCGGCACCCGTTTCTTCTCCAACGGCTTCGACTTACTCACTTCTCTCCCTTTCCAGCAGTGCCATTGAAGGGAAATCGACATATAAAGTGCAGCGGAAATTTAAAATTTTGATTTCCTTTCCTTGGATCATTACGAATATCACATGAATCAGTGATAGAGTTGTTACCTCTTAGTGCAGAAACTGTTTCTTTGATCACAGCTGAGCAAGTAAGCAAAGCCTCTACTCGTCCACACGAACGGCTTCCTCTGGTTCCCGGTGCTAGCCAAGCGATCAGAGGTTAGGGAGAGAAGTGGGAATACGTTTTTGCTTTAGGGTTACACGAAAAAGCATTAGCTGATTTCAGCACTAGAGCTTCTATTTATAGAACTCCTTGCTGCACAAAATCAGCTTGAGCTTCAAAAGCCCATTAGCCCATCAGCTTCCGCTAACTAATTAGCGCCTATTGCTAAACGTACCCCATCATATAAGTACTACTTATATTTCTCCTTTTTACCGTTCTTTTGTGTGTGACCCTATAGGTTCTTGTAACGTTGGCAATAATATTAAATCCTATATTTAATATTATAAACAGTGAGCGGTATCTAGCAACACATCACTGCTACCCAAGTGACAAGAATGTCAAGTGATATGACGAAACCTTTTCCATGATAATATCTATGTGTACGATTACTCCTTTGTCCTAATATCTTTATTGAACACAAGGCATAGATTACGTCACCCTTGTTTAGTTCAATATCTATATTTCTTGATCCCGAAATATACTGAACAACGAATAAGTCCAATATCTCATATTGACTTAATTCGGCATGGCCATGCATTTTTCCAGTCATATTCCATCAAGAGGCCTAAAGATATATCTCCTGTTATGAGGAGGGACAAATCCCATCTAGGACACTCATGTCCCTCAGCATGATTCGTCAAGTGCCCATTAACCAACGTTATAGTCATCTTGTTACAGACAACGTTTGAATGGCAATAAAACACTTGAGTCCACATCTAGGGATCATAGTGGTTTCAGGTCTAAGAGTGATATACACTATTATCATTGTGAGAATAACTTATGACGATTTCATAACATACTATGTAGTATTCTCACGATGGGTCAATCCAGTATAAATATTACTCCTAATACTTATACCTATGTATAGACTTAATATCTCATATTCATGACCCATGAGATGTGGTCATCAGTCTACATACATAATAGTCTCCATGCTTTAATATTATCCCAATTCATATTAAAGCTTGACTACGGATACATTTAAGAATAGTGTTCTTTCGTTGATGTAATCTCATGATTAAGTCACACTTAATATTCCATCACATGAACCAACTATTCTAGGGACTTTATTTATCTTATAACAAGTGTAATAAAGAACGCCATATCTTATTCAATAATAAAAGTCATGATACATATAAAAGTTTAACATAAACTATTGGCCTCTAGGGCTTATACCAACAGCCATCACTCCATCACCACCGTCGATTGTCATTTCAAGTCGATAGCTTTCTCTTTCATCTATGAAAACCTAAATCTCCAAATTTCTTTCTCCATTAATCTATCTCACTCTCTCCCTCTCACCGCCATCGCTCTCAACTCAGTCATTATCTTTGACCGCCGGTACGAAAGCACTCATCTCCCTCTGCATTTTTCGTTTGGGCTTTCCCTTTGCTTCATGGGTAAACTCGTCTCTTTTGCTCATGTATTAGTTTGTTCTTCTTTTTTGTTTTAAAATTTTATAAGTTGCTGAGATTATTAAGGATAAGGCTGGTCCTATTTTATAAGCTTAATGAATTGGGCGTCAATTAGTGATTTTGTTTTGAATTTTTTGTTTTTGGGTAGTTGTAGAATTAATTGTTTTTTGGGATTATTGTTTTATGATAAAATGGGTGATTTTTATTTGATGGAATTGTGTTTTCTTGTTGCCATTGCCTTTGCGTCTGACGTAGGATCTTGTTGGAGCGGTGCTACCTCCTCCTGGTGAGATGGAGCCGGAGGAAGGTAACGTTCTTGGGGAATGGCGCCGGTGAGTGTTTCAGATTCCTTCTCTGTTTTTGTTTTTGTTTGAATTTGTTAGATCTCGTTTGAATCTGCTTAGATCTATGCTAATTTTGCTTTCAATGCTAATTGCTTGATCTTAAAGTTTTCTTTTTTACTTGATGTTTTCTCTTGGTTGCTTTTGAATGCCTAGGATTATGAATCAGGTATTAGGAAGTTGAAAGAAGTGAATCGAACATTGTTTGTTTCAAATTTCACTTGAAAATTGAAATAGTTTAATTGAGCTGAAATCTTTTTTTTATGGCTGAGATTTAGTAAATTATAGGATGATTTAGCGAACTCTTGCGTGGTGACGAGCTTTTGAGGGTTAGTTTTATGCTCGGTTGGATTGCAGTTTGGATTTTGATCGGATTCTGTAGTTTATAGGATCTGTTTTGCGTGCTCGTTTATGCAGATTGAAATATTGGATGAATATGTTTGTTGATCAATTGGGGTGAGATCTTTTGTACATGATTGTCTCTCCGCCTGTTAAACTTAGATCTAGGTAGTGATTTATAGATTAGCAGATGATGATAAAGTTTGATGTGAATAAATAGCATCAAATTGTCTTGAAAACATTTATTGGAATTAATGAGTGGGCTGATGAGCATATGAGAAACATGTAGGGTATGTTTGACAACAATGCAGCGTAGGTTTGAGTAAAGTATATATAGTCAAAAATATAAGGAAGGAAGGGTTCATTTTGCTCCAAATAGACGATCGTGAGGGCTTCTAACGGTTTTCCAAACATATGCATATCGTGTTTTATGTTAATTGTCTGTGTTGGCAGAATCTTGGTAAACATCGTAATCGTAATGTATACATATGCATATATGCATACTCGTCAAACGTGAATTTTGTATTGTGAGTTAATCCTTGTGTAGTTTTATGATGTTCCTATCTCATTGTTGCAACACATTACCCTTTATTTCTAGTTAATTTTTTTTCCTTTGAATTTGGTTTCTTTATGTGATGGATCATGGATTCATTTTCGTAGGAAAAGTAAGGATTTATATCCATTGATTAAAAAAGGCTTAGAGATATTGATTCCATTACACACACTCTTGACCTCCAATCACATGGTAGAAACTCCAACAATTGCACCACATCTCCCTTTCAACTGAAGCACAACTTTTGTTTATAAAAATTAAAACAAAATATATGGAATGCAAGTTTAGCAAGAGGTAGCAAAATTTTAGTATAGAGGTGGGAATTGGACAGCATACCAGATCACAAGTCTCGTGGTTTCAGTCCATCATATTAAATGATGGGAGATAGATGAAGACATGAACCAGAAGATCAAAGTAGGATAGATGAAATTAGGATATGTTTGCAGTGTGAATACTCAAGTATAAAGAAAAGTTTACCACAAAACTATAAGCTCTGCATTGTTGTGCGAAGTGTGAACCCAGTGTCAGATGGTAAATAGTCACTAAAAAGTAAGTTCAATGTTGCAGGAATAAGGATGCATCAAATTAATCATTAAAAAGAAAGTTGAAGTAGCTCTCATTGTAGATTTTTTTTTCTTTCCATCTTAGGTCAAATTATTAAGAGGAATTTAAATGGTTGATCTTTAAACATGGTGTAGGACAAGAATTTATGGCATCGTTTGATTCTTGTCGTCAATCCCACTTAGTGAGAAAACAATTTTCTGGTTGTCGTTAACCATTAATACAAATACTGTTTGTTTGGTCATATGAGGCAAAATTATTCTGAACCTTAAATGTAGGACAAGTATTTGTTTACAATCTGATCTTTGGAGATTTAAGATCTATTATATGTTTACTGAGCTCAGTTGACAATGAAAATGAATTCGTTGTGCAGTCAAAATGCTATTCAACTAGACGAGAAGGAGAAAAGGGAAAAAGAAATGAGGTTAAAGATTATTGAGGAAGCTGAGGATTATAAAGTGGGTTTCTATGAGAAAAGGAAGCTCAATGTTGAGACAAACAAGGTTCAAAACAGAGAAAGGGAGAAGGTAATATTTACACACCTACATTATCATTACTTTTTACAATGTGATTTTTGTTCTGTTCTTTTAATTTTTAGAGATGAACTATGTTTGTGGAACAGTTATACTTGGCCAATCAAGAGAATTTTCACAAAGAGGCTGACAAAAATTACTGGAAAGCAATTGGGGAGATAATTCCCCGTGAGGTTGCCAACATTGAGAAGAAAAGAGGCAAAAAGGATCAGGATAATTTAGTTTTTATTTTCAGAATTATTCTATTGTATTAAGAGTACAAAAGTAGATTAATTTATTGTGTTTTTTCTTATGCTGATGATATTTGTGTGTTGAATTTAGATATGGTGAAAAGGCAGAAGAGGTAGAACTATTGAATGATTGGATGTGCCCAAGTGCAGAGGCATTTGCAACTGCAGTTTTTGCATGTAAGTTGTGGTTTCAATATCTGTTTTGAGTTTGGTGTTGTGGTTTTCATTTTGTACCATTTTGTGTGTTGGTTCTGAAAGAAGAGTAACCTTATAGGAAAAAAAGAGGTGAACAACCAACTGGTATGCTGTACTCATAATTTATTTTGCATCCATTCAAATGGTTTTTAGTTCAGTTTATGGCAACTTGTTTTTCAGCAAGGTTTCCCAAAGATATATGGCATTTAAGTTTGTCTTTCTTCATCATCTTTCAATCATTGACTTGATTTATTTTTTCCTTTCCTTGCAGATCTTATCTTCCTTATATATGTATACCAAAGGTGGATTTATCCAGTCGACAAGAAGCGTGTTAATGAGGTATAACATCATAGTTATCTCGCTTTTTAGCAATTTCAGTCTACAAAGATTTTATCCCATGTTTAATTTCGCCTGGGTCTTGTTTCATTTGTGTTTGATTCTTTTGATTCTTAAGCCACTTGGTGTTTAATTTTTGTTTTTGCTGCAGAATTTGTAATTTTAATTAGCGTGAATGTCACTTGGATTTTGAATTGGTTTTTTGAGTTCAGTAGTGCCTTACATGGGTTTATGGGTCTTGCTTTAAGTTGAACTGAATCAGCATAATAATGCTTGAACGTTTTGGAGTAAATTGCTGGTTTAGATTAACTTGTGATCAAAGTGATACATCAATTTCAGTTTACATTATAAATAACTAAATGTTCACCATAGGTTATATTGGTTTTTGTTTTAATTTTGTCCCTGGTAAGCAATCAAATTTGTATGATAGATCTTTGAAGAATATCTATACAGGCTGGTACTCCATAGGCATCAGAATGAGATAATTTTCTATAAGTTCTCCTACCTATATTATCTCCATAGGCATCAGTATGAATACACTAATTCATTTAGTGAAATATGTGAAAGTAATCATGCATTTTTGCACCAGCCATTAATGCTGTCTCTGCTACACAACAGGTATCTTAGCAAGTAAGATCCTTAGAGCTGCTGATGGAACATTTAGTTTACAAGGGAAATACATAGGGGATTATGTGAGTAAGTCAAGATGGGGATTATCTGAAGTTAGTTGAAACTTCGCTAGTTATTTTATATGCATTACAACTTACAAGTGATTTGAAACTCACCTAGTTAGTTTAAATTACCAACTAACTTGTCTCTCTTTGTGTGTGTTTAGTTGCAGCAACAGGGTAAGTGATTAAAATTCCGCTTACAAGTGTTTAGGCAACACCTGGGCAAGTGATTAGTTTGGTTTTTTGCTGCTCATTCATAAGAATTTTTGTTTTGTTTTTTTTCTTGACAGCTTTGTAGTTTGTTAGTGTGTGTTCGATTAGAATCCCAACTAGAAAATTTATGTATTTTGTTAGTGTGGTTTGAAGGCTGACTTACTTTATCGTTTAATCTTCGCTTTAAAACATGATTTGAGGTTGTCTTTGTTATGTAGGATATTGTGGTTTGAAGGCTGTCTTTGTGTGATTTTCTTTGTAGGTTTTGCAGGTTTGTCTTTTCCCTCTTAACTGTGATTGTATTTGAAATCCTTCGTTTAGCTGTATAGTTCATTTTTTGTGTTAAGCAAAAAGGTATATATATGAGCCATTCGTTTTCGTTTCATTTATATACTATTATTTTTTTCTATATATCTGTGGAGCAGAAGGGTGTAAACTTCTGATTACATTCAGTTTCTAAGTTTCTTAGTTTTTGCTATAAAACAGCTATGGTGAAAGCTTGTGTCAGGAGATTTTTTGTATTGTCATGTGATGACTTTCATGCTTGTTTCCATACTGTTGGATATTATTGTGGAGCAGTAGTGTTTGTGAAGATGTTTTGTTTTGTAATGTCATGTAATGACTTATATTTGATTTTATGTTACTTTTCATTGTGGTTTTCAAATATTATTAAATTCTAGTTTATAGACGCAGTGAAACATTTTGTTGAGATCCCACATTGATTAGAGATATTGTTAAAATATTCCTTATAAGACTTGGACTATCCTCACTTTACTTCAGCCAACTTTTGGGGTTGAGTTCCTTCAAATTCTAAGTCATTGGATTTTCTCAACACCTGCAGCTTGAACTTTCTACATGTATCCTCTCATTTGACTTTTTTTTACCTTTCCATTTTGTACATAAGAGCATAATCAGCATGAATTTTTGCCACTGTGCTTTGGTGATTTGTCTTTTGATTTTTCAATTTTCTTCGCATGCAGTTAGCTTTGATATTTTGTGATATGTTTCTATAGTGAGTATTGTCATTTATGTGAGCTTCAAAAGAGTATTAACCAGATTAAATCACATTGGTGTGCTGCTTTCTGAGTTCGTCTCGCGAACTTTTGCTGTTGTAGTGGTTTTGTTTGGTGTTTTGTAGGTGCTGAAGGGTGATGGGTTTGATTAGGTTTTACGGTAGCCGTCCGGGTCTTCGTTCAAGTCAATTGGAGGTGTTTTGGCTTGTTTAACAGATTTTAGACATCCATTTATGCCTTGTGAGCTAATAATTACATTAAGCTTTTATTTGTATTGTAAGTATTGAGTTATCAGTTATTATGTGCTCTTGTTGTCTCAATCAAACTTTTATTTTTAGTGCTCTTCTAAAACCATATAACTAGTCATTATGTAATTAAGTAGTTGTGATGTACTAATAAATTTTGAACTTAAGTAAGTTGTTTAGCATATATTTAACTTCTATTATTATTATTAGTAGTAACATTTTGTATTGTTATTTTGTAGTTTTAGACTATTTTGTAGTATCACAATAATCGTAATACTGACTAAACATTAATTTTTTTCTTTTAAAGCTGACTTTAGCGTCGGCCTAGCCGACTCTAATATTTAGTTGACTTGTTTGACTGTAGAGTGGGCTGGCCGACTCTAAAAGATTTAGTTGACTGGTTTCGAAGTTGACTTTAGCGTTAGTGTAGCCGACTCTAAATTTTATAATTAGCGTCGGTCTGGCAAACTCTAAATTATTTATTGACTTTTTTTATTTTGAATTTAATAGCGTCGGCTTTTGCGAAGAGTCGGTTTTAGAGTCGGATTAACCGACGCTATGTTAGTCTCGGAGGGCAAATAGCCGACTCTACCCAGTAACTTCGAATTTTTTAGCCTGCCCCCGACCCCGACGCTAATCCGACGCTAAATCTGTGTTAGCGTCGGTTTTAGCCCTGTTAGAGTGGGCTTTTGGCCGACGCTAAATCGCAGTTTTCTTGTAGTGATTTCTTGCATACCAAATGGCATTGAAAAGGTTTATTAAAGCAACAGTGGTAACAATTTTGCTTTGAGGGCTCATATGTCTGGTGCAAAGGTTCCAAATTTCCTCTAAAGAGTTGAAGTGAAGAGACTGATTGAGAGTGGAAGCTAACCATCTCCAAATGTTTTGAGCATATTCACAATTGAAGAATAAATGTAAAGAGGATTCCTCCTGAGATAAGCACAAGGAGCACATAGATGGAAAATTGCATCCTCTGATGGAGAGGTTTTCAGCTGTTGGTAATTTGTTAAGCATCATTCTCCATACCATCAAGGATTTAGAGGGAGGTATATCACTGGACCAAATACACTTAGCCCATGGGATTTTTGGAGGGTGATGAGATTTAAAACCATAAGCATCTTTCAAAGATAGATCACCTTTAGCACTATATTTCCAAACCAAAGAGTCAGGTTTACTGTGATTAGCAAGAGTTACTTTGGAAGTAAGTAATCTTAGGTCAGGAAGAATTTTATGTAGCTCGTCTGGGACGTTCCATTTGTGGTTCTCTTCATAATTTTCAAGTTTAGGTGGCAACTGCATAAGAATATGATAAGGGATATTGAAAATTTGAGCTAATTTACCTTCACACCAATCATCCTGCCAAAAGTTAATCTTCTTTCCATCTCCAACTACCCAAGAAGAGTTGTCTCTGATGATGAGTAATTATTCTCTGATACCACTCCAAATAGATGAGAAAATATGATGTCTATGAAGGTGAGATAAACACAATAAGGGGGGTTGAATTGTGTTGGCTTTTTATGATTCCTTTTTCTAAGTGTTAAAATGCTTTTCAGAATCTGAGGTATACAAATTCTGATACAGAGTGTGACCGCAGCGGATATAGTACAAAAACACAAAGATAAAGGCAGAAAGAGATAGAGAAGACAGATACAAAGCAAACTGGTTCCTCCCAAAACACAAGAGTAGTCTATTCCCCTTGCACTTCCAAGGGATTTCACTATAAACACTCTGGATTACAAATTGCTCAAGGACTCTTCCGAGAGACTTCCTATGCTCAAGCACACCCGCTCAAGACTTCCTGCTCTAGGACTCTTCCTAAACACTTTCTTTGCTTAAGCACACCTTCTTAAGACTTCCTGCTCTAGGTGTGTGCTCTCTAAAAAACGCGAACCTCGAGCGTGTATGAACGCTCGGGAAGAAAATGCGGAGTCGCCACCAAAGTTTTTATTTGTAAAGGGGAACGTTGATAAACCCCTTGAGTTTTATTTTTAAAGGGAAAACGATAATAAAACCCTTAACGATGAGGAAAGGATTGTCATCGCAACCATTATCGGGTTCGGGAGTCGATTATGCGAGGGGAAGGTATTAGCACCCCTTACATCCGTTGTACTCAACGGGAACCTCCTAGTTAGTTAAGGCTAAAAGTGTTTTTAAAGTTTTGCTTGCATGCAATATATAAAGGGAATAAATAAGGGGGAAAAAAGATATTTTTTATTATTGTGCTTGACAAGATGTGAACTTGCTCCTACGTATCTCCTGGTGCGATGGAGAATTCAAAGCTACGTAGTTCTTTGGTAGAAAATGTTTCTTTGTTGGTTGTTTATAAAGAACGATGTTATTGATCGTAATCTTCGATTAAACGTAGCTTGTGTGCTCGCACGTGGGAGGCTTAAGCGTTTGTTTAAATCGCGCTAGAATAGATAAAAACATGTCCGTTGGGGAAAAGAGGTTTGAATTGACCACGGGGGCCAAATTTTAGTTCAATTGACTACGGGGTGATTCAATTGACTCAACGGAGTCAAGAAAAGGTTCAATGGACTCAACGGAGTCGAGCAATGATTCAATGGTCACGAGGGGACCAAGAAAGGGTTCAATTGATCCAACGGGATCGAGAATTGATTCAATTGACTCAACGGAGTCAAGAAAAGGTTCAATGGACTCAACGGAGTCGAGCATTGATTCAAATGGTCACGGGGGACCAAGAAAATGTTGTGGTGTGTTGGATGCATTTTATGTTTTGAAAATGGAATGAAGTTTAGTGTTGAAACTCAAAGAAATGTATTTTTGGTGAAGTTTGAAAAGAATGACGATTGTCTAAACAACGAGACATATTCGTTCAATCGGGGAATGGAGAGACATACGTCAAACCATTCCTTTTTTCATTCAAGTTTAGTGTTGAAACTCAAAGAAATGTATTTTGGTGAAGTTTGAAAAGAATGACGATTGTCTAAACAACGAGACAGACGTCAAGTGTTTGTTCAATCGGGGAATGGAGAGACATACGTCAAACCATTCCTTTTTCATTCAAGTTTGTTATTGAAACTTTAAGAAATCCCAAATAAGAGCAAAACACTTGGTTCAAAACTTATGAACAAGTTTGTTGAACAAGTTAATGAAAAATGAACAAGTTTGTCGTTCAAGTTTAAAGTTGAAAAATATGAACAAGGTTGTTGTTCAAAATTGTTATTGAAACTTATGAGCAAAGTTTGTGATTGAAAAAAAATGAACAAGTGTTGTTCAAGTTAATGTTGGAACTTATGAAATTCCAAATATATGCCAAACTCTTGTTATGCTTTGCATAGAATGGGTTTTAATCCTTTCAGATTCTGAGTCTTCGCTTCAGAACTCAGAAGCTAGCTTCAGAAGTTTAAACACAGAAATTGAGTTCTGTCATGGTCGCAGAGCGACCTGCATTTGGCCCTGCGAAACCTTCAGAAGCTGACTTCAGACTCTGAGGTTCAGAAGCACATGGTCGCAGAGCAACCAGAACTTCGCACTGCGAAACCTTAAGAAGCTGACTTCAGACTCTGAAGTTCAGACGCACTTTCGCAAAGCGACATAACTTAGCACTGCGAAACCTTCAGAAGCACTGTTCAGAAGCTGCTTCTGAACTACTGTTCAGAAGCTGCTTCTGAACTAATTTCAGAACCAAAAAATGGGTGAAAATCCTTCGAATTTGGTTAGAAAAAGAAGTATACCACTTCTATTTTTGTGTTTTGCAAACTTGAGATTTCTTTGGAGTTTCAAAAGATTCTTTTTAGTTCAAAATGAGTTTAAACAAACACTAATAAAACAGAAAAATGCTGCTGAATCAACAGGAACAGCAAAACAAATGCAAATGCAAATGAAAGGTAAAAATGTTTAGAATGCTTACAAACTCCTAGCCCAAAGCTTTGGGTGCAAGAAATGAAAGGGACCCTTGGATGATGATGGTTTTTGCAAAGCTGGAAGTGAATGATGAATATGAACAGCAACAACAAAGGTGCTTTGCTATTGTTCTTCACTCTTTGTGTGATATTTAGTGGTTGTTTGGATTGTTTGATTGCTTTGTGATGGTTTGTGATGTTTTGTGGAAGAAGGAAACATAATTTTCTCTACAATTTCCTCTTAAAATTCTCTCTAAACTTGCTCAAAAAAAAGATTCAGTTCTGAATATCAAAAATTGTCTGAAATGTATATCAAAGAAGGTCTAAATTGTGTAAAAATTCACTGCCCATAATCCTTCAGCATTGCATTGCTTAAATAGGCAAATTGAGATCAAATGTAATCATGAAAATCCCCTAAAACAGGGCTGTTTTGTGGGCTATGACCAGGACATTTGGCTAGCATTTAATGCAAAAGGAAGGAAGTGACCTTGCCTTGTGATCATGGTGAAGACTTTGGGTTTATTTCAGAACAAATGGGGCTGAGTTCTGACAGAAAATTGCTGGAAAAGTGGGAAAACAGGGGTTGTTTGCAACTTGAGCTGCCCTTTGGTATTGATCCTTGCAATTTTGAGAAGACAAACAGGAAAAGTAGTGTGTTATTTGTGCAGAACTTGAGGAGAAACAATGGAAAATGTGCTGCACTCAGGGGCAGCAGCAGAGAACCAATGGAAAGGATGAAGTGCTGGAACAGGGCAGCAGTTTTGCAAACAGGGGCAGCCAGTTTTGCAGCAATCTTTGAATGGTTTTGATAAAGCAAAAGGCATGGTGGATGCTGGAAAGTAGCAGGGTTAGTAGAAGGCAAAATGGTAGGGAAGAAGTGCTGTCCAAGGGCAGCCACTTGCTTGGTTCCTTGCTTGGCTTTGCTCCTCCTTCTTTGCTTGGCAATACCACACGTTTTCTTTCTTTCTTTGTTGAATCCAATAGTAAAATAATAATAAAAGTAATAACAATAATAATAAATTATAATAATAATAATAACAATAATAATAAAAATACGAGAAAGATAAATAAGAATATAAAAAATAAACTGCAAAGTTCGCAGAGCGGATATACCATCGCTCTGCGAAACAATCTTTTTTTTTATTATTTTTGAAAAGGGAGAAAAATAAAAGTTGACTTTGAATTTCTCTTTTTTTGTTGACTCTTTTTTTGAAAAAGCTTGGGACAAAATTAGGGTACAACACTAGGACTCTCCCTAAAGACTTCCTTGCTTAAGTACAACTTCAAGAGACTTACAAATCCTCAAGCACGCAGGCAAGAGACTTCCAATGCTCTAAGGATTCACCTAAGAGACTTCTAGTTGCTCAAGGTTTCACCAGGAGACTTATACGCTCAAGCTTCACAAGATAAGACTTCTAATTTGTTCTACACTTGATTTAACAATGGTAGTGTATATTGAACAAATGAACATACTATCTTACAACTCTAGGATTTCTAAGATATAAACTTTGATACAAAAATCCAAAGTGTTTTTGCGCTATTAGATTTGACAGAGTAATGACACAGTAAAATAACAGAGTCTTGTTAATCTTCTTCATGGTCTTCAGCTCCTTTTATAGGCAGGGATTTGAGAGACGTTGGAGAAGAGTGTTAGCGCAATTAGAGTCGTTGAGAAGCATCAATCAAGAACGTTGGCCCTTTGCCGGATATGGATAATTCCGTTGAATGGTCTTTAAATTTTCATTTGTCTGTTTGTGCTCGTAGACAAAAGAAGACAAAAGAACTGAACTTATCAGATCCTTGTTAGTGACAATTCACAGAATAAGACAAAACCTACGTGGATTCTGGGTCCCTCCGAATTTTCTTAAATCTGAGGGTCATCCAAGTCTGTTGTCTGCTTCTGAGTCTGATGACCATCACAAAGTCTCTTGAGGTAACTCACTAGAATCTGTGTGGTACTTGTCTTCTTAAGACATTCACTTTTGGTTGACCTTTCTTCAGATCTTCTAACATAACCTTCTTAGCTTCTCTTAGTCCTTATGATGCTCTTCATATGTTCATCCTTTAATGATAGATTCTATCTTTGATTCTGCACACTTGAACATATGTTAGTATTCCCATTGTTCTTCAATACTTTGTTATCATCAAAATCTTAGAGGAATTGTACAATACCCTTCTTGTTCCAACAATCTCCCCATTTTCGATGATGACAAACCCAAGTATTTTGAAAAATTGTCGTTAATCTAATTAACAGTTAGACTTCAGGGTATGAGGTTTGCAAGTTCCTCCTGAGTCTAACAGTCTTGGGTTCCGAGGTTTGCAAGCTCCCCTTGAGTCTGTAATAGTCTATTAAGGTGAGGTTTGCAAGCTCCTCCTAAGTCCTATCCCGATTAATTAAATGTATTCTTAATCACTCTTGAGTGCATCAGAACAATAACTATATAGCATATCAGAACATCAACAAGATATCATACATTTGGTCACACAGAGGTTTGTAAGCTCTGTTTAAGTCTAGTCTGATACCTCAAGATATCAGACATTTGGTCACACATAGGTTTGCAAGCTCTAATTAAGTTCAGTGTGATATCTCATCAGTCTGATAAGATTAACATTAAGCACAATATTTTTTTCATTTTCAATTTTATAACATTATTAAAAAATAAAAGATTCCTTAGCTTCTGATTAGGCTTAGTGTGCAAATACTCGATTCTACTCCCCCTTTTGTCATCAACATAAATTTATGCAAGTTAAAGAAATTTAACAATGTATGCAAATTAATGAGAAAAACATGCATAATCAACAAGGTTAAACAACAGAGTACAAAATTAGGATTACAACACAAATATCTAAGTAAGGTGCAAAACATAAAGTAAAATCCTAATCATGGTCCTTGGCAGCCAACATCTGAATCAGCTTATTGACATTATCATTCGTATCCTCTGATGTTGCTTCCACCTTCTTCTGAGCTTTAGTCAGTGAAATTTCTGGCTGGACAATGATTAGGAGTTAACTGGTTCTGAATAACAGGTTCTGAACTAAAAGTAACAGATTCAGAACAGAAACTTAAGCACAATTAAAAGCAGATAACCAGCAGAAAATAAAAGTGCAGAAATAAAAAGAACACACAGGTTTGTTAACCCAGTTCGGAGTAAACACCTCCTACTCTGGGGGATACCAATCCAGGAAGGAAATCCACTATGGGAATTAATCCTTAAGACTCAGACACTGACCCCCAGTTCCTATCCTAAGCAATCAATCTCCACCTAGCTTGATTTCTACCCAACACGTTGAGTATTAGAGTCCACTAACTTCCTATTCAAGTAACAGCCCAGTTACTTAAACAAACCTGAACTAACCCAGTTCTGAACAAATTACCCAGTTTTGAAGAACACTCTTCAATACATGACCTGCACTCGTCCCTACAGGCTTAGAGTGATTACAACTCAAAACACCTAAACCAACTCAACAGAGTGGTGCACAAACAAAGCTAAAAAGCTTACACACTAAGACTCAATTCTCTGAATTTTTCTCTCTGAATCGTCGTTTTTTGAATAGCAGCAAAGCACTCCTTATATAGCCTTCAGCAAATAACATTAATCTGAATTAAATCTTCTAAAACAGATATGTTTCTGAATTATGCAAGGCTTGAAAAGGAAACATATAAATCTTCAATGTATCTTTGAAAGATACCATCAGGAAAATACGTGTTTTCATAAAAACAAATCAAATCTTCATTAAATCTTCTCCAAATCAACCAGCAATCTAGAAGCAATATGCGAAGATAAATCCTTGATAAATCTCGCCAAGATTCGCGCCAAAATAACTTGTAAAAATGCAGCTTTTGAAGAAGTCAACAAAAGTCAACGCGGGCTTCAGACTCACATTTCAGCTTCTAAAGTGCTACAGTGCTTCTGAAGGTGCATTCAGCTTCTGAAGGATTTTTCAGCTTCTGAACAGCTTCAAATCAAGTTTCTTGCAACTGAAGACTTGTTCTAAATAAGAAGATGCATCTATTCAATAAATTGGATTTGCCAAAACATGCAGCCAACTACAAAATACTCAACAGTCAGATCCTTCACTTGAGTGATCAGTCCCACCTGCGTTTTCTTCATTGAAGCCATCTCAATCAGTATTTGCTCCTCCCTTTCCTCTAGTCTTGCCAGCCTCTCCTCACTAGTCAGATTTCTCTTGTCACTCACAACTTGAAGCTCCATATCAGATTGCTGAGTCTGAGTTGTGGTGAGAGAGAGTTCACTAAGTACTTCTACAGGTGCAGCTTCCAACTGTCTCTAGTAATTTCTTCTGAGATCTACAACTTCCATCTCATTCCTTACAGCTTCGAATCACTTCAGCTGATTCCTTGTCAAATTGCTTTCCAACTGACGCTTCAAGTAATCAGTAGTTGCATGACCAGAGTCACACATAAGCTCCCAATGGTAATTGATACTTATATAGTAGATAACATTTAGGCTTCTAACAAATATCATCCAGGCCCATGCACAAATTCTATTAAATACTTCTTCAAGGTCTTTCGTAGAGGGAGGGGGAAGTATTGGAATGGAATACTCACTCTGTCGATAATTTGTTGGACATTATCATGCACACAGAGTGGTACCAAATATTGATCACCTTCAGATGCTTCTGGTAAGCTATCTGTTTCATCCTGAGATAGCTGAATGGTTCTGTTTGGCTCAGTGGTGTCAATAACAATCTTCCTGGGTTCTTCTAGTATAGTGTGAGCATCCTCAACAGAGTTGGTAATTCTCACCATATATGCTGCCCATGCATCAAGATATGAAAAGGTTGAGTTGGGATTTGATGGTGATGAGGATAGACAAATTTATGAGGTCCTTTTAAGGGTTTGTATGGCTCTCTTATTGGTTTGAGATGAAGAAGATTTGTGAGAGTTAAAAAGATTTCCATCAGTATGTCTGATCAGATTGTCTAGGACATTTGAGTCAGTCTCTTGATAGATAGGTTGGGAAGAATATGGGGGTCTTGATGGTGGAGGGGATTAAAGAAAAGTTAGCAGAGTCTGTGTTATGGACAAGATTAATACCTTGCAGATTTAAAGCCTCTTCTGCCTTGTCTTTAGATGAATGTTCTTTGTTATCTACTACTAGGACTTGCTCACCAACTTCTTCTGCTTGTACTGGTCTTTTCTTTAGAAGTTCAAGTTCTTCCTTTGTGATGACCCATACATCTTCTACATTTTTCTTCACTGTTTCAGACGCTTTCTTTGAGAGATCTAAGGTTTTGATTTTATAGAGAGATGACAGAGCTAGATCATCAAATTCTACTTTAGAATCTTCCTCAGACAGTCTGGCTTTCTTTGATACTTGAGAGACTGTTTTCGTACCTTTCCTTTTTCCTTCAACAGTAGTAGATACTTTCTCCTCCTTCTGAATTACTATTTTCGTCTTCTTCTTGGCAGGTGATGATGTTGTGGCTTTGTCAGAGGCCTTTCACTTATTTTTCTTTCCTTCGACAGCTTCTAGAGCATCAGGAATGTCTTCCAAGTTAATTAGTGTTCTCAGATCCTTTTTGGCCTGTGATGCTAAATCTGCCAGCTCCTTTGTGCTCAGATCTTTGATGATTGAAGGGAAGTCTGGAATGAAAGGTCTGGAACATCCTCTGATGGCAAATCCAGATGATTTCACCATTGATTTTGGATCCACGATTCTCATATGGCCCATAAGTTCAATTGACATGACTTGAGCCATTTCCATCCCAAGGTTGACATAGATTTTGTATCTTATGTATTATTCTGTTGTGATGAAATAGTTCAGAAAGAAGTCTTGGATAAGCAATGATCTTTCATTTCTTCCTCCATGAATTGTCAATAGTTGTACATAGGTGATGGAATATGTACATAGCTGCTCTGATTTCTTAGATAAGCAATGAAGTCTTGCGTAGACTATGAGCGTCCCACTTGTGATGATCTTCTTCTGATCCTCCATCTGATTTCAACACTGTTCCTCTACATCTTTTCTACTAGCTTTGACACTTTTCATCAACCCTTTCTTCTTAGCAGATACAATTTGTATACATATATTCTTCAACTAGTATGGTTTCAGAATTATATATACCATGTATGCCTTGATTTTTTCAGAATATTCATATAGGAATATGCTGAGTAAATTATGGAATCAATTGCTTCAGATAGATTCAGATGTTTATATTATAACTGGTATAACTAAACTTAAAAGCATGAGACATGCTTGGTTAATTTCTTTAAACTGATTACGTTTTGAAACATTAGCCAAGTCTTATGTTTTAGTTATCAGCTATGTCAAATTCATACTTTCATCTATTTTCTTGTAAATTGTCATGAACACATTCTGCTGAGAGAGAGCTCTTAAAGTCTGAAGAGATAGAACATTGTTGTTAGAAATGATTGTCTCAAATTCCTTTTCTACTAAACTCATATGAGGAGTTCTTTTACAGTATTGTCGTAATTTTGGCAGTCCTTTGACTAGTTCAACATGATAAGCTTTAGAAGTTATTCTGAAGTTACCATGTTGGATGATTTTTTATTCAAAATTATAAATCATTACTTGCTCAGAGGAATTAGCACTCTTTAGATGGTCTCAACAAGAATTTAACAAAAAAAAATGTTCTCTTCTTAGACTTAAGAACTTTAATAAATTTGACAAACTGATGACTTAAACAGACTCACACAAACTCATAACTGCTTTCACATAAACAAGTTATGCTAAGCTTTTTATGCTTACATCTATCAAGATATAAACAGAAATATGTACAGAGGACTTGGACAGAAATTAATTTACCAGTAGTCGTCCTCCCTTGGTCTCCCCTGTCCTTGTGCTCTAGAACTTGATGGCTTCTGAGTCTTTAGTTGTACCTTTGTCTAGACTTTTGCTCTTTGAGTTTCATATTCTGATTTGATTAGAATATGTGACTCAAAGTCCTTCAATTTTGTACTTCTCGGTTTTTGTCCTTCATAATTCCTACTCCTTCTTCATACTTCCTGTTCTCTGTGTAAATTGTATGATCCAGTTTGATTTCTTTGACAGAGTTGATCAGAAGCTTTTGAGAAACCAGATCATCTTTGTTTGCACATTTGCTGACATGATTCTCAACATTTTCTTCCAGCGCCTTGATTTCTTCATCAAGAATGTTGTTTACCACCGAAAGTTGTCCATGCTTTTCTTCCATATCCTCATAGCTAGCTTTCAATAGATTGAAGCTATTTTTTCGCCTTGAGTAATCTCTTGATATTCTTCTGAGTTTGCTGCAAAGATCTTTGATAGCTCAGGCTAACTTACTCTTGTTTAGATCAAAGAAATCCTTGAAAACATCCTCGAGGTCTGAATCAGATTCAGTATCTGAAGCTGTTGTAACAACCAAACTCAGATTATCTTCTTCTACATCTTTGTCAGCTTCTACATTTTCGTCAAACTCATACCAAGTTGCCATTAGGCTTTCCTTCAATTTGCTTCTGTAGCTCTCCCTTTTTAAAGCATCTTTCTTGGATCTTCCCTTTCCTGGCCTGGTCTTCAGTAACTCTGGACATTCAACAATGAAATGTCCGGTCTTCTAGCAGTTGTAGCAACCATCCTGGTCTTCTCTTCTGCTGTGAAATCCTGAACTCTTGGAATTTCTGCTTCTCTCAGGAAACCTTCTTTTCCTGGTCAAGTACTTGAACCTCCTTGTCAAATATGTCATTTCCTCAAAATTTATATCATCCCCAGATTCATAATTTGGATTTTCTTCTTCTAGTTTAGCAGATTAGAGGGATTTGACATATTTCTCTTTAGAGGTCAAGGCAATGGACCTGTACTTCTGATCGGGTTCATCTCCATTAAGCTCAATCTCGTGATTCTTAAGAGAGCTTATTAGATTCTCTAGACTCAGCTTGTCCAGATCTTTTGCCACCTGTATGGCAGTGACGTTAGGTCTGAACCTGACAGGGAGACTCCTAAGAATCTTCTTGACATGATCAGGTACACCATAACTCTTCTTCAGAACTTGAAGACCAGACACAAGAGTTTGAAACCTTGAATACATAGTTTCAATATCTTCGTCTTCCTTCATTCTGAAAAGTTAATATTGGTGAACCAGTTGGTTTGCCTTAGCTTCTTTGACCTGTTGGTTTCCTTCATATGTAGAGCAGAGTGATTCAAAGATGGACTTTGTTGTAGATTTGTCTACTATCTTCAAATATTCAGCGTGAGGCAGAGCATCCACCAATATTCCTCAAACTCTGTAGCATCTCTACTAAAAGATGAAGACTGTACATTTTACTTTTCCATCATGAAAACTGTGTAGCATCTCTACTAAAAGATGAAGGTTTGACAAAGTAGTTGTTTTTACCAGTGGTGGAGGTGTTGTTGACATCAGGAGTGGAAGTTTAAATAGTGGAAGACATATTTTTCTCTATGGATTTTTTTATGTTGCACGGTTAAGTGACAGAGCACAGACTGTGCTCTGATACCAACTGAAGGTGAGAAAATACAAGAGGGGGGTTGAATTGTGTTGGCTTTTTCTGATTCCTTTTACTGAGTGTTAAAAAGTTGTTCAGAATCTGAGGTATACAGATTCTGATACAGAGTCTGAGTGCAGCGGATATAGTACAGAAACACAAAGATAAAGGCAAAGAGAGAGAGAAGACATACACAAAGCAATTTTATACTGGTTCCTCCCACAACATAGGAGTAGTTTAGTCCTCTTGCACTTCCAAGGGATTTCACTATAATCACTCTGGATTAAAAATTACTCAAGGACTCATCCAAGAAACTTCCTATGCTCAAGCACACCCGCTCAAGACTTCCTGCTCTAGGACTCTTACTAAAGACTTCTTTTGCTTAAGTACACCTACTTAAGACTTCCTGCTCTAGGGCTCTCCCTAAAGACTTCCTTGCTCAAGGACAACTCCAAGAGTCTTACAAATGCTTAAGCACGCAGGCAAGAGACTTCCAATGCTCTAAGGATTCACCTAAGAGACTTCTAGTTGCTCAAGGTTTCACCAAGAGACTTTTACGCTCAAACTTCACAAGATGAGACTTCTAATTTGTTCTACACTTGATTTAAAAATGGTAGTGTATATTGAACAAATGAACAGACTCTCTTACAACTCTAGGATTTCTAAGATATAAACTTTGATACAAAAATCCTAAGTGTTTTTGGCTATTAGATTTGACAGAGTAATGACACAGTAAAATAAAAGAGTCTTACTAATCTTCTTCATGATCTTCAGCTCCTTTTATAGGCAGGAATTTGAGAGACGTTGGAGAAGAGTGACAACGAAAATAGAGTCGTTGAGAAGCTTCAATCAAGAACGTTGGCCCTTTGCCGGATATGGATAATTCCATTGAATGGTCATTGAATTTTCCTTTGCTGAAAGAAGAATTATCGGTTGCATTCTTTTTGTTCTTGAGTTCCTTTGTGTATTTTTGCACGTAGACAGAATAAGATAAAAGAATTGTACTTATCAAATCCTTGATAGTGATAGTTCACAGAATAACATAAAACCTACGTGGATTCTAGGTCCCTAGAATTTTCTCAAATCTGAGGGTCATCCTAGTCTGTGGTATGCTTCTGAGTCTGATGACCATCACAGAGTCTGTTGAGGTAACTCACCAGAATCTGTGTGGTACATGTCTTCTTAGGACGTTGACTTCTAGTTGACCTTTCTTCATAACTTCTACTATAGCCTTCTTAGCTTCTCTTGGTCCTTCTGATGCTCTTCATATGTTCATCCTCGAATGATAGATTCTATCTTTGATTCTGCACACTTGAACATATGTTAGTATTCCAATTGATCTTCAATACTTTCTTATCATCAAAACCTTAGAGGATTTGTGCAAAACCATTCTTGTTCCAACAGTCTAATGCTGCCATGATCCATTAAAGCTCTCTTTCTAATAATGCAGACCCATTGTTCATTTGAATGCAGAAGTGTCCAACAGAGCTTAAAATCAGTAGCTTCATTTAAGCATATCAGAGATTTAGTGCCTAACCCTCCTTCATCATAGCTAGCACAAACCTTCTTCCAAGCCACTGTAACCATTTTCCTTTTAGTGATATCACCATTCTAGACGAAATTCTTGATCCATCTCTCCATCTCCCTAAGAAGCTTAACTGGCCAAGAGTAATTAGACATGGTATGAAGCAACAAACTTTCGACCACTGACTTAATTAACTGAAATCTACCTGCTATAGAAAGAAGAGAAGCTTTCTAAGCTGCCAACTTTAGCTTAACCTTATCAACAATTGGTTGAAAATCGATACTTTTAGGCTTCCCTTTAAAAATTGGAGCACCAAGATAGTTGAAGGGAAGAGATCCAAAGGAGAAACCCAGAAGTTTGACTATGAGATGCATTCTAGCAGGAGTTATACCACCACCATAGATGAAAGATTTTCTTAGATTCATTACTTGACCTGAACAATTGGCATATCTAGTAAAAACTTGTTTTAGAGCTTCCAAATTAGAGAACTTTCCCTTGTAGAAAACCATCAAATCATCAGCATAAAAACAATGAGAGGGTATAAGAGAGCCCCTAGCAGCACCAATCAAGTCCAGCTTTCCTTGCTCCACAAGCAAACAAATGTTTCTACTTAATACTTCTTCAGCTATACAAAAAGGAAGAGGGGAGAGAGGATCTCCCTGCCTTACTCCTATATTACAAGAAAAATAGACATGTTGAGAGCCATTTAAAGAGATTGGCATCTTTGCTGATTGCAGAATAGATCTTATCCAGTTACAAAATACAACATTAAAACCAAAAGCCTGCAACACCTTTAACAGAAAATCCCAATTTATGGTATCAAAAGCTTTATAAATATCTATTTTTAGAGCAAGGTTACTTCCAAAGCATCTCTTATCAAGGACACTAACAGCTTCTGAGGTTAGGGCTATACAATCTCTTATGTTTCTACCTTTCACAAATCCTCTTTGATCCTTAGATATGATGTTTGGAATAATGATGGTTAATATATCTGCTAATACTTTAGTGATAATTTTAAAATTAAAATTGGCTAAAGCAATGATCTATATTGATCTATGGAATCAACATTAGAGTTCTTGGGGATCAAAACAAAAGTGTTTGAGTTGTAATTTGGGGGTAACCAACCATATTTAAAGAATTCAATGACAGCATTAAAAACATCCCTGTGAATAATCTCCCAAAAGGTTTGAAAGAAACAAGCTTCAAAACCATCAGGGCCTGGTGCTCCATGAGAATTTAAGCTAAATACTGCACTTTTGACTTCTTCCAAATTAGGGAGCATGGTGAGAATTTTGTTGGTGGTATCATCAATGAGGCTTGGTATTGCTTCCTCCACAAGTAAGCTATCTTGCAAAAAATAGTTAGAAGAAAAAAATAGGTTTTTATAATAGTTAACAATATGATCAGAGATCCTAGTTGAATAAGAGAGTATTTCCTCCTCATTCCTTAATGAGGAAATGATTTTGGTTGTGTTTCTAATTTTTGTAATTCTATGGAAATAACTTGTGTTTCTGTCAGCATTCACATGCAACTTAACCTTAGCTTTTTCCTGCCATAAGGTTTCTTGTTTATGGAGGGCTTGATCTAAGGTGGTTTGAGCTTTCTTTTCTTCATTCATGAGTATATCTGTATGGCCATTCAGTTGGATTTGGGCTTGAATGTTCATAAGTTCTTTTTCAGCATCTGTAACCATATTGTAAACATTACCAAATATCTCTTTGTTCCAGATCTTAAGCTTACCTTTTAACCTTTTCAGCTTAGAACTCAACACATGCATAGGGAAACCAATGGTTCTTTCATTCCAACAATCAGCTACAATAGCTTTGCAATCATTATGTAGTGTCCACATTTTCAAAAACTTGAAATTAGAGGCCATTTGAAATGAGTTAATCTTGATATCAAGGAGGATAGATTAATGATCTGACCTATGCTTAACCAAAGTTGAGCAAGATATAGTTGTACATATGTCAAGCCACTGCTGATTGCAGATGGCTCTATCTAGCCTCCTTTTGGTATGTCTATAACCAGTCCTTCCATTATCCCAAGTAAACTCGGCACCTCTAGTTGTGATATGAAGAAGATCATTAGCTTCTGACCAGTTTTGAAAATCAACCATAGGGGGCCTAGCAGGTGAAAATGAGACTTTGTGTTCATGAGCTCCTATAATAGCATTGAAATCACCTAAAAAGCACCAGGGTGCATTACGATAATTTTGCAAAAAAGAGAGTTTATTCCAAAGTTCCTCCCTCTTCAAGTTACTGGTTGAGGCATAAACAACACACAAACAAAAAACTTTGTTATCTAGGTTAAGTGAAAAGTAAACTTATTGATCATCCTTATCTAAAATAGTAGGGTTAATATCAGATTTACAAATGCACCATGGACTAGGCAAAAGATTTTCTCTTTGATTGCAGGAAAATATCTTATGTCCTAATCTATTTAGCCAAAGCCTAGGGAAGCTGTCAAAATCCATCTTAGGCTCAGCTAAAAGAACAAAGTCAGGCTTATGTACTATTATGAGTCTCTTGAGTGCCAAACTTGAGGGGGAATTGGCTACTCCCCTTATATTCCAAAGAGAATCTTCATTTGAAAATCTTTGTTTGACCAGTTTTACCTATGGTTGAATAGTTACTTTTGACTGGAGATTTCCTTCTTGATTTTGACTTCTGAACCTTTTGGAAAACTTCATTCATGTGTGTTTCAGGTAACTCTTCAGATTCCATATCTTGTAACAACCTTTGCTCAACCTCATCATCTTCTACAATGTCTCCAAGATCTTATCTTTGTCCATAGATTGAACCACTTCAATGTTCTCCTCTTGATTACTTGCAGGTGGTCTCTGATTATCAAATTGTGTGGCATCCATAAAATCTAAATCTTGAGTACTTCCTTCTATTTCATTACCATCTGACTCATCATTTCTATTGCTTTGAGACTTTTCCAATTTTGAATTGATTTCATCTTCTAAAACTTTGTCAGCCTCCTGCATAGCACTAAGAACAATGTGTTGTTATTCATCCTCCATATTAACAAGAACATTAAATCTATTTTCTTTCAACAACTCATTTTCATCAGAAACTTTACTTGTGCGAGCTTTATCATTATTTTGATCAGTACAGGCAGCTTTTCCTTTCTTTACTAAACTCTGATTTGCATGAGTTTCTTCCACAACAATAGGATCATGAACATCATTCCCCTGTTTTGTCCTTCCATCCTTAACTTGAATATAGTCTTTCTTAGTATCTTTTCCAGCTCCTCTAGTTTTCTCAGCATCAGGCAAAGAGATTGTGTTATTCAACAGTCTACAATTATCAATGTAATGGCCTATCTTTTTGCAATGAATGCAAAAATCAGGCAAGTTATCATAATCTAACTAAAAAAAAAGGCATAACATTTCCTTTCAACAAGAACCGTGTACCTTTCTTCCTATGTAACATCCATATCCACCAGTACTCTTGTAAACTGACCAAATGTTCTTTCTAACATAGGTTTGGAGCAATCAGAGTCAGTGCAAATATGGGTTCCTACGCTACTAGCTATAGCAAATAAGATCTTTAGACGCCAATACTCCTGTGACAAACCATATAACTTAACCCAAACCCAGCCTGAAGAGCTGTTTTGAACACTAGGGTCAAAATCCTTAGGCCAGGAGAATAACTTTAAAAGCCCTTACCCTTTTAGCATCTTCCAAGGAAGAAAATTAGAGTTCATAAAAGCTTTTACCCAAAGAGATAATACCCCACTTACCAAGGTTTTTCCACATGACAACTAGTTTGGAGCACAAGGCAACAACGGTGAGAGGGGTATAACTCTTGGACAGATAACTCTTGCATGAAAATTGTGTTTGCATGGCTCCATACCAGCAAGATACTCCTCTTCTGGAATAGGAATAGCAAGATTATCCCCCTTGATGACGGCTTGAGGTAACTGGAGGCAGGGATGTCACAAAGATTGGATACAACTTGAGCAAAGGTTCTAGCTTGTTTAAGTGTTGTTCGGGGATTAGTTTTGAGTTGATTTGTAGTTGTTGAATCATCTAAAAGACATTTTCATGGAATAATGGAAAGAGTTTTATTGTTTTGAGGTTGGGTTTGATCTAGGGTAACCGTATTAGGGTTTTTGCAGGTAGGTGCAGTTTTGGTTGGATTTTTGGGCGGATTTATAGCATCAATGAGACAAGGCCAAGGTAAAACAGTTGAATTCATGATGATCAGAGCAAAATCGGTTGGAAAGGGAGGTTGGGAGAGGTTTCCTAGCAGTGAAGAAAACTAAGGTGAAGGTGACGGGTGAACAGTACAGAAATCGCCAGAGCTATTTCCATCGTATCCATCATTGTTGCTTTCAAATTATAACAAACCCGACTTATATTGTTTTGATACAACTCATGATATAATATATCATTGAAATATAAATATTTATGTGACCGTGCATCCAAAATTATCAATTTACACAAACATCGTATCTTGGTTGACCCTTGCATATATACGACATGTTGGATTATATAGACATTAGTAATACATGGATCATATATAGATGACATACAGACTGTATAGTGACATGAAACAAACCTAAAACTCTACGGACATTAATCTATACTATATATAAAGAAAGAAAATACAACATATATTTGACATGTTGGATTATATAGACATTAGGAATACATGGATCATATATAGATGACATATGGTGGCATGAAGCAAACCTAAAGCACTATGGATATTAATCTAAATCTATACTATATATAAAGAAAATAACATGTTTCGGCTCTTTTGGGTTGGCTTTTTCTCTTTCCAAAATTACCTTCAACTTTCAATACAAATAGCACATATAACAAATAAATAAAAGTAAATTCAAATATTAAAATAAAAGTGTAACAAACACGATATGATTATATATATGTCTAGTTTTTTTCCTTTATCTTTTAAAATGTGTAACAAACTAGATGAGTATATTTATACTTACTTTTTTATTATCTCAATTATACCCTTTAACAACTTTTTCTATAATAAAGATTGTTGTTGGTGTAATTAAAAAAATATGAATTTAGATTATATTTTTTTTATTATATTGTTGGTGTCATTGAAATAGATAATCATGGTTAGTTTGATTTGTTATAATTTTAAAGCCACAAACATTTATATCTTTAATTTTAATCAAAATCAAAATTTCATAAAAAGAACACCGGTCAAAACTTACAAACGTTAGCGCAATAAAAAGAGCGGAAAGACGGACACGTGAGTGCCCATCTTTTTGCTAGTTATATATAAAGAAAATACAACAATTTGAGCTGGCGTTTTCACTTTCCAATTTTACACTTCATTAAAAGTATTTTATTTATTATTTTATCATTTTTTTTAATATTACTTAACTTACTAATTTAAAAATAGTTAAATCACATTAAGATAGGAACAATCTCAATACAACGGGAACAATATTATCTATAACAATATATAAAAAAAAAAGATTTTGGGTTAGATTATTTATTATTCCAATTACACCCTTAAAAAATCTATAATAATGAATATTGTTGATGTCATTGAGAAAAACAAAATTTTATATAATATTTGTCATATTGTTGGTGTAATTGAAATAAGCATGTTTTTTTTTGAAAGGGAAAAAGATAAGCATGTTGTTACAATTTGAAATCACAAACATCTAATGTAAAATTTTAATCAAAATCTAACTAATTTCACAAAAAAAAATTGTTCATAATTTACACGTGTTAGCGCAATAAAAAAATCGGACAAATGGACACAGAGTGTCTGTCTGAACACTAGTTATGATAAAGATTGTTGTCAACCTAGCTACAATATTAAAATACAGACAAATAAACATACTGAAATAATTGTTTTCATAAAGTAAAAAGTAAAAGACCCATAAATTCGCACGGTTCGTGTAACATTGCGGTAATTAGATAAAAAAATTTGCATTGATAATATTGTGAAATATGTAAAGGTATTTGTTCTATCCGAAAACAGAGCTTAAGGATGAGACAATTATGATACATATGGGAAGGGGAGCTGATTCAGCGAAGAAGATGCTCTGATGAGTTTTTCGATGACGGTTATGGTTGTTGATGAACTTTTCGGTGACAGTTACAACGAGGGAGGACGGTGCCTGCAAAACAGACACATACTTCGACGTTTAAGTCTGTATTTGTTCAAGAGAGGGAAAAGTCTTCAATGTTTAGCTACCGGTCTTACTATCTAAAGGACAAGGTTTGAATTATGTATAGGTGCTACCACGTTTAAGATAGTGGGTCGCTCTATATTCATGTATAACTATATGCGCGTATGCTATTGAAACAATCAACTATTTTGCAACCGAGCGTCGGAAGTCAGTTGGTTCAATGGAGTTCACTACAAGAAAACTGTGATTTAGCGTCGGCCAAAAACCCACTCTAACATGGCTAAAACCGACGCTAACACAGATTTAGCGTCGGATTAGCGTCGGGGTCGGGGGCAGGCTAAAAAATTGAAAGTTACCGGGTAGAGTCGGCTATTTGCCCTCCGAGGCTAACATAGCGTCAGTTAAGCCGACTCTAAAACCAACTCTTCGCGCAGCCGAGGCTTTTAAATTCAAAATCAAAAAAGTCAACAAATAATTTAGAGTTTGCCAGACCGACGCTAACTATAAAATTTAGAGTCGGCTGAACTAACGCTAAAGTCAACTTCAAATCAGTCAACTAAATCTTTTAGAGTCGGCCAACCCACTCTACAGTCAAACAAGTCAACTAAATATTAGAGTCCGTCTGGCCGACGCTAGATTTTTTTTTTTTTGCTAATTTTTAATGTATGCCCTGTTCTACAAAACTGAAACAGAATGCCCAACAAACAACATATTTCAATTCATCTAGCTTAATGATAGTGTTCTTAAACATCCATTTCCATTTAACGTCAACTAATTTCCATCGCAAAATGTGGTGGTCATAAAACAAGGTGAATTCTTCCGTCTCAAGTGGCATAAATAGAGTGATTAATGTGTTCTACTTTTAAATTCTCGTTGGGTTTTTTCCTTTGAAAAACCAATCTGGATGCAGCATACATCATATTTTCTCAAAGACTATAATCACCTTTAGTCTTGATTTAATATGAAATCTCTAGCAACATAATAAGTATAAATTAAATGCACTCAATGAAAATTGAATATTCCTTCTAAAATTAAATCAACATGTGAAACATTTTGAAACCATGAACTAAATCACCGGTCACAAATAAGTCATGTGTCCTATCTTTACTTTTCATGCAAGTCTCATAATCGATCAAAGGATTCAAGAACCGGACAAATCCCAACACAGAAACAGTAACACACCACCTCTGAGTACCATAGATTTTCAAGAGTTATATCTTTGTTAGAAAAGAAAAAGTAAAGACAACTACAGCCAATGACCAAACTATGTTAATTTGGTTCACATAACATGTGTCCTCAAGAAATAATCCAGACATACAAAATAGATATCAACCATAATGGAGAATAAAAATAAATAGTTAGCTAGCATTGCATTGCATAGCTTGGTTCAGTTCATCAACCAAAGCAATAGGCAGCAGAACAAGACCTTTGTTTTCAAGTAGCTGACATGTTGCTGCTGAATATACTTCAAGTGGTTTCCCCATTATCTCTTCAAGAGGCTCATTCAACATCTGTTCCTTTATATAATGCCCATAACCCTGTAAATAAAACATAGCAAACTCTGCAGTCAATGAATTTGACACTGTGCTATAAGAAGTTATGTTAGAACAACAAGCCCAGTTCAAAAGAGTAAAGATACAAAAAGACAAACAATGAACAATACACGTATTTTTTAGCAATGAAGTTCGGCCAATTGTGACTACATCAGACCGCAGAGTGGTTGCAGTTCTTTTCTATTATTTTAAGCTCAAAGTTTACGAAGTATAACTTGTATTTACATGCAACGGTCTAGATCAGAACATTTCCTATGAACTGTACAAATAACAACTTATATGTAACTATTTGCATGAACGGTCAAGAAATTATTTGCATGGAGCAGAATTTGGTCAAGCACACAAATTCACAGTGATGCAATATATAATATATCTACTGAAATAAGGAAAGATGTGTACCTCATGGAAAACTAGTGATATAGCATTTGAATCAGCTTGCAATTTACTTCCGCTTAGTTCCTGCAAAGGAACAACTTTCTTTAGCTATTGTAGATTATCTATGTGCAATTGATCACAACGTTCAAACTTGGATAAAGGAGAAAAAAACTAATCTAACTACTAATATTTGTCATTCAAAAAAAAAAAATAGGATTGAAAAGTTACCTTCACTTGAATCTGCAAGTATTTAACATAGTCAATGATATCATCCAGTATGCAAGCTTGACTACCCTGCAAATTAAAATTCAGTACATTAAAGGTAAATGCTGTGAAATTCAACATATATGAGCTGCTTAAATTTGGTCCCAAAAAAATTAGCTACTTATGGCACTTTTTCCACATATATTCAATACACCTTTGAAAACTAATGTTAAATCATAAACAACAGATTACCACATCTGGAGTCGGCAGCAATTCATGTAAAGCTTTGAGGTTATCAGCGATACGTTGCCTGCGTTGCTATATTCAAAGAGTACACGGTAAGAAAGAAACAAAATTGTGTTAATGAATTGGAAGAAGATTGTTAAATAGTTGACAAGAGCATAGTATTGAACTTAATGATATCATATATATAAATATATCTGCATTTTGAATGTTGCCCTTATGATTTTATCAGAGATAGGAAAAGTTTTACTTACACGGTCACTGTAACGTGTTTTCTCACTTTTCTATTTTGTGGAGCTGCCTCCTGATTTTGGATTTGGAAGTAAAGAAGGTGCAGCAACTACTCCCATATGATCAAATTGTGAAGCATATTGCTTATCTCCAACAGAATCAGGTGTCCATATTGCATGACCCTATTAAAAATTACTGGCCAATTTATCCAAAAAAAAAAGAGCTGCTTTGAAGATTGCAATTTTCACCATTGTGCTAATAAACCAGTTAAAGAATATAATAAGCATATAAAGAAATGATAACTAGACTCAACAAAACTCCGGCCAAGGTGCAGAGTTACAAGCAGATATACATAATTCAAATCTCAATGATAACTAGACTCATAGTATTTGCAGTATATCTCAATGTCATTCAATACTAATTCAAATCCAAAAATAGAAAACTTATTTGACTAAACAAATGCAAATTAAAAAAACCATTTGGCTAATTTGAATGAAAAAAATATACAATGGTTATTTCAGCACAAGTGACAACAAGGATGATGAAGACCAAAAAAAGGAACTTATACCAGATTGAGGCAAGGATAAAGAAAAGCACAATGAAAACAGCTCCAAATGGATTATGTACCAGGCCTGCTCAGGGATCTGCCTTTACAATTTACTTTCATGCCACCCTTTTGAGAGCAGAAACTTATACAACAAATGGTTACATAAACACTAACATGCGATAATAGTAAAAATCAACATTTATTGGTATGAAAAGCGCACACAGATACATACACACACAAATTAAAAGAAGGAAAATAACTCTTCAACACCCAAAACCATTTTACCATTAGAGAGAAAAAGAAACCAAGAGAGTGTTGAACATGTGAATGAAAAATAAAAGGGTGTACAAATATAATATAATTGGTTTTAAAAGAACACCAAAATTACTACAAAACAAAACCAAATAACAAACCCAATCCTAGCCGTGATTCCCATTTCCTATACCATACCACACCCTCTCTTTTCTTCTCCACACTCAATAAACAAAACTCAATTTATTCTCAACCTACCATAACAATAGACTAAAAAAAACACGAAAATTCAATCAAATTCAGCTATTTGAAGTTAATCAAAACACGAAAAATTCAATCAAATTCAGCTAAAAATGCTATATCAAATTAATTGAGACACTAAATTTATCAATCTTTTCAATGCAACCTTCACAGTTAGATGTTATCCAAATTTAACAGTTCAGGGCTTGCTTGCTTCGCTAATTTACCAGCGCAATTTGAACTAAAATCAACATAAAAAACACTCAAATCAACATTCACCCTTTGCTATAGAAACTTAACTTTCTCTAATTATAGAAACCAAATTATATAATCTTTTATCTAATAAAAAAAGGAGGAATCATTAACACAAAATCCCTCAAACTCCATTATTACACTAATTACCAAAACAGAATGTCATCCCTTACACACACACACACACACACTCAGCTCCATGAGTACAGAAACATAATTACTTTAATCTAGATTTGATCAACCTAATCACACAAATACAGCCAAGACTACCAAAATAAACTAAAATGCTGAAAAACATGGCTATGAATGATGATTATTTATTTATTTATTAATGAAAACAAGATTGAATAGCGATAGAACTAAAAAAACAGTACAAAATAATAAGTTTGAAATTGATTTTAGTATTAATGAGTGGAAATACCGGTCATGAATTATTTCTCATGAAACTTAGTTGATAGCAAAGGTTTAAAATACCGGTCATAGTAACTGTTGTGGTCAAATGTGCCCGATGCGACCTCAATCGTGGTCGCGTTGCGGTTATGACAACATAAAACTCGACATGACGTGGACCAAACCGTGGCCGCAGACCTTGATCACTAGATCCTCAAAACAAGGCAATACTATTGTATTATGGTTAATGGCTTACTTAGTGCTCATATCTGTAATACTACTTCAGTAACTTAGAAAGGCAAATAAATACAATTTCCTTCAAAGTCTTTCCCCTTTCTAGATATTTATTAACATAAAGACAAAATCTACTAACAACTCCAATGCACTATTTCCAAGTTCTTACCAATTCTCATTGTAAAGTAACTTAGAAAAATATTACCAAAACCACTAGTCTGAGGCTTTAAAAAGGGTTTAAACATCATACATGCTGTGATTTCAGGAATTGGATTCTTAACAGCATGAGTTCCTTTTACAATAGCTACTACAAAAATACATGTATGTTTGATGAGAAGATTCAGAACTTACATCAACATCAGGGTACTTTTCATCAACTGTGCTAAGAACATCTGAACTAATTCTGGATTTTCCATTTCCTGCAGCTTGGAAAAATTGACCAGTTCCAAATTTTAGATAAGTATTATTGAATCCCAAAAAATCAAAATTTGATTCAATACGTAACAGCTTCAAATGATATTATGGTTACTGGCATACATTTTAGACTTTCAGTGCATACAATGTGTATCTAAGAAATTCATAAATTCTATTACAATCATTTTATGCTAAAAAATAAGAACTCTTACCACTGGTGTGTTTATTCAAATGCCTACTATTGGAAACCAATCTTCCATCCGAATGAGCCTCACGAAGATTAAAGATTCCAAACATTCGCCATTCACATTTTTGGTTAACCAGAGGAGGAGATCTTCTCTCCATGATTGAAGAAAACTATTTTTTAGGATGTTTTAGTTTTAGCCAATATTAAGAACCATGCCACAAGCCCACAATGGGAAAATCAGAAAAATTTGTGCAAGCACAAAAGTGAGAAAAGGTTAATAAATCATTATCATAAATGATAAATAAAGAATCACGTTCAGCTTCACAATGTCATCCACACATACTAATAACCAACTAGTACAACATACACCACTAGGGCTTCCACTGATACAAAAATGAAGAAGCCACATCAACTCCAAAACCCAACTGAATCAACAATATAACCAAGTGCAAAATCTATCATATCAATTACCAGGTTTCCCCCAATTTTTTATTTCTAGGGTTCAAGCTTCCCCAAATTTTAAGCAAGCAACATTGAATTGAATCGAATAACAGTTTTTAAGAAAACAAACCTGAAAGGAATCAAGGGATGATGGAACCAGAAGAACTAAGGGATGCGACTAAGAGAGTGAGAAGGGAGAGGCTCCGGTGACACTGAGTGAGGCGCCGTTGAGACTGAGAGAGGTCGACGGAGAATGAGACGGTGGATCGAGAGAGAGAGAGAGAGAGAGAGAGAGAGAGATAGGAACGTACGTAATTGTTCTTCTTTTTTGGGGGAAAGTGGGATTGTGGGTGAGAGTGGTGGAGAATCAGGGAGAATTAGGTTTTAATTTGGGGGAAAGTGAGATTGAAATTTGGTGCAGAATAAAATGTGGTTTTGGGTTTAGAGTTGTGGGAGGGAGAATGAAATTGTGGGAGGGAGAATGAAAATGAATTAGTGAGAGTGATGAATATTTGGGGTTTTTTTATTGAGTAAAGAGAGGGAAAAAATTGTGGGAAAAAATTTATGGTAGTATTTTTGTTGATTGAATAAAAAACTTTTTATAATAATTTATAAAGAAATTAAATTTTTATTGGCAAAAATTTTAGCGTCGGCTAAGTTGACTCTATATCTAATCGAAACATTATGTGGGTCCCATTTAAGCAAAAAAATAGGAATAATAATTTTATTATATTAAATTTTTATCAATTAAAATAATAGAGTCTGACAGGCCGACTCTAAATATGGTCTAAAACGTCATACGTGGGTCCCCTAACTTTTAGCCTCGGCTAGGCCGACTCTAAATCTTTTTAAAAATAAAGGAAAACTAGAAATTGAAGTAGAGTGGGTTTGGCCGACTCTAGTCAGACGCTAGTAGCGTCGGTGTCGGGGGTCCACGCTAAAATTCGACGCTATTTCGCTGTTTTCTTGTAGTGGTTGGCATCGTTAATCAGAGATATTGAGAAAAGTTCGAATATTTTCGTACTAAATGATTTTAGTTGTTGAAAGGTTCGAATATTGCATAGGTCTCTATATTATCCCCCTTAAGACTCAGCTATTATCGGTGTTAGTTCCATGTGTCTGAGAAGCTTTTATTAGGAAGGGCAAATTGGTACTTTTATCCAAGGGTTATTTAAGGGTCAAGCCTCCCTTTTCTTTCTTTTCTGCTATTTCTCCCTCTCTCTAGAATCATAACTCTGGCCCTTCTCTCTATCTCTCTATCTCTCTCTATCTCTCTCTCTCTCTCTCTCTCTCTCTCTCTCTCTCTCTCTCTCTCTCTCTCTCTCTCTCTCTCTCTCTCTCTCTCTCTCTCTCTCGGCTCACTCCATCCTCACTATAATCTTCCTTTTCTTCATTTCCTTTCAAAGAAAACCCACATGCAAATCAAGAAACATGATCCATGTGAACCCTAGCACCATATGCAAGCTTGATTCTGACTTTTCCTCCATCTTTTCTCCCTAGCCGAGCCACATCTCCATTCTCATCTTTTCATTGTTTTGGTCAAATTCAAGGTTCAAGAGTTTATGCATGTTTTGCGTGGTGTCGATGATGGCTTAACTTGGTGTTTTAGAAGCAGTTAGTTGAGAAAGGAGCTGAAGCTTGAGCTTAGGAATTGAAGCTAAGAAAGATACCAGAATCCTCATTGTGAGTTCCTCTTAGTTAGAACCCTCCTTTGGTGGGATGTGATTATTATTATGTGAGATAACTCGAGTTAGGTTGATTTTATTGCATGATTAGTTGCCCTAATGTTAATACATGATTGAATTATGATATTTCTTGCATCAAACTTTAATTTCTGGTCTATATGTACTTCTTGGTACTAGGAGAGGGCTGTCAACACTGAAAAAATTATGCCACAATTTTGGCGGTGTTGACCTCCTCCAAAAATTGTTGTTTTCGCGTCCAGGGATCGTTCTCGCAGTGTTAGAATGTCTATATGCACACAACGATGGAAAAAATAGACAAATGGATCCTTGTATTAATAAATGAGTGATATACTTGAAATGAAGCCAAATACCTATGTGGGAAATACTAACTTGGGTTACAAGTTAAGAACTGTATACAATATATGTTATGAATAAGTATAAGATTAAGTCGTGATTCTCTAACTCCCCATTAGTAATAGAGTTGAGGCACCCTGTCAGTAGTGGTTAGGCGTTCCTTAGATGTAAGTCCCACTTGGCCAAAAGATAAGAGGAGTATGGTGTTAGCCTCAGATAGGAACTTTCACCATTTATGAGAGGTATGTGTCCGGGGTTACTCCACTCGGCTCATTCTGTAAAACGAATACATATATCATGATTGTGCAACACTAACTTAATTACTATGCTATTATTATAAAATATGAAATGATTTACAAACTATGATCGTATTTTCCCCCTGATCACTATGACCTAGGATAAGTGGAGCTCACTAAGACATTATGTCTCACCTCAATCCTTTTATTTTCTTTGAGATTTGCAGGTTGTTCGAGATAAGGGTAAGAAGAAGACTTCCGACTGATGTGGCGATTGTCTCACTTATGTTATGATTATGTATTATGTATCTGTTATACGGGTCTAGACTATGTTCCATATTCTGTACCCGTTAGTAGTGTACTCGTATTCAAACATATGTTGTATTTTATGTATTTCAAATTGTACCATAATGGCGATGTATGAGACAGTATGATGCTACTTATCATTCAAACTTGTTTCTGTATTATAATTTAATGTATCCAGTACGAAATTTTAATGCTTGTATGAGGATTCTAGACAACCTCTTTACAGACGTTACAATTTGGTATCAGAGCAAGTCGATTCAGATCCTGACTTGGGTCATTAAACTACAATCCAAGTAGATGGACCATGTGTATCCATGATATTTACTCTAATTGTTATATCATGTTAAACTTGATTAACTTGACTTGTATATGACAGTTATGACTGTTGGAACAAAATGTGTTTAACAAGTCTCTTATAAAGTAAGGGGGAGATTGTTGAAACATTATGTGTAAACATATCTCTCTTTGTGGTTTTGATGATAACAAAGTGTTAAATAGAAAATTGGTTATTTGCTAATGCTTTGTTCAAGTGTTTTCAGAACCATGTGCTTTATGATTAATTATTAAGAATGGTTATGGAAGAACAAGCTCAGAGCAAGGAAGGAAAGCTAAGAAGCAAGGTTGCAAAGCTAGAAGGAAACTGGGTCTGAAGAAGTACTCCTGAAGAAGTGCTCCTGAAGTAAGAGCTTCTGAAGTGGTCCTGAAGAAGTGCTCCTGAAGTAGAGCTTCTGAAGTAGTCCTGAAGTGCAGCTTCTGAGTCTGAAGGCAGCTTCTGAAGTCTGGGTGCTTCTGAAGAAGTCAACGCAAAGTCAACTCCTGAAGCCAGCTTCTGATCCGTACAAGGCAGCCTCTGATCCGTACAACTGAAGCAGCTTCTGATGCACTGTTCACAGAGAAGCTTCTGAAGCTGATGTGGCATGGAAAGTGACCAGTACTGTGCACATTTAATGCCTGGATGTGTCAGAACAACTCAATGGAACAGTTGTCTCCCTGACCCAAACATTCTCCAGCTTTTAAGGTAGGCCATTTCAAAAATGGTTGCTGCTCTGTTTAGTTTGAAAAAGTGCAGCACACACTTGCAGAATTTCTAGCTTAGCTTGCAACGGCTCTTTCCTCAAATCAAGCAAATCTTCAACAGCTATATTTCATCTATAAAAGGAAGAAGATTTGAAGAAGAAATTGTCTAAGACTCTTGAAACTACATTGCTGAACCTGCACTCTGTTTTCTGTCAAAGACTGTCAAGTTCATAAAAACTCTTAGAAATTCTTTAGTCTTGTAACTTAGAATTTCTTAAGGTTAAGAGTCTTAACCTGTGCTGTATTTAGAGAACACCTCTGATATTTTATCAAGTGTTCATCCTAAACTATTTCATTTGTAAACCAGTTTGGTCCTCAAAGTCTCAGTCTGTATACTGAGCATTTGTAACCTCATTCCTTTGTGGTCTGAGTCAGAAGCCTCTTGACTTAGTGTCTTGAGCATTGAGAAGTCTCTTGACTAAGTGTCTTGAGCATTGGAAGCCTCTTTCTTAGTGATTGAGCAGTGGAAGCCTCTTCCTTTGTGGTTGAGCACTAGAAGCCTCTTCATTGGTGGTTGAGCAACTGGAAGTCTCTTTCTTACACTACTACAGAAATGACTTTTTACATCAGTCGAAAATGACTTTTTACATCAGTTGCCAACCGATGTAAGGTGGCTTGATGTAGTATGTGCACTACTTTTTACATCGGGTACGGACTGATGTAAAAAACCTATTTTCTACATCAGTTCTATTTTCGACTGTTGTAATAGATGCACTTTAAAATTTCACAACGGGGTTTTCACATCAGGTATAAGTTAAGGGCTGATGTAAAATATGTGTTTTTCACATCAGGTATAAGTTAAGGACTGATGCGAAATCTATATTTTTTTTTTTTTAAATGCACTGTACAACACTGCATACTGTTTTCAATAATGCTTCATGTCTTGTTAAACTAGTAAAATCTAAAATTAGAATTTAAATAGATATAAAAGAACAATTATACAAAAGTTCTGGAGTAATGCAAACATAATTAATTATATATAATTAATTATATATAATTAAACCACATATTATACAACATTGGTTTTCTATTTCCATTCACAAACATAATTAATTATATATAATTAAACCACATATTATCCACTCAAGTCAGGAAAAACAAAACTTATCCCATTAAATAAATGAGGATTCATAGACCTACAAATTGCATTAACATGAAAAGCAAATAAAACATCGAAACAACTACTACTGAGCTCCAGAAGTATACAAAAATGGTTACCAGTCACCATATTGATTAGCTGATACATATATTCTGCTCTAGTCGTCTCTTTTCTTCTTTTTATCTTTCTTTTTGCTTGGCAGCATCTCAGCAGAGTCTTCCTCCTCTGCCTGCTTCTTCCTCTTTTTCTTCTTTTCTCCTCCATTCGAAGTATGGTCTCCATTCTGCAACTCTGCCTTTTCGGTAGATTCCTTCTTTTTCTTCTTCTTTTCTTTCTTAACAACTTCTTCTTCTGGTTCCTCGACAACATCTTCAACCTCATCTTCCTTTTTCTCCTTTTTCTTCTTTTCTTTCTTTTTGTCAGCAACAGGAGGCTCTGATGTATCTTCATCCATTGCAGAATTAGACTTTGGTTCAATAACTGAATCAGCTGCAGTATTATATGTCTACACAGAAAAGATCAATCAGCACATAACAAAACCATAGAGAACTAAATAACACCAAATGAAGCTAATAATATACCTTAGCTGGAGTTATCAGTCCTCCGGCTCCTTTCTTTCTATCCTTGTCATATGCTTCGATCTTGGGCTTCCCTTTAGCAGAACCGGCAAAGCGGCCTAGTTCTTTGCCTTCAAGACTCCTCAAACGTGCTTCAAGCTACACAAAAACTGGTGTAAATAAAGTCTGATATGGAAATCAGATGACATATAACTAACAGTATAATCAGATGGCATATAAAGCAGTCTTTGCAGCGAGTGACCGAGAAATTTTCCCCTTGAACTTTGGAGCGGCCTGACCAATCAAGGATGCATGGTAAATGAGACCATACTTTGGAGTAGCATGCTTAGTCTTCAGTGCTCTAAAAAGAGCTTTCACAGCACCAAGAATCTGCACGGTACTACCAGGCTGCTTTGCAAGATTTATTAAGCTTCCCCCATGGGCAATGAGGCGAGCACCAACAAGCTCCCCAACCATAGCAGTCAAATTGGGTGCAATGGTGTTCATCCTACTCTTGAGATAATCATAGAGTTGAGCTCTGTATTCTGATAGAGACAAAACCTGATCACAGAGCTCTCTAATATTTGACAAATCAAGCTCACCAATTTCGGTTCCCATTGATATCACTGAAGCTTCCTTCAGCTCTGCCTCAACCTCCTCTGACAAAATCTGAAATTCATTACAGGATAAAAGATAAATATTCAAATAAAAAGTATCCGTGAATAAACATGAAACTAAATATTATTTGTCTCAAGAAACAAAATACATTCAAGAAACAACATACATTCAATTATGTTAGTTAAAACAAAGAGTAAAACAACATTGTATCTATTTGTTATTGGTATCTAGTATGCGATGAGTAAAATAATTGGCAGCAGGTCATTGAAAATTGTAACTCTACCTCAGAGAAATCAAGCTTTGCAGCATTAATGCGATCACCCATCAAATTGAAAAGTACTAAAAATGAAAATTATGAAATCAATATGTTGCTAATTTCAAGTACAAATGAATTTCCACCAAATGAGCCATAATCAGAAATGGTACTTGTCAACAATTTACCACCGTAGAGACCAGACAGTACAGAACTATAGCTACAGATTACAGGAGCTATCTGAATCTCAAAGATGGAAAACCATATACTTTTCAATTGAACAACGAACTGGACCAGGATAAGTGACTTGCAACACACGCGGGGTAATTTTAAAGTACAATTGCATGACTCACCATTCAAGCAAACTAAAGAGGAAGGAATAGCAACATCAAATGGACAAGAATTAGTTCCATGTTATAGATTATTTTCCTGATTTCTCAGCAATCTGAATCAGTTCAACGGTACGAGAAATTACGAAATTAGTAAAATGAACACCATAATTGTCAATCCTGTAGCTGTTGTTGCAAGATAAATAAACAATTGAATGCATACTCTGATATTCATATTTAATACTCCAATATTTATAATTAGGACAGCGATATTTAATACTCCAGAAGTCATATAACAAAACCAAAAATTAAAGACATACTCCAACATTCGTAATTAATAGTCAGAAATCAAAATCTAAATTCACAATCGCCCTCAACCTAAGGTATAATTAATAAGCCCATAACAAGAAAAGCAATGTGGTTGTGGTTGACTGGATGATGGCATGGCTGTCGAGAAATGAGAAAACAGGAACAACGCCAAGTAGCCAAATTATAGTTTATGGACAGTATAAGGATAGGAATACTGAATATGATATTGATTTACTAATTCTTCTTGGTGGTAACTTCCAACAGAGGTGGTTATAGGAAACATGGGAAATACAAACTGTTACGAATGCAGTAGTTGACTTCTAGAAAACCAACATAACATCTAGGATTTAGAGAGCCTAGCCTCTCCCAACCTAACCAACACACAACAACCAAATGGCAGTAAATGTCAAATCCTTATTCTATGTAACACATGTAAATAATCTACATTTGACCTTGTCTATTGGGCCAATGCCTCACATAGACATGTTTAATAGTAAATAATGAAATCAATTAATAGAAAAAGAAAAACAGAAAAACATCAGATATGTGACAAACAAATCAATGGGAATATGAATTGTAAAGTGCGGCACTCCGTATTCCACATCAGGGAGAAACTGACTCTAGTTAACAGAAGAACTAATATCAGACAGTTAGGAAATGTGAGGGACTCAAAGCAAATCAAAAAAATTGAGGTGACTAAAACCAGAAGGGGAGGGTATTAGCAGGGAGTTGAACCATTTCCACCTTAGTTTAATGAATGAATTCACATTAAAAAAAAAAAGGTGACAAACACTGATACAGATTGTCAATGTCATTAAACAAAAAATGATATCTTATTTGATATTTTCCGGCAGTTTTAAACTATCGTTACTATGAGCTCACACAATCAATACCTTGAAATCTTACAAAACACAAATGAAAGTACCTAACACCAAGTATGAGAGCTGCTTCCCTCTTCGTCATAGTAGGCTGAAAACCACCTTCATAAAATTTACGCAATGCAGGTGGTCTAGCTTTGAATGCTTGCCAAGCCTGGATACCATATTTACCAGCATATGCTGCAGCAGCCACAGCAATCCCTGCAATTAAAGGTGAAGCCTGTTCCAAACTTCAATTTCAGTTTCACAAAAGAAAGACAATTTGAATGTCAATAAATTTTCAAAGGCTCTTCCAATAGGTCATCCTTTAATAATCATGGTATCATAAAAGGGGCTTATTGCCAGGAAAACTATAGTTGGAGTAGAATTAGGACAGTTAACATGAGATGGTTTAAATGAACTATACATACTGCTCTTAATTATTACAGGCTGTACACAGTCAACTTGGGATAAATTTGCAACTATGTAATGGGATTGTCACTACAAATATGTGATTTTTCCTCTCTTGATCCTTTCTCTCACAGCAAAAGCCATGTAACCAAAACACAAATTCAACTGCAAACATTTGATCTAGAAAAATGTACCTCGAGTCCCGAGGAACAAAGGTAAGCTTTTCTCCTGGATTGGCCCAAACAGAATACTCAAAGACAGAAGTATTTGTTTCATCTTTCCCGTGGGACTTGAGTATGGCCATGGCATTATCACCAACGCCAGCTCCATCATGATAAATATCAACAACTATTTTCTCAGGCAATACATCATGTAAGCCGGAATGCACATTTATTTGTCCTTTAATAAGATGCTTCTCTCCTTTTAGATGGATGGGCTACAAAAACATATTGAAATTAAAATAAAATGAAGAAAATCCTAGTAAGAAGGCAACCTGTCAATCCATCCAGAATATGGAAAATAGTATATGAGGTATCGATAAGTATTTTATCCATTCTTCGTCTATTTAAAACCAAATAATTCATCCAAAACATAAATTAATATAGTATACGAAGTTTGGATAAAATAACTCATCCATTCTTCATCTGATAAGTACCTGTCAAAATTTCATCCAAATAACAGAACTAAACTTTAACTTAATCAATAGTTCAATCAAACATAGTATAACTTTCTATTAGATTACCTCTATTTCTATCACTCTATTATAAGATAATAAAGATTAGGTATTAACCTTCTTTAGAGCTAAACAATCCTAAGTTGTGCTAATCCGTTTCACAACATAACTCATTAACTTAACAAATAACTTCCTACTATCATACCATGCTCATGAAGTAATTCATTCAATTTGTGAAGCCAATTCCTTCCTATAGGCCTATTGGCCGCATCATGCACACACACACAAAGTTCAATTTATCTTTTCAACAAAGTCACAGGTTAACTAGCCCAACATGATAAAAATGCAAATAATTAAAATATGCAAAAGCAAGTCATTTTTGTTCTACAATCTACAGACACTAAGGCATAATAATCAAATGGAAATCTTAGTGTCACTAAGCCTGTGTTTGGAAGTAACTGAAAATCACGGTGTTACCGCGCGGTAGGCTGAAGCTAGCTTTAGCTGCTTCACAAAATCACGGTGGAAAACACTCTGAACGCAAGGTGGCGGTGACCCACCGCTTCACCAAACAAGCACTAAACTGAAGCTGCAACGCCATTCTACTAATGGAAGCAGACATTGTTGAAGTGTGTGTGTAATGTGGACTGTGGAGATCTCCCCAATCAGAAAAACTCACCTCCCCTCAGTTTAATGCTAGTAAGATCGTGTCTCAATGTTTCACGTTCCATCTAATCTAAGTCTCAAACCACCTATTTTCACTAAAACAGAAAAGGCGAAAACAGCCTAAGAAGATTTGTCAAAACTTCTGACATATACTCACCTAACAAAATAGGACCTCCACGAAACTGAGAAATAATGACCCAACAAATAAAAAGCATAAAAAAATCAAATAAAAGAGAAGAGAATTGAAGTGATGGGCACCTTGATAATCCCTTTGAGGTGCTTGACGAGTTCAGAATCGGAAGTGGGTTGGTGAGAATGTTCTGCGAAAAGGAAGAAAAATGAGAGATTGAAGAAGAAGAAAAGAAAGGGAGAAATGAAGAGAGTAGAATGGTACCAGGTGGGTTGTGAAGGGAATGGCGACGATGAAAAACTTTGATTTTAATGGCGTAATGGCGACGAGTAATGGCGACGATGAAATGTGCGAAGAGATTTGGGACAAAATTGGACAAAATCCTTCTAACCCAGTTGACCCAGTTGACCGAAAATTGGAAAGAAACTCAATTGAACGGATATTTGTGGTGGTGGGTACGAATTTGGGACTGAGGATAAGGGTTTCTCCCTGAGAAGAAGAGAGAAACTCAATTGACCCAGTTGACCCAAAATTGGAAAGAAACTTTGATTTTAATGGCGTGATTGAGGATAAGGTTTGTGGTGGTGGGTACGAATTGGAAAGAAACTTTGATTTTAAGGCGTGATTGAGGGTGTGATTTTTGGAGAAAGGGTTAGGGTTTCTCCCTGAGAAGAAGAGGGAAAACGCGTATTGAGAATGAAAAGGAAAAGTAAAAATTATTGAGGATAAGGTTTTTCCCTACAGGTATAGATAGCCTGATGTAAAATGTAGTTCCTCAATATTACAAAACTGCCACCGCGTGTATCTTTCCCTACAGGTATTATATCAACTGATGTGAAAACTTTTTATCATTTACTTTTCCCATCAGTTATTCCTTTCAACTGATGTGAAAACTTTGTTAGTAATTTCAAAAATGCCACCGTGTTAACTATTACATCAGGTATTATTTCAACTGTTGTGAAAACAATTTTGACCATGTTGTAAAATGTATATTTTCCACTAGTGTTAAGTGATTGAGCAAGTGTAATCTTCAGATTATAGTGAAACTCTCTTGTTGGAAAACAAGGGGACTGGACTACTTCTCACATTGAGAAGGAACCAGTATAAATTCTGTGTGTCTCTCTTTCATTCTTTCTTTAACTTGTTTAATCCGCTGCATAATACTTCTGATCACAGTTCAGAACCTGGTTCTGAACTTGTGTTAAGGTTTTGAAAAGAATAAAACAAGTTTTTGAGTCACACAATTCAACCCCCCCCCTTCTTGTGTGTGTTTTTCTCACCTTCAGTTGGTATCAGAGCTCCGGTTCTGATATTAACACTTAACAGTGTGTCAGTAGGATCCTAAGAAAAACATGACCTCAACCAGTGGTTCACCTCCACCCTCTCCCAGAAATCCACCCTCTCCCAGAAATCAAAGAAATGTACAATATGACTATGGTACTGAAGAAAAGAAGTCTAGGCCACACAATAAACCTCCTATGTTTACTGGTGACCCAGAAAAATTCTCTTGGTGGAAGAGTAAAAGGTACAGTCATATTATTGGGGTTGATGACTCACTATGGGACATCATAGAAGATGGAATCACAATTCCAGTGGATGAAGAAGGTGTTGCTGTCAACAGAAGAGCTCTAAGTGATGCAGAAAGAAAAATCTATAGGAAGCATCACCATGTCAGAGGTATCATTGTGGACTCATTACCTCACACTGAGTATCAGAAGCTGAGTGACAAGTCCACAACAAAGGCCATCTTCACATCCCTCTGCTCTAACTATGAAGGTAATAAGAAGGTTAGAGAAGCTAAGGCAAACATTCTTGTTCAGCAATATGAACTGTTCAGAATGAAAGAGGATGAAAATATTGAGACTATGTTCTCAAGATTTCAGACTCTGGTCTCTGGACTTCAAATTCTGAAGAAGAGTTATACCACAGATGACCATGTGAATAAAATCCATAGAAGTCTGCCATCTAAATGGAGACCTAAAGTGACTGCCATTGAGGAAGCTAAGGATCTGAATACTTTAAGTATTGAGGATCTTATAAGCTCCCTCAATGTGCATGAACTGGGACTCAATGAGGATGAGTCTGTTAGAGAGCCAAAAACATTAGCTTTGAAGTCTAAAAGAAAACCTGCTAAAGCTTTGAAAGCAATTGAATCTGAAGAAGAGTTTCCTGAGGGAAATTCTGATGAAGATTCAGATGCTGATGAGCTTGCAATGATTTCTAAAAGACTTCAGTATCTGATGAATAGAAAGAAAAAATTCTCTAACAGAAGCAGTAACTTTAGAGGATCTAGTTCTGGTTCAAAGAGGGATATCCAGAAGGAAAGCTGCTACAACTGCAAGAAGCCTGGCCACTTCATTGCTGATTGTCCTGATCTTCAGAAGGAAAAATCAAAGGAAAAAGCAAAGAAGTCCAGCTCAAAATCCAGCAGTTTCAGAAACAAGCTTAAGAAAAGTCTCATGGCAACATGGGATGATCTGGATAATGAGTCAGAATCTGATGAGGAAGAAGCAAACCTGACCCTGATGGCAACTGCATCTTCTGATGCTGAATCATGCTCAGATTCTGATGAAGAAGATGAGGTATACTCTGAACTCTCTAGATCTGAATTGATTGAAACAGTTAATGATCTTATGAGTCATCTTAAAAGCAAGTTAAAAGAAATTAAATCTTTGAAAAATCAAACTAACTTGCTATCTGAGGAAAATCTTAAACTTCAGAATCAAATTTTTGAATATGATGAAGAAGTTGAAGAACTCAGAAAAGAGGCTCATAAGAAATCTGAAGAGGTTCCTAATGAACAGGAAATAGCTCTTCAGGATTTCATGTTAACTGGATTCAGTAGAACAAAAATTGCCTCCATGATGTATAATATGATCAGAAACAAAGGTGAAGGCATTGGCTATGATTCATTTAAACCTTCAAATGAATTAAACTCACCTTCATGTTCTGAAGATATTTTAAAAGGCAATGGTATATGCTTTGTGCCTGCTTCTGATAACTCTGAGAAGTTGAAAGTATCAGAATCTGAGACTAAGTCTGAAGTTCTGAACAACTCAGACTCTGAAGCTTCTGAACCTAAAGGTAAGTTGAAGGCAGATGTTAAAACCCTGCCTAAATCTAAGCCAAAAGGTCCCAAGCCTAAGAGTAAGAGGAAATCAGACTCTGAACCTGATAATGTTCAGAATCTGAAGTGTTCAGAACCTGACTCTAGCAAGTCTCAGAATCTGAATAAATCTGATTCAAATTTTTCTAAGACTGAGTTTAGTAAAACTTCAAAATCTATTAAACCAGTCAACACAAAACATTTTCAATCTCAGAATGTTAAGAAAAGCAAGCAAAAGCAAACCAATCAGTTTTCTGCTTCTAACTGTTTTAAGAAAGGCAAAACTGAAGCTTGCCTTGTGTCTGAAGTAAACAAAGTTAGAATTCTGAAGAGATCAGAACCAAAGTGCTCAGTGGTTCAAACTCTAAAGAACTCAGAACCAAAGACCTTCAAGTCTCAGGTTCTGAAGAAATCTGAGTTCAAGGTTCTGAAACTCAGACTTATTCAAGATATAAGGATCCATATCCTAAGTATCAGAACAAGTCTGAACATCATAACTTCAGACACAAGTTTAAAAAGCCAAAACCTTTCAGGACTAACCCCAAAGGACCCATGAAAATCTGGGTACCTAAGTCTGAGATTATTTCAATTGCAGATATGCTTGTCATCCAAAGAAAAGGAAAGGTCCTGGTACCTGGACAGTGGATGCTCGCATCATATGACAGGGGACAAGTCTATATTCCAAACCCTAACTCTGAAGGAGGGAGGAACTGTGGGGTTTGGAGGAAGTCAGAAAGGAAAGATCATTGGTACTGGTAAGATAGGTAATTCTTCCCTGTACATTGATAATGTTTGGCTGGTAGATGGACTTAGACATAATTTACTTAGCATAAGTCAATTATGTGATAGTGATTATAAAGTCCTGTTTAATAAGAACACATGTACTGTAATCAGTAGCAAAGATAAGTCTGTAGTGTTCAGAGGCAGCAGGAAAAACAATGTTTACAAAACTAATTTTTTTGAATTAGTTCAGCAGAAGGTAGTTTGCCTTCTGTCTGTGAGTGATGAAAAATGGGTGTGGCACAAAAGGCTGGGACATGCTAACTGGAGACTCATATCTAAGCTTAGCAAGTTACAGCTGGTCAGAGGCTTACCCCAGATTGATTATCACTCAGATGCACTGTGCAGTGCATGCCAAATTGGAAAGTTTTCTAAAACTTCTTTAAACCAAAGAACATTGTTTCCACCTCTAAACCTCTAGAACTCCTTCACATTGATTTGTTTGGTCCTATTGGAACAGCCTCAATCAATAGGAAGAAGTATGGACTTGTGATTGTTGATGATTATAGTAGGTGGACTTGGGTTAAATTCCTCAGAACCAAGAATGAAACATATGATGTGTTTTTCAAATTCTGCAAACAAGTACAAACAGAAACTGATTTGAAAATTTTGAAAATCAGAAGTGATCATGGTGGTGAATTTGAAAATGAACCTTTTGAAAACTTTTGTGAAGACCATGGAATTCTCCATGAGTTCTCATCTCCTAGAACTCCACAACAAAATGGAGTTGTAGAGAGAAAGAACAGGTCTTTACAAGAAATGGCAAGAACCATGATCCATGAATCTAAAATTGCTAAGTACTTTTGGGCAGAAGCTGTAAACACAGCATGTTATATTCAGAACAGGATCTATATCAGACCCATTCTGAATAAAACATCATATGAATTATTTAAAGGAAGAAAACCAAGTATTTCTTATTTTCATCAGTTTGGTTGTACATGTTACATACTAAACAATAAAGTCTACCTAAAGAAATTTGATGCCAAGGCTCAAAAGGGTACCTTTTTAGGATACTCAGAGAGATCTAAGGCATATAGAGTGTATAATTCTGAAACACAAGTTGTTGAAGAAGCTATACATATTAGGTTTGATGATAAGAAGCCTGGTAGTGAAATACCAGAGCTGGTTGAGAGTTTTGCAGATGTCAGAATCTCAGAAGAGCCTTCAGAAGCTGAACCCAGTTCAGGTTCTGATGAAGGTTCAGAAGCTGAAAACAATGAAGAATCTGAGAAACTCTCCAGCAATGACACTACTCCTGATGCTAATCAAGATCAGCATGGTTCTGAACAAATCCCTAATGGTTCTTCAGAAGCTAATCCACCCAGAACCTCATTCAAGTACAAGTCTTCACATCCTGAGGAGTTGATCATTGGAAACAAGAACAGTCCAAGAAAGACAAGATCAGCATTCACTCAGAATGAGTCCATGCTTGGCCTGTTATCCATGATTGAGCCTAAAACTGCTGATGAAGCACTTGCTGATGATGGCTGGATTGTAGCAATGCAAGAAGAGCTGAACCAGTTTCAAAGGAATGATGTATGGGATCTTGTTGCAAAACCTGATCAGAAGAACATCATTGGAACAAAATGGGTGTTCAGGAACAAGCTCAATGAACAAGGAGAAGTGATCAGAAACAAGGCTAGATTAGTAGCTCAAGGGTACAGCCAGCAAGAAGGAATTGACTACACTGAAACTTTTGCTCCAGTAGCAAGACTGGAAGCAATCAGGTTACTTCTTTCTTATGCTATTAATCATGATATCATCTTATCAAATGGATGTGAAACAACCTCCTGGTTTTGAAGATGTTAAATATCCAAATCATGTTTTTAAGCTTAAGAAGTCTTTGTATGGTCTGAAACAAGCTCCCAGAGCTTGGTATGAAAGGCTAAGCAACTTCTTAATTAAAAATAATTTTGTAAGAGGTCAAGTTGATAATACACTTTTCAGGAAAACTGTTAAGAAAGAAATCTTAATTGTACAAATCTATGTTGATGATATCATATTTGGTTCTACTAAAGCCTCCCTTTGCAAGGAATTTTCTAAGTTAATGCAGGATGAATTTGAAATTAGCATGATGGGTGAACTGAAATTCTTCTTGGGAATTCAAATCAACTAGTGCAAAGATGGTGTTTATGTTCATCAGTCAAAATACACCAAGGAGCTTCTGAAGAAGTTCCAGCTGGATGATTGCAAGCTGATGACAACACCAATGCATCCTACCTGCACATTAAGCAAAGAGGACAATGGCTCTAAAGTAGATCAGAAGCTGTACAGAGGTATGATAGGTTCTCTCCTGTACTTAACTGCTTCTAGGCCAGATATTTTATTTAGTGTATGTCTGTGTGCTAGATTCCAATCAGATCCTAGAGAATCTCATATGACTGCTGTCAAGAGAATCTTCAGGTATCTGAAAGGAACAACTAATTTGGGACTTATGTACAAGAAATCTCTAAATTACAAGCTAGTTGGATTCTGTGATACTGACTATGCTGAGGACAGGATTGAAAGAAAATCCACCAGTGGAAACTGTCAGTTTCTTGTTGAGAATCTGATATCCTGGGCCAGCAAGAGACAAGCAACCATTGCTTTGTCAACAGTAGAAGCAGAATACATCTCAGCTGCAAGTTGTAGCACACAACTGCTCTGGATGAAACATCAATTAGAGGATTATCAGATTCATGCAGACAATATTCCTATTTATTGTGATAATACTGCTGCTATATGTCTGTCTAAAAATCCAATTTTGCATTCTAGAGCCAAGCACATAGAAATAAAACATCATTTTATAAGAGATTATGTTCAGAAGGGTGTTTTAGATATTCAATTCATTGATACTGATCATCAATGGGCTGACATATTCACAAAACCCCTAACAGAAGAAAGATTCAATTTTATTAAAAAGAATCTGAACATGCATTTTATCTCTTGAAAATGTGCTTGAATCTGAATGAATTCCTTGATTCTGAGTTTATCATAAGCTAAGACTTATCAAACACTCATCTTCTGAGAGTTTGAATAAAGTTAAGCCTGAAAAACTTCAGAGTCTGAAGGATCAGAACCTGGATTTTCTGACTTCTGAATCTGATAAAAATCTAATGTTGGTCAGAATCTGATAAGTATAGTTATGGGCAATGATGATTAAAGCTTTGAAAGTTATACTCTAATCCTCCCAAAGTCATCAATTTAAAAATGTGATTTTCTGCTCTGATATTCATTGTTAAAACTGCTTGACAAACAATTTTCAATTGGTATCAGTTTGTTTTCAAACTATTTAAGCACAGACACATTTTTTTTTAATGCTCAAAGTGTTTCAGACATGTTCAGTCTTAAGAACTTATTTTATCTTAGTATCAGCACTAAAATGTCAATTTGGTATCAGACTCTGAGGTAAACCTTCATGTTTTGCAATCAGGTTCTGATACAAGTTCAGCAGTCCTAAAACTGTATTCTGGTATCAGACTCTGAGATAAAATCCTAAATTGGTATCAAGCTCTGAGATATCTTTTCAGTTGGTCTTTAATCTAAAAATTTTAAAACTCCTCAGATTTGAACTATTTTCTTTAAAACAGCTCAGATTTGCTCTGATACCTTCTTGCAAGAATTGCTCTGATACTTTCTTGCATGTTTTGGCTCTGATACTGAACACTATTTGGTTGGTTTGCACTGATACTGAACCTTTTGTACTGAACAAGTCATGTCTGAACACAGAATGACCTAGTCAGAAGCTCCAAACTTTTTCTGCTTCTGAACAGCATTCTATTTTTAATGCAAGTCATATACTCATTGAAAATCAAGTAGGCTCTGATGATTATCCTTGCTGCTTGGTTATCCATATGATTGCATAAATATCTCACAAATTTTTGTTCAACCCCCCCTCACTCTGAATCCTTTGAAATGTTTTCAAACTCTTTAAAAAAAAGGGGGAGACTGAACTGCTTTGATACATGCTTTCAAATTCTTTTAAAATCCTTTTCTGCTCTGATACAGATATATTTTCAAACTCTCTTGACAAAGGGGAGAAATTTTCTGTGTTGGGAGTAAGTAACAACTTTTTGTTGATGACAAAAGGGGGAGAAAGTAAAACAAGTATTAAAGCACCTGAGCTCAAATATAAGTTAAAATTCTGTCAGAATATTAACTTATGTAAGGGGAGTAAAAGGTATTAAAGCCTAAGGTTCTTGTGTGAACTATTGAACAATTCAACCCCCCCTTACATAAGTTAAGATCTGATACTGTTTAGTTAAGATCTGATACTGCTTAGTTAAGATCTGATACTGTTTAGTTAAGATCTGATACTGATTAGTTAAGCTCTGATACAATTCTGACTGAATTTAACTTATGAGAACAGATTTTAACTCTTAGCCTCTGAAGTGAAATTCTGGCTCTGATACATTTCTGTGAGATACATTACTCTTAGTGAGTAAATTGAATTTAAAATAACTTGGATAAGACTCAGGGAGCTTACAAAACTCATCCTGTGGATTATCAGACTTAGGGGGAGAGCTTACAAACCTCAGAACCTGAAGTCAACAAGTCATTTTGAATTCTGAGTGTAAATTTCACTATATTGTTTTAAGTTAAGCTTAATTAACTTGGATAAGAATCAAGGGGAGCTTACAAACCTAACCTTGAGGACTGTCAGACCTAGGGGGAGCTTACAAACCTCTTCTGAAGTCAGATTGTTAATTAAACTTAACAACAATTCTAAAATTTTCACATTTGTGTTTTTTAACTGAACTTAATTAACTTGGATCAAACTCAGGGGGAGCTTACAAACCTCACACCCTGCAGTTAACTTGTTAATTAGGTTAACAACAATTTTCTGTTTTAATACTTATGTTTGTCATCATCAAAAAGGGGGAGATTGTTGGAACAAAATGTGTTTAACAAGTCTCTTATAAAGTAAGGGGGGGATTGTTGAAACATTATGTGTAAACATATCTCTCTTTATGGTTTGATGATAACAAAGTGTTAAATAGAAAATTGGTTATTTGCTAATGCTTTGTTCAAGTGTTTTCAGAACCGTGTGCTTTATGATTAATTATTAAGAATGGTTATGGAAGAACAAGCTCAGAGCAAGGAAGGAAAGCTAAGAAGCAAGGTTGCAAAGCTAGAAGGGAACTGGGTCTGAAGAAGTACTCCTGAAGAAGTCCTCCTGAAGTAAGAGCTTCTGAAGTGGTCCTGAAGAAGTGCTCCTGAAGTAGAGCTTCTAAAGTAGTCCTGAAGTGGTGCTCCTGAAGTGCAGCTTCTGAGTCTGAAGGCAGCTTCTGAAGTCTGGGTGCTTCTGAAGAAGTCAACGCAAAGTCAACTCCTGAAGCCAGCTTCTGATCCGTACAAGGCAGCCTCTGATCCGTACAACTGAAGCAGCTTTTGATGCATTGTTCACAGAGAAGCTTCTGAAGCTGATGTGGCATGGAAAGTGACCAGTACTGTGCGCATTTAATGCCTGGATGTGTCAGAACAACTCAATGGAACAGTTGTCTCCCTGACCCAAACATTCTCCAGCTTTTAAGGTAGGCCATTTCAAAAATGGCTGCTGCTCTGTTTTGTTTGAAAAAGTGCAGCACACACTTGCAGAATTTCTAGCTTAGCTTGCAACGATTCTTTCCTCAAATCAAGCAAATCTTCAACAGCTATATTTCATCTATAAAAGCAAGAAAATTTGAAGAAGAAATTGTCTAAGACTCTTTAAACTACATTGCTGAACCTGCACTCTATTTTCTGTCAAAAACTGTCAAGTTCATAAAAACTCTTAGAAATTCTTTAGTCTTGTAACTTAGAATTTCTTAAGGTTAAGAGTCTTAACCTGTGTTGTATTTAGAGAACACCTCTGATATTTTATCAAGTGTTCATCCCAAACTATTTCATTTGTAAACCAGTTTGGTCCTCAAAGTCTCAGTCTGTATACTGAGCATTTGTAACCTCATTCCTTTGTGGTCTGAGTCAGAAGCCTCTTGACTTAGTGTCTTGAGCATTGAGAAGTCTCTTGACTAAGTGTCTTGAGCATTGGAAGCCTCTTTCTTAGTGATTGAGCAGTGGAAGCCTCTTCCTTTGTGGTTGAGCACTAGAAGCATCTTCCTTGGTGGTTGAGCAACTGGAAGTCTCTTTCTTAAGGGATTGAGCAAGTGTAATCTTCAGATTATAGTGAAACTCTCTTGTTGGAAAACAAGGGGACTGGACTACTTCTCAAATTGAGAAGGAACCAGTATAAATTATGTGTGTCTCTCTTTCATTCTTTCTTTAACTTGTTTAATCCGCTGCATAATACTTCTGATCACAGTTCAGAACCTGGTTCTGAACTTGTGTTAAGGTTTTGAAAAGAATAAAACAAGTTTTTGAGTCACACAATTCAACCCCCCCTTCTTGTGTGTGTTTTTCTCACCTTCAATGACTAGATGTTTGGGAGACGAAAAGGACCAGGAAGGTCTATAATTAATCAGGCTAATGATGAAGGTGGAGATCCTAATGCTAATTTTTGGGCTCATATGATGCAACAGCAGGCAATGCAGCAGCAGTATCAGGACCAGCAAGCCCAGAATGCTATGCAGCATCAGCAGATGATGCAAATGTTGCAGTAACAGATCCAACAACAAGCCCAGTCCCAGCAGCAATGGGCAGAAGTAATGCAACAGGGTCAAGGCATTCATCAGCAAACTCCACCACCCCCAATCATTGGTAATCCAGCACTCCGAGAGTATAATAGGAATCATCCTCTTGAATTCAATGGAGAGGGTGATCCACAAGAAGCTAAGAGATGGTTGAAGAAGATGGAGAAAATCTTTCGAATGGCCGAGTGTTTAGATGCAGACAAGGTGATGTATGCAACTAATCAATTCAGAGGCACAGCGGAAGATTGGTGGAAAACTACTCAAGTAGGATGATGGCTAATGATATGGAAATTAACTGGGCCAATTTCAAGGAAGCAATGCTGGAGAAGTATCTCCCATTGTCTTACAAGGCGAGGAAGGAACATGAATTACTGGAGCTTAACCAAGGAAGTATGTCGGTTACCGAATTCACCAAGAAGTGTGCGGAGATGTCATATTATTCCACCCACAATGAGTATGCAAGTACTGAGAATTGGACAATTAATCAATATAGGCGTGGTTTAAAAGGAGATATTGATACCGCAGTGAGCCTACAAAAGAGTACAAACTTTGACGAGTTGGTGCATGATAGTTTGGTTGCCGAAGCTGGTTTTGCAAAAACCGCCACACAGAAAGCTATGGCTTCAGAAAGGAGAAAGGATAAATTCTAGGACAAGTATCATGACAAGCTGAAACCGAGAGGTTCCCCTAAAAAAGGGAAACAACCTTATTCCCCAAAGGCTAGTTCTTGTAGCAATTGTGGTAGATCACATCCGGGAGAATGCATGAAAGGAACCGGAGTATGTTATGGGTGTAAGCAGCCAGGGCATATGATCACTCATTGTTCGGAAAGGAAAGGTAAGAGTGGAGCAGAAAGTACTACTACAAGCAAAGGCATGGTATATTCCTTAGATGGAAAGAAGGCTCGGGCTAATGAAGACTTGATTGCTAGTATGTGTTATCTTGGTCAGAATCTAGTTAAAGTTCTTTTTGAATGTGGTGCAACTTGTTCTTTTATTTCCCTTCAGTGTGTAGAAGTACTTCAGTTACCCCTGTCACAACTAATTCCCCCCATGACGGTATCTACCGCCAAGGATGGCGGAATTATGGCCAATTATGTGTGCAAGAATTGTCCTATCACCGTATCTAGTAAGACTTACTATATAGATTTAGTATGTCTTCCAATTAAGCAACTTGATGTGATTTTAGGCATGGATTGACTTTTTGCAAACCATGTGTATATAAGATGTTCAGATAAGTGCATATACATGCATACTAGTAATACAGATGAAGGAGTAGCTCTATCAGAGTTAATTAATCATACTCATCAGATGATTCAATTTATTTGTGCAAAGGATAAAGGTTTCTACCTCATGCTCACTGTGACTTCTGAGCCAGAACTAGGTCCCAGTGATATTCCAATTGTCAACAAGTACCTAGATGATTTTCCTCCTGATGTAAGTAGTTTACCTCCAGAGCGCGAGGATGAATTTTCCATTGATCTTATTCAAGGAGCGGAACCGGTGTCGGTGGCACCATATAGAATGTCCCCTTCAGAGCTTAAAGAATTGATGTCTCAGCTATAATAGTTAATCCATAAGCATTTTATTAGACCCAATGTATCCCCTAGGGGTGCACCAGTCTTGCTAGTTAAAAAGAAAGATGGTAGTATGAGATTATGCATTGACTACCGCCAGTTGAATAAGGTGACGATCAAGAACAAGTATCCTCTTCCAAGGATTGATGACCTTTTAGATCAGCTTAAGGGAGCAACAATATTCTATAAGATTGATCTTAGATCGGGTTATCATCATATATGTATCAAGTCTTCTGAAGTGCCCAAAACAACCTTCAGAACGCGTTATGAACATTATGAATTCTTAGTTATGCCACTTGGTGTTGTTGGAGATTTGAATGTTGGCTACATGTTTGGTAAAATCAAAATATGCAAGCAATGCGTCTTCAGAAGCTAATTTGTGTCTTGAGAAGCTAATTTGTGTCTTCAGAAGCTGGAAACTGGATTTCAGAAACTGGTACTGTTCATCAGAAGCTGAACTGGTCTTCAGAAGATGGTACTATTCATCAGACGCTGAACTGGTCTTCAGACGCTGGTACTGTTCATCAGAAGCTGAACTGGTCATCAGACGCACTGTTCAGACATTGACTTTTGTTGACTTTCAGAAGCACTGTTCATCAGAAGCTGGTTTCTGCGTCTGAATTCTGTTAAATCTCTCACAGTATCTTTTGAAGATTTAATTGAAGATTTATCCAAAGCTTCATTTCTAGAAGGAAGTATTTTTTGCGCAAAATATGTTCTGAAGATTTGATTCAATTATTTGTGAATATATTTTCAAGGAAATCTTTGGAAAATATATTTCTGAATAATATATATGCTTCTATTTGCTTCTAAAATAATTCTGGGAGTATATCTTTGAAGATTTGGTTCAGAATTATGAGCTGCTGAAGCTTATTTAAAGAGGACGTGCTGCTATTGAAGACTTGACTGAAAAACCAGAAGTTATCATTATAGAGAGTCTTTGTTTTTTAGTTTGTTAAGCTTAGTGCTTTGTTTGTGTGCACCACTCATCTGTTAGAGTTGGTTGTGTTGTTTTGAGTTGTTATTCACTTAAAGCTTTTAAGCACAAGTGATGTTTTTGCTGTTTTGAAGTGTGTCTTCAATTTGTTGTTTTAGTTGAGTCTGTTAATCACTGGGCTGTGATTACGTGATTAGGAAGTAAGTGGGTTCTTATATCTAGGGGTTCCTAGGTAGAAGTCTATACGGGTAGAGATTAAGTGATAAGGCTGGAAAAACAGGGGTTGTGACTTGAGTCTTAGAATTAATACTACTTAGTAGATTTCCTTCCTGGATTGGTATCCCCCAGAGTAGGTGAAGTTTGCACCGAACTGGGTTAACAAATCACTGTGTTCTTTATCTTTCTGCACTTTATTTTTCTTCTTCTGAACTGTTGTTTTAATACTCTATTTTACAAGTTCATAACCAGAACTGCCAGAATTACAGGTGTAACTAATGCTCTAGTTGTATTCATGGATTACATGAACAGAATCTTTCAGCCATACTTGGATCAGTTTGATGTTATTTTCATTTATGACATTCTGATTTATACCAAAAGTCCTCAGAAGCATGATCAGCATTTGAGGATTGTTTTGAATATTCTCCGAGAGAAGCAGTTGTTTGCCAAATTCAGTAAGTGTGAATTTTGGCTATCAAAAGTCAAGTTCTTGGGGCATGTTATTTCTCAAGGAGGGGTAGCTGTAGACCTGTCCAAAGTTGAAGTTGCCCTTAATTGAAGTAGACCCAGGAATGTAGCCGAAGTCAAAATTTTCTTGGGACTGGCGGGTTATTACCGCAGATTTATTATGAAATTTTCCCAAATTGCTTTACCTTTGACTCATTTTACGAGGAAGGATGTGCCTTTTATTTGGGACGAAGAATGTGAGAAAAGTCATAGAACTTTGAAGAAGAAGTTGACCAAAGCACCAGTGTTGGCTATACCAGACACCGACAAGAGATACATTGTTTTCTGCGATGCATCCTCTAAGGGTCTTGGAAGTGTACTTATGTAAGGTGATAATGTGATAGCCTATGCCTCCAGACAACTTAAGACTCATGAGGAGTATTACCCCACTCATGATCTTGAGTTGGCAGCCATAGTGTTTGCATTAAAAGTGTGGAGACATCACCTGTATGGTGCGCAGTTTAACTTGTTCATTGATCACAAGAGCCTGAAGTATTTATTTGATCAACGAGAACTGAACATGAGGCAAAGAAGATGGATGGAGTACCTAAAGGACTTCGACTTTGATTTGAAGTATCATCCAGGAAAGACGAATGTAGTAGCTGACGCCTTGAGCCAGAAGACTTTGGTTAAGGCAGAAGTGATGATTCATACTTGTAATTTTTACGAGAAGTTTAGAGATCTTAATCTCGAAGCCACGGAAGTTGATAGTGGTATATTATTGCATAAGTTGGAAATCTCTTGTGATTTGCGGGTTAGAATTGTGCAAGCACAGAGTATGGATATAGATCTTCAGAGGAGGATTGGTCACCCAAAGTTCACTATAGCATCAGATGGGATTATGTTGTTTGAGGGCACAATTTGTGTTCCAAACGATACGGAGCTAAAGAGATTGATTTTAGATGAAGCACATAAGATCAATTTCTCTATCCATCCGAGTGCTACCAAGATGTATCAAGATTTGAAGAAAGATTATTGGTGGCCTGGCATGAAAACTGAGATTGTAAAATTTGTAGCAAGGTGTATTGTATGCTAGCAAGTCAATATTGAGCACCAAAAGCCTGCAGGGTTAATTGAACCTTTGGAAATTCCGTAGTGGAAATGGGAACAAATATCCGTTGACTTCGTAGGTGGACTACCCCGCACCTAGAGAGGGCATGATTCGATTTGAGTGGCCGTAGATCGATTAACCAAATCCGCTCACTTCTTACCAGTTAAATCCACTTACAAGGAAACCCATTATGCATAATTGTTTATCTCAGAGATTGTTAAGTTGCACAGAGTCCCAACTAGTATCGTATCGGATAGAGACACAATCTTTGCTTCTCTTTTTTGGAAGGCTTTTCAGAAAGCTATGGGGACCCGTTTGAAAATGAGTAAGTCTCATCACCCTTAGACGGATGGTCAATTGGAGAGGACTCCATACTTTGGAGGACATGTTACGTGCTTGCATTCTAGAGGATGGAGGAAGTTGGAGTAACCATTTACCGTTGATTGAGTTTTCCTACAATAACAGTTAACATTTCAGTATAGGAATGGCACCTTATGAGGCTTTGTGCGGCAGAAAGTGTAGGACCCCTCTATGTTGGGTAGAGGTTGAAGATAAAAGCATCTTGGGACCAGAAATCATTCAGGCGACTACCTTGAAAATTAGGTCTATTTAGGAAAAGATGAGAACGGCGCAGAGTCATCAAAAGAGTTATGCAGATAAAAGGCGGAGACCTTTAGATTTTAGTGAAGGAGATCATTTGTTCCTCAAGGTTACACCTAAATTGAGTTTGCGAGGAGTATTCAGGACAATGAAGCTTTGCCCAAGATTCAAAATACCATTCCTATATACTCAGATGTATCGGTCCAGCAGCTTATCAGTTAGCTTTGCCTCCAGCCATGTCAGGATTGCATGATGTGTTTCATGTTTCTCAGCTAAGGAAATTCATTCCTGATCCTTTTCAGCCAGTGGAGTTGGAAACCATAGACTTGAAGTCTGATTTGACATTCCAGCCAAAGCGAAATCGAATTGTAGATCGTGATGTCAGATCCTTGAGGAGTAGAGAGATTCTTATAGTGAAAATTGTTTGGAGAGCTAAATCGGATGGTGAAGCTACATGGGAGTTGGAATCAGAGATGCAGAAGAGCTAACCTCACCTTTTCTCAGGTAAATTCAAAATTTTGAGGACGAAATTTTCTTAAGAGGGGTAGAGTGTAATATCCGGCTTAAGACTCAGCTATTATCAGTGTCAGTTCTATGTGTCTGAGAAGCTTTTAGTTAGGAAGGGCAAACTGGTACTTTTACCCAAGGGCTATTTAAGGGTCAAGCCTCCCTTTTCTTTCATTTCCACTATTTCTCCAACTCTCTAAAATCAGATTTCTTCTCCCTTTTTTCTAACTCTCTCGGTTCACTCCATCCTCACTATAATCTTCCTTTTCTTCATTTCCTTTCAAAGAAAACCCACATGAAATCAAGAAACATGATCCATGTGATCCCTAGCACCATATGCAAGCTTGATTCTAACTTTTCCTCCATCTTTTCTCCCTAGCAAATCCACTTCTCCATTCTCATCTTTTCATTGTTTTGGTCAAATTCAAGCTTCAAGAGTTTGTGCATGTTTTGGGTGATGTTGATGATGGCTTAACTTGGTGTTTTAGAAGCACTTAGTGGAGAAAGGAGCTAAAGTTTGAGCTTAGAATTGGAAGATAAGAAAGATACCAGAATCCTCATTGTGAGTTCCTCTTAGTTAGAACCCTCCTTTGGTGGGATGTAATTATGATTATGTGAGATAACTTGAGGTAGGTTGATTTTATTACATGATTAGTTGCCATAATGTTAATACATGATTGAATTATGATATTTCTTGCATCAAACTTTAATTTCTGGTCTATATGGACTTCCTGGTACTGGGAGAGGGCCTCTGGACGATTAAGAGTTTTTGTGGAAAGTTACAGGTGTTGTCAACACTAGAAAAATTGTGCCACAATTTTGGCAGTGTTGACCTCCTCCAAAAATTGTTGTTTTTGCGTCCAGGGACCGTTCTCGCAGTGTTAGAATGTCTATATGCACACAACGATGGAAAAAATAGACAAATGGATCCTTGTATTAATAAATGAGTGATATACTTGAAATGAAGCCAAATACCTATGTGGGAAATACTAACTTGGGTTACAAGTTAAGAACTGTATACATAATATGTTATGAATAAGTATAAGATTAAGTTGTGATTCTCTAACACCCCATTAGTAGTAGAGTTGAGGCACCCCGTCAGTAATCGTTAGGCTTTCCTTATATGTAAGTCCCACTCGGCCATAAGATAAGAGGAGTCTGGTGTTAGCCTCAGATAGGAATTTTCACCGTTTATGAGAGGTATGTGTCCAGGGTTACTCCACTCGGCGCATTCCGTAAATTGAATCCAGATATCATGATTGTGCAACGCTAACTTAATTACTATGCTATTATTATAAAATATGAAATGATTTACAAACTGTGATCGTATTTTCCCCTTGATCACTATGACCTAGGATAGGTGGAGCTCACTAAGACATTATGTCTCACCTCAATCCTTTGATTTTCTTTGAGATTTTTGATAGACTTTTAGCAAGTGCACTAAAAATGCATTGAAGTAATAAAATTTATAAGTTCGTCTCCACAGGGACTGTTTCAACTTCTACTCCGCAATGTCATTATTATTAAGGATGTATTAAATGGGGGGTTGCCCTAGGCAGTTGGTTTGATTTCATAAAAAATAAATAAGCTGATAAAAGTTGTTTCGAAAATATAAGGAGATATAAGGTCAAGTCTTTCGAATCCTCTGATTAATTCTGTTTGGTAAACTGCACCTATTTCTATGAATCCTCCTCTAGTTTTACGATGATTAACAAAAAATAGTCCTAATCAATCCCTTGAGTTAGAACCCTCTTCTCGGATTACAGCCCCTAATCCCTTAGGTGATCTAATATTCCTCGAAGGTTTTACGAACGTTAACCTATTATCACAAATAAACGATTATCCATTCCTAGACTAACCCTGTTTATTTGAACAATTCAATTAGGTCTAAGTTGAAAGCTAGGGTCAATAGTCATTCATTCTTACCAAATCATTGTTATATATTGTCAGTATATAGAAAGCATTAAAAACAATTGAATTGAATAAAACTAAATTAATATTCATAAGCCATAGAGTTTCACAGCCGCATGTTTCAAACAGAATACATCAGATTCATCTCCAGACCTAATCTCTAAGAGATTTAGCTACTCATAATGTAAATTACAAATAACATAATCAATTGAAGCATAAAATCATACATAAACTGACTATGAGTTGGAAGGAATGGCCACCTCTTCAGTTTTGTGCTCTCAAAATCGTGCCACCAATCTCCAAAATTCTGAACCCTTGTTTCTGAAAACAGTTCAGCTTAAATAGGCAACAACTGCTCCTCAAATCGTGACACGATTTGATAAAATCGCGACACGATTCTGCATTAAAGTCCCCAAGATTCACAATAATCAGTTTCCCAATCGTGACACGATTATGCAATCGTGGCACGATTTTATAGACAAAACTCTACTTCCAATCTGGTCAGAAAAATCGTTACACGATGCTCAAATCGTGTCACGATGCACTTAGTTCAGGATTGATGTTTTCTTGCTTTTTGCACCTCCAGGCTGTCTAATAATGCTACAGACTCATAAAAACATCAAAACAACTGATAAAAACATGTAATGACAACATGTCATCAATTTGCAGGTTGTTCGAGATAAGGGTAAGAAGAAGACTTCCCACTGATGTTGCGATTGTCTTACTTATGTTATGATTATGTATTATGTATCTGTTATACGGGTCTAGACTATGTTCCGTATTGTGTACCCGTTAGTAGTGTACTCGTATTCGAACATATGTTGTATTTTATGTATTTCAGATTGTACCTTCATGGCGATGTATGAGACAGTATGATGCTACTTATCATTTAGACTTATATATGTATTGTAATTTAATGTATCTAGTACGAAATGTTAATGCTTGTATCAGGATTCTAGATAACCTCATTACAGACGTTACCGTCTCTGTGGTTTGATATTTTATTTTTGATAAACTGGCATAATACCTACTGTTGTACGAGTATAGGACAAATCCTTTTTATCGACTGCCGTGGTTGTCGAGGACTCGTGTTTAAGATATTAAAACATCGCATCAATTTTGTTGTTTTGAGTATTTGTATATATCTTTGTTAATATTGTATAGTTTTGGTTTGCACTAACCCTATTTGCTAGAGAAACAAAATTTGTCCTGTTAGTTATATCCGTTTAAGATTCTCCATCATTACCGAAACCATGGCTGATCGTGGTTATAACAACTTCTATACTCTACGAGTATGAATCATATCAACTGATAGACTTTTAGCAAGTGTACTAAAAAAGACTATAAGCTCCTCAAAATAAACTATAAGCTTGAAATAAGCTATATGGAAAAAAATGGCTAGTCCCATTTTCTTTTCAATTCTCCTCAAAATAAACATAAAAAAATTAAAAATAGACTAGTCCCATTTTCTTTTCAACTTCTTCTAAAAATTACTCTGCTTGCTATATGGGCAATAGTACCAAAGTTCTATAGCTCCTGTTATAGCCCTAAAACTTTATAAAACCCGATTATATTTGGAATTTTACAGTCAGACAGGAGAAAAGTTGTATTTATTTTTACTCGTCCAGACAGATGTGTAGTTCAGTATCATGGAAAATGAACCATCCATTTTCGCTTGAAAAGATGAATATTAATGAAAGATGTGTTTAAATATGATGACAAAGATCCTACCTATTACAGAGATGATCTATTGCATGAGAAAAGTAGACTATTACTTTTCTCATCATATGTGGTTCTCACACGCCCTATTTTTTTTCCTAAAATACCCCTCGGATTTTAAAATCCGAAACCCACTTCTGATTTTAAAATCTAAAAACATTTTGTTTATAGAACACAATATGTTTACAGCAACACTGCATGTTTTTGTGGATTCAACAATTTTTTGCAAAATATAAAATAATGTAAAGGACAATGAGGTTATATTTATACCAAAAAACCATATATATATATATATATATATATATATATATATACCAAAAAAGTTGAATTTATATCATTACACATTTCACCTAATGATATACATTTCAACTAATAATATACATTTAATCTAATATGCCCTTAGATCTATGTTACAATCATCAAGATTGAAGCTTTCATCTTTTTCAATCTTCACACCATCTTCAACCTTCTTCTCAGCAACAACATTCTCTTCAAGATCAAAATTTTTAATAATGTACAAATATTCGTCATCTCCTATTACGTCATATGTAACACCCCGATTTTTAATATTAATTTATTAGTATTAGTGTTATATAATATTAGTAATATTAGTACTATTAGGAATTGTTTGTTTGGTGTTTTCAATATAAATTGTTGGATTGCGGGTATTGAGAAAATGGATTAGTTAGTTAGTGGTGGAAAAATAAGAAATTATGAGAATTTAAGGAGAAAAGGATATTTTTAGTGAACATGAGAGAATAAATGTGTATTAGCGAAAAGGAGGTTTAAGTAAGTAAATAAGTAGTGTTTTAATTAAATAGGAAAGAAGGAAGTGTAAATAGTGGAGAATAAACTGGTGTAAAAGTTATGAGAAGAACCTAGCCCAAAGATTATAAATAGAAGGAAGTCACAAGAGAATTAGGTTACAAAACACAAAGATCAGAATTGAGAAGAGCCAAGGAGAGAAGCTTAGAAAGAAACCTAGCCGTAGAAGTTGCTTATTCCACTGAATTAAGGTAAGGGGAGTCTCTATTCAGCATAAGGGTTGTATGAACATATGGGTAGTGAAGGGTTTGTGTTTTTCTTCATTGTTTGCATGATCTTTTATGAATTCATGTTAAATTCGTGCTCTAATTTGCTATTGTGATTTTGGGTATATTCTTGTCTCTAAATTCATTATTTTCATGTGCTAAATTTGTAGTTGATTCATAGTTATTTTCTGTTTTGATTCTTGAGTGTCAAAGTGTGAAAGAGCCGAATTTTATATGATTTAGAACCCTAATTTCATATTTTATCATTCGGTTATGATATTTGATTTGTGATTTTATGAATATGTTGGTTCACTACCTTGGATTGCGAATCGCAATATTATACTACTCGATCTCGATTGGTTTACAAATCGTAGGTAAGTATGGCTGTCGTATATATGCTATCACGCTTATACTTAATCCATGTCACCATCTATTATGGTACGAATGATTCTTTTTGGTTTTAGTGATATTAATTAGTTGTGAAACAAATTCAACGTATTATTAGTCATTAAAATTAAACTTGGTCAATCTTTTAAATTGGCTAAACTTTTATTCTTTTGAGTTTTTGAATAAGGGTTATTGTGACCTTGAGTAATTCTAACTAAACTATTATTGCTAATTTCTTTTGTTCGATTTTGATATTTAGTGGTTGTTTGTTTCCTTAATTTTCGGAACAATAATTTTTATGATATTGAGTTAATATCAATTTATAAAAATAAATATAATATTTAATGAAAATTAATTTATGTGGATTTACAAAGTTGAAACAATATCCTGATTTTCTTTTTTTCGGTTTTCTCACCATGTATTTCAAAAGTGAATTGCCTTGCCAATATTTTCACTTTAGCTTTATGAGGACTAATCTGGCCTATCATTCAATTTATATTACGTGTGAAATCAATTTGGTCTCTTTATATGTGGTAGACTTTGTTTATTTCTAATCGTATGCATTTTTATTTTTGGGATGAATATTGATGTGTTATTTAAGGATGTAATTGATGTATTATTTGACGATGTGTTATTTAATGATGAATTATTTAATGAGGTGTATCTAATGATGTGAAGTTAATGTGTGATTTAAAGATATGTGATTTGAAGATGTGTGATTTAAAGATGTGTTATATAAAGATGTGTTATTTGAAGATGTGTTATTTAAAGATGTGTTATTTAAAGATGTGTGATTTAATGATGTGTTATATAAAGATGTGATGTTTGAAGATGTGTAAAGATGTGTTATATAAAGATGTGTTATTTGAAGATGTGTGATTTTAAGATGTGTTATATAAAGATGTGCTATTTGAAGATGTGTTATTTAAAGATGTGTTATTTAAAGATGTGTAAATGTTGAGTCATATAAAGATGTGCATTGTTGAGTCATTGCTTGGTGTTCATGCATTCATGGTCAGTCCGATTTAAAGATGTGATTTAAAGATGGGGGATAAATCAGTAACATACCTCTGATATCCAAAACCAGTACCACATGCATATAGAGTCGAGTTAGGGACATTGCATACATAACTGCAAGTCTATTTGAAGATGTGTAATTAAAAGATGTGTCATTTAATGATGTGTAACTATTTAAAGATGTGATATTCAATGATGTGCTTCTATATGATTATGTGTGAATGATCAGTGCTTTTGTTAATGTCTACTTAATGTTATTACTTGTTTTGAAGCTTACTTTTTATTATAAGATGTTGAATTGGTGCCTGGTGATTGAATTCAATGAATGTATATGTTATAAATGTGAATATTATCTGAGTGTAATGTATACATGCCTAACTGTAATTAATGATTGTTTTATCTGAATCTATACATGTGTTTGTACCTCTCTTGTGTTGTATATATTCTCACCCTCTTAAATTTGGACTGTACTCTCGCCGGGTACAGATTCGCAGGAAGAAGATAATTAGTAGCAGTGAGTCTCGGAGGATGGCGTTGGAGCCTTCTCTTTTTATCGCTTTTGGGAGTCTTTATCGAGTCGATGCTCTGATTAGTAACACTAGGGATTGGGAGCTTATTTTTATTTAAGACTTTGTCTTAGAATTCATTTTGAATTCGGTTTGATGTTGATTTAATGATGTGACAATTACTTTGAATACTTTGAAATTTATTTTGCTGCGACGTTTTCGATATTAAATGAAGGATTTTTGGATTGATTAAGATGTGTGACACCCTTGCGTGTTTAATTATTTATTTCATTTTATTAGAAAATAAAATGTGGGGTTTAGGGTGTTACATCATAACCTGTCGTCCGACATATTGCATTATACTCAACCATCTGATGGACATATCTATCAGGCTATTCTTTTGCATCAACTCGATGGTGTAGTCTCCATAGCGCGAAAGTGGGAGGAATTGGACAACTATCCTTCAAATATATCATCATAAAATGGTTGTCATTCACATGTGCCAAACACATCAATCAGTCTCTATGTGACGGTTCACCGCATATAGGGAAAAAGGCTTCCGATCGCCCTTTCTCAATGGATAGTAGAACAACCACGTGTTTGTATCTTTGTGAAATGAGAAAGCCGATATCCTGCATGATCATCACTTATCCGGTGGTGTAGGACCAATACCAGAAAAGTGTAGAGAGCCTAAGACCTGTTCATATCACCATCTGCCCCAATCAACAGTCGATAGCGCTCATTTTCTTCATCGGTAAGCTCTTTTTGAAGTTGGTAACATATCATCTAGTGATCATCAACAGTCAAGTTATGTAGGTCCGCAACTGCACGAAACCCACAATGACCATCACCGGCTACATCCACCACCTTTTCAATAAATTCATGCATGAAAGGTGGGATTTGGTCTTTGTGTGGTATGTTGACTTTAATGGAAATTGGCTTTGGAATTGGCTTAGGAGGATTGGGAGACATGTTGCTTTTCCTTGCACTTTTTTTACTTGTCCCTGTTGAATATGTTTGTGAAGCGTGTGTATGTGGATCCTAGGAGTCAACATGCTCCCATAGAGAAGGTGATCACTTTGTCGACCGAATGATATGTTTATCTTTCTTTGGAGTTCCTTTAGTGGAGACCTTTTTTGGCGGTGGACGTATAGAGGTTGTTTCCGGCAAAACAACTGTCGAAATTGTTCTTTGATATGGACCTTCATGTTGTAATTAGCCTCGATGAACTGGGCCTACAATGTGTAAAACAACTGTTAGGTGGAATGTTGTAGAAAACCGGGAAAAAACTGCGAAAAACTGCATTTTTCCTGTGTCTGTGAGGTTTCGGATTATACAATCCGAAAATGAAAGACACATTTTCGATTATAAAATCTGAAAACCATTAAGCACCCGAGATCATGCAACTCAAGTACGTCTGCATGGGGCTTAAATGCGAACTTTTCGGATTATAAAATCTGAAATTCATATAATGAGTTCGGATTATATAATCTGAAGCATACCAGCACAAAATAGAATGTATAAAAACTAGGCAGAAATAAACACAGTTTTAAGGAGAAAGTACCTGAAGCAAATCTCATTATGTAACAAAGAGATGTCTTCCTTTCTAGCCTTAGGATCACCTTCATACTCGAACCACAACCTCTTCCAGTGAGTGTAGATTTCATCCAAACGGATGAGGGTGTTATTTTTTATCTTCAATGCAATCGTACACGCGCACGGCAATCCATAAGTGATAAAAATTAACCAACCACACTTAGATTTGTCCGTACCAACCGTAACTGCTCGATCAGCCTCATTTGCGAGATAATGCAAAGCGTTCTTTGATGTGTTTATAATCACCATAGACCACAACATCTTTCCTTTCTGTTGGATATTTGAGTGTTGGCTACATGTTTTGCAAAAATCAAATATACAAGCATTGTGTCTTCAGAAGCTAAAAATCTCATTTTGTTAATTCTCACAATATCTTTTGAAGATTTAATTGAAGATTTATCCAAAGCTTCATTTCTAGAAGGAAGTATTCTTTGCGCAAGATTTGTTCTGAAGATTTGTTTCAGTTATTCGTAAATATATTTTCAAAGTAATCTTTTGGAAAATATATTTCTGAATAATATGAGAGCTTCTATTTTCTTCTAAAAGAATTCTAAGATCATATCTTTGAAGATTTGTTGAGGTTTTATTAAAGCTGAAGTTTCCAGAAGTATGATAATTTTATGTGAAGATCTATTGAAGATTGGCTTCGTGTTTATTGATGAATATATTTTCAAAGTATCTTTGCAAAATATAATTCAGAAATATATGTTTCCTTTTTGAGCCTTTGCATATTTCAGAATCATATCAATTGAAGAAGATTTGATTCAATTATTTGTGAATATATTTTCAAGGAAATCTTTGGAAAATATATTTGTGAATTTTATGTGAGCTTCTATTTGCTTCTAAAATAATTCTGGGAGTATATCTTTGAAGATTGTGTTCAGAATTATGTTGTTGCTGAAGACTATTTAAAGAGGGCTTTGCTATTGGAAATATCATGAGTCAAAAACCAGAATTCAGAGTTTAGAGTTTTTGTCTGTGTAAGCTTAGGCTTTGTTTTGTACACCACTCATATGTTTTGAGTTGGTTTAGTTTGTCTGAGTTGTAATTCATTCAAAGCTTTTAAGCAAGAATGAAGTTTTTGTTTTGAAGAATGTCTTCATTGTTTTGAGTTGTTTGTTTCAGTGTTACTGATCACTGGGTTGTGATTGAGTAATTAGGAAGTTAGTAGTTTTCTAATACTTAGGTGGGTTCTTGAGTAGAAGTCTAGACTAAGTGGAGATTGATTGCTAAGGCTGGGAACAGGGGGGTCTGTGTCTGAGTCTTTGGGTTGATTCCTTTAGTAGATTTCCTTCCTGGATTGGTATCCCCCAGAGTTGGTGAAGTTTGCACCGAACTGGGTTAACAAACTCATTGCGTCCTTTACTTTCTGCACCTTCTTTTTCTGCTTCTGAACTTTATTTTTCGTACTCTGTTTTTAGTTCAGAACAAGTTAACTGCCAGAAATTTCAATTGGCATCAGAGCAGGCACCCTGCTTGTCTTTTTGGGTGAGCTCCAGGGAGATATTTTCTGGCAGAATGGAAAAGAAAGTAAAAATCATTGGCCTTGTTACCAATACTGATGTTAAGAAGTCACATGGAGAATTGTCTTATAAAGATCCTGTTGTTTTTTGCAAGAAGTGGCATGTTCAATTTGCAGAAGTGTGTAAGCAGCTGGAAAAACAGAAGAAAATTAACACTCAACTTCAGATTGAGAGAGGTGAACACTTAGAGAAGATTTTTGTTCTCAGTAATGAGGTAATTCAACTGAATTCTCAACTTGATCAGATGAAGAAGCAAGTCAAAATGATGAATTCTGCTACTGATGTGCTGGAGGAAATTTTGGAGAATCAGAATCAGGGAAAACCAAATGGAATTGGGTTTAATGATCAGAATCTGAACATCAAACAACAAAAACCTGCTAAGAGGTTCATACCTGCTGCTACTCATGTTCCACTGATGAGAAAATCTCAGGATTCTAAAGACAAGAAAGTGTCTGATCCTTGGGTATGTCATCATTGTGGTAAAAAGGGACACATTAAACCTTTTTGTTACAAGTTGCATGGTTATCCCAAGCATTTGCAACATAGAAAAGTTGAACCAGCTGTGAACAAAAGCAAGATCAAGAAGGTTTGGAGACCAAAGTGTGAAGGTGTTGCTCAGAGTCTGAACAAAGGAAAAGGAAAGGCTGTTGCTGATGACATCAAGCCAATTCCTGTAGAACAGAAGAATTCTGGTGCTGGACCATCCAAAGTCTGGAGCAAAGTTCATGTTCCTGATCAGAAGGCTTTTGCTTCTTGTGAGTCTGAAGATGTTATATCCTGTGTTCAGAAAAGAGTTGCTGATTTTGAGAAGAAGATAGCTAGGAAGAAGGTTCTGAATGTGCCTGAGGCACATATCAATTGAGCAACATCTGTTGTTTGTGTCTAATGAAGACTAAGCAATTTCTGATGCTGAGTCTGAAGACTGGTTAGTGATGACTGATGTCTGATTTTCTGCTTTGTGTTTCTGGTCTGAGGTTGTGTTGTTCTCTACATTTTTGTGTTTGGTTGTTCTTCTGCTGGGTGGATTCTTTGTGGTTCTGATCTTTGCAAGTGTGTTGTGCTGAGTTCTTTGTGTTCTGGTTGTGTTCTTCTCCTGGTGTTTGCTGGTGTTTTGTCAAACTTGTTTGGCTAAAAAGGGGGAGAAATATGTGTGGTCTAATCTGTTTGCCTCAGGGGGAGAGTGTATGTGCTGATCTGTTCAGAAATATGTGTGGTCTAATCTGTTTGCCTTAGGGGGAGAGTGTATGTGCTGATCTGTTCAGAAGTATGTGTGCTGATCTGTCAGGAGCTCAGCTGTTCAGGGGGAGTTCTTGAGTGTTGTGTTTCAGGGGAGTTCCTGAATGTGTGTTTCAGGGGGAGAAGATGTATCTCAGAAACTGCTGATGTATGTTGCAGGGGGAGTTTTTATGTGTTAACATAGCATTTCATCCGCCGCTGACTCTATTGCTACATTTGTGTTTTGTTCTTCATGGTTGCGTATGTTTGAAGAATTTGTTTGTTGTTGTGCTCAATTTGATTTTAGCCAAAAATTTGCCAAAGGGGGAGATTGTTGGATATTTGAGTGTTGGCTACATGTTTTGCAAAAATCAAATATACAAACATTGTGTCTTCAGAAGCTAAAAATCTCATTTTGTTAATTCTCACAATATCTTTTGAAGATTTAATTGAAAATTTATCCAAAGCTTCATTTCTAGAAGGAAGTATTCTTTGCGCAAGATTTGTTCTGAAGATTTGTTTCAGTTATTCGTAAATATATTTTCAAAGTAATCTTTTGGAAAATATATTTCTGAATAATATGAGAGCTTCTATTTTCTTCTAAAAGAATTCTAAGATCATATCTTTGAAGATTTGTTGAGGTTTTATTAAAGCTGAAGTTTCCAGAAGTATGATAATTTTATGTGAAGATCTATTGAAGATTGGCTTCGTGTTTATTGATGAATATATTTTCAAAGTATCTTTGCAAAATATAATTCAGAAATATATGTTTCCTTTTTGAGCCTTTGCATATTTCAGAATCATATCAATTGAAGAAGATTTGATTCAATTATTTGTGAATATATTTTCAAGGAAATCTTTGGAAAATATATTTGTGAATTTTATGTGAGCTTCTATTTGCTTCTAAAATAATTCTGGAGTATATCTTTGAAGATTGTGTTCATAATTATGTTGTTGCTGAACTATTTAAAGAGGGATTTGCTATTGGAAATTTCATGAGTCAAAAACCAGAATTCAGAGTTTAGAGTTTTTAGAGTTTTTGTCTGTGTAAGCTTAGGCTTTGTTTTGTACACCACTCATATGTTTTGAGTTGGTTTAGTTTGTTTGAGTTGTAATTCATTCAAAGCTTTTAAGCACGAATGAAGTTTTTGTTTTGAAGAATGTCTTCATTGTTTTGAGTTGTTTGTTTCAGTGTTACTGATCACTGGGTTGTGATTGAGTAATTAGGAAGTTAGTAGTTTTCTAATACTTAGGTGGGTTCCTGAGTAGAAGTCTAGACTAAGTGGAGATTGATTGCTAAGGCTGGGAACAGGGGGGTCTCTGTCTGAGTCTTTGGGTTGATTCCTTTAGTAGATTTCCTTCCTGGATTGGTATCCCCCAGAGTAGGTGAAGTTTGCACCGAACTGGGTTAACAAACTCATTGCGTCCTTTACTTTCTGCACCTTATTTTTCTGCTTCTGAAGTTTATTTTTTTCATACTCTGTTTTTAGTTCAGAACCAGTTAACTGCCAGGAATTTCACTTTCAAACTATGTTCAAGCATGATCATGGATATCTATAACGATGCATGTATCTAAGTATGTTGTGTCTCTAGCATGTTGTGAACGGAGTTCCAATTTGTACTTAAATCACCCATACTACTAGTCAGATACTTTTTCAACTGGATGTGTGCAGATTCAGCTCTGTATGTTGTACTATTCCCCAAATGCATGACTTTCTTGACCAAAAACTTGACAATCTTCTCCTTCACCGGACCCAAAATTGTATTTTCAACATATTCGAAAAACTTAGGAAACTTGTAGCATACAACTTTGAACCGGTTGCAATTATCAATATATGCTTACTATGTATCAGAATTCACAATATCCTCCCATGCAAGCATCACTGTCTTTACCACTTCACTTGACTTGATCTCTTTCCCATCCTTGCCTTTGAGATCCTTAAATTTGCAATCTGTCTCACACTTTGCTCTAACATTTCTTTCAATGTGATACTCGCACAACAAAGCAGTAGCCTCAATGACAATTACTTTGGGTGAAATATCTTTGGAATGCAACAGATCACGACACTTCTTAAAAGCCCAAGTAACGTTATCTTCCTTCTCAGACATCATATAAGCAAATGGAATAGAGAACGTGTACTTGGTAGAAGTGACACCAACAAACTCAAACAACGGAAGACGGTATTTGTTGTTCTTATAAGTGGAATCCAACACAAGCACCGTAGAGAACATGTTAAATAACTTGATACCATTTGGATGCGCCCAGAAAATATCACTGACATCATCAGATTCAAGATACTTCCTACAATGATACACATACTCACTCTCAACCAATGATTTCAAGAGATGCTACATATTTGTTCTCGTACCCCTGATGGACTGCCTATACATGTGACAAGCATTATAAATATGCTTGATAGTAGTTGAAGTTCTATTGTTCCTCTTCCTTAAATTTGTAAAAATTTGCCTCGAAGGAACATTTTAGTCTCTCAAGTCACGAAGTTATAGGCTTTCATTTGGGTTGAGATGTCCGGTGGTTTTATGACCTTTCGACACATCTGTCATCTCATGGTTATGTCTACCGTCACCAACTTTTAGGCTCAAATCACCAGCAATCAATAAATAACCTCTCAGCCGAAACAGACACTCACATTTAACCGAACCAGATATTTTGCGCCTAGTCAACTTCTTGTACTCGGTATATGAACCTCCTCTTTCACATATCACAGTAACAAATGCATTTCTCCCATTGCCACCTTTATCTAATTTACCGATAACGGTTGAAAATCCTAGCTTCCTTGCTTCCTCTCGAACCCACTCCAACAAATCGTTCCGTGTAGCAAACTTATGTTTGGTGGTAAATGTTCTCGATGATCAATAGAAACAACAACATCTTGAGGTACAACAACCAGATGAGCATCCTCTACTTTCGCATTTATTTTTTGTTTTGTTTTTGTATTTCAGACTAACGAGCGTACGGTAAAGGCAATCACACATGGGAAGAAGATTGCCTCACTTACATATCCAGCTGACTATTTTGACTGGTTTTAGACTCGAGTTCATGGATCCGATTTTTTCCCACTTCTTCAAACTGGATTCAAGACCATTAGTATTGCCATGGTTACTGCATTGTCAGAAAGATGGCATGAGGAGACCAGCAACTTCCATCTTCCTGAATGATGTGTTGAGTTTTCTAGACATCCTCATCTAAGGGAAGATGATGAGGCACGAGGAGCAGTCCTCCTATGAGAAAGGTGTGCTCCTGATGATGAAGTTGTCGGGTGTTGTTGAGGATGAGGCGATGGAGGAGACAAAGAAACAATGAGGTGGTATTTTATAGGTATCCCCTTCTTGAAGTGATTATATGAGGGGGAACCTTAGTAGGGCAATTGAGTTGGAGGATGCAGATAGGGATGAGGAGGAAGAAGAGAAAGATAACATGTAGGATTGGTGTGTGAGGGCTTTCATGCTCTTTTTGGTCGGTTGTACCATACTCTCCGACGAGAGCAACAAGCACATTAATCTCATATGACTCAATAGGATGCTGGATTTTACCAGGATTTTACCAGGATTTTACCTTCATCTTTCTAAGACTACTGACCTTGAGAAGAGCTCCATCAGCGGATACATGTCCCTACTTGAGGTAGTAATTTATTTTGGTTTTATGTTTGTTGTATATCCTATCATAATATGTTAATATAAATGTGTTATTATAAATGTGTTTGTTTGCATTTTTAGGCATGTGCTACAGAGCACTTCAAAATTTTATTTACAAGGGACCTTAATCTGGTGTATGCACCAAAGTTGCCACTTGATGCAGGCTTTCTTCCGAATAAGGACCACATTTCATTGACTCACTACTGAGACATCCTTGACCGTCTGACAGTAGATGACATCATTTTCAGCCCTTACGGTGATCATCGATAGGTGGTGCCCTCTGCAGATATATTTTGGTACTCTGGTTGGATAATGGCCGACAAAGGGATGACGTACCGACACTTTCCAGAGCGGCTAAAGAGACAGTACGACCTGTCCACTACATTCCCCGACATCCTTCATCTGTGTCTCCCCTTGGTTCAACCAAGATACTGCATGTTTTCCAAGACTTCATGATTCACGTGATACCACTAGCTCAGTGGGGCTCGGTTGCAACGGATTTGCGATAGCATGTACCAGGGGTACATTACCAGAGCACAACGACAGTTAATTACCGCTAGTGTCAATAGTGGTTAACTACTGCTAATGGGGTCAAATCGGTCATTTCGGGATGTTAAAGAGAAATTTTATGAGTGACATGAACAAAATGCCAAGTTAAATAGAAAGAAAAAAGTAATGGGCTTGGCACATGTGTGAGAGAAAACAGTGTTTTAGTTCTTAATTGCAAAAGAGAGGGTAAATTAAATATGAGACGGGAAAGAAGAGAAAAAAAAAATAGAACAATAACAAGTGCAAGGAACTGAGAATTTTTTTACTTAGAATTAAAAAAAAAAATACATTTACTTCCTGAAAAAAATATTACGCAAAGAGAATGGATCAAAAAATAATTCTTAAAAGTCATAGCTTATGACATGATTGATACACAAAAGGAATTAGTTAGGAATTTTGTTTTTAGTCAAACTTGAGATTCCTTCAACAAAAAAAAAATCAAGTTTGAGATTAATATTTTATATATCTAGTATATGTTGATTATATGCTTTCATTGTACCAAAAAATATATTATATGCTTTGATTAAGTGAAAGATTGATTGTTCACTAGGGCACTCAAACATCATATGATTTATCTGTATCATTTCTTGTTTCTGTAAGTGTTGAAATACAGTTTGCTCCTCCTTACTGAATCTTAATCAAACATAGTGTATATGCGAAGCTTTCAACTGCTATGACAATAATACTATATAACTTGTCCTTTTATTGAATAGAATATGTATGTTATTTCGACTGCAACAAAACAGATTATATTAAAGAAGAAATTGCAAAATTAAATATATAGTCTAAGAAAGCCACGGTTTCAAAAAGCGAATTACTTAACATCTTTGACGATGATTGTCACAAGAAATTATATTAAGGATAATTGGTATTTTTTATTTGTTTTTAAAACTCCAAGGACTTGGCTATATTGGTACAATAAGTACGTAATCTATATACCCTTATAAAATGAACTTCGAAGGTACATACTGCTTTATTGGGTTGAAACATTATTAGGGTGGACAGTTAAACCTAAATTAAAACCCGAATCCTCAATTATGTGTTTGAGTTTTCAAGTGATTGTTGCCATTACGTGCGTCTATCAATAAAAAAAATATGATTTAATTACAAATCTACTGTTTCTTTTGGATATTTTTTTTGTTCTTTTATCAAATGGTGATGCTAAGGAGCACCATCTAAATATTGTAAAATTAAAATATCAGAGATGCAATAGAAAGGGGACTACGCCATGATCCTTTAAAAAATTCACAAATTTAAAGCATGGAAGGTCAAATCTATTTCTAGTGAAATCAAATCCAAGCTGCAAAGGCAACTCATTCCACCAACGAAGCAATTAATGGAAGGAAAGTCCTACATTAGCAAGACTGCCTCTTTCGGAATTGTGACCATAACAATTATTTCAATCAATGATTCTGAAAGAAAAAAAAAATACATAAACAAGTACAAGGATAGAGACACAAATAAACACGGATATATAGGAATGTGGAGAATCTTGACCAAGCTTTGGGAGTTAGTTTGAGACCATAAAATGACTTTTTCAGTTTGTATACAAACTCAGAGTGTTTTAAATCATCAAACTCAGATGGTTGTTAGACGAACATTTCTTCAGAGATAACACCATTTATGAATGCACTTTTAAGGATGCATCCGAATTTGAACTACTTTCTTGTCTTTTGTTTTTATTTTCTATGTTTTTCTAGTTCATACTTAGGAGTTTCCCATCTCTCATTTATTTTTTAAGGCAACGTAAAAATATACTAAAATAAAATAAAAAGATAAAGAGACTATGGGAACATTAGACCGGTACAACCTAAATAGGAATATAACTTGATAAATCAAATCGTAGTTGAACAGCCCTAATAAATCCTAACAAGCGCACACTTATAACAAACGCAACCCAGTGAATTCGCGTATAAGCTCGAAAGCATATTACAAAAAAAAATAGAAAGAGCGAGTGTATGTAAGACTATTTAGGGTTCAAGGCTGGGGAATGGATCGACCGTCAACACGGAATTGAGATACAAGTACCAACAACTTCCTGAAAGCAAGCATAAAAGCTCTTTCGAACTTAACAATCCGAGATCAGTCACAAACTGAGACAGATATGAAAACGGTATCGGAAGGAAAGCAATCCGAACACCTTGAGACCTGCAGATCTCAGCGGACCTAGAAACATCAAAGAATAAACTTTATACCAGAACGTTTTTACACATTGCTGAAAAAGAAGAAACAATAAACAGCTCTGGTTTCGAATACGACAACATTGCTGAAATAAAATTTCTATATTATTCATACACTACCACAACATATTATGAAAACCGTTGCGTATGATTCTCTACCAGAACAATTTTTTTACCTTCTGGAATTAGGCGTTGTTGTAGAGCCAAAATGTTGTAGTTCTCGGCATTTTTCAGCGTGAGTTAACTCACGTTGGCGCTTTTAAGATCGATTTTTAAGCCGAGTCAACCAATCGTAAAAGCGCAAATGTGTGTGTTAACTCACGCTGAAAAATGTCGAGTGTGAGTTAACTCACGTTGAATTAAGGGAGGAGCAATTTTGAAAGGGAGAAGAGCAATTTTCCAAACGATAAGGGTGTCTAACTACACATACACAACATGAATCCTTAAACCTTGTAGCAATGCGAGACTTTAATACAACTTCAATATTTTTTCCTGAGGAATGATAACAACATTTTCAGTTTAACACTCTCTCTAACACTCATTTTCTTATTGAGTAATTAAAATCAATATAGGTTTCATCATTTTATGTGGATTCCATTTTCAAGATGTATGATCCCCATTGATTAACCCAATAAAAAAGTGAATGTCCTAAAAGAGTGTTGTTAACACTACTCCTTCTTACTTATGTTGGATCTTGAGTAACAATGGAGTTTTTGACTTGGTTCACACACACACTACACTCAGAGAGAAAGAGAAGAAGTTGTAACAGAAATAACGGCAACTAACATCTATATCATTTTTATTCACTGTGTAAGGTATATATATACAAAAGCTTAGATTGCTTGAAGTACAAGCTAAGTAACAAACTCTAACAACCTCAGACTCTGAACCTTCAGACTCTGAGCCTTCAGACTCTGAGACCCAGAACTTGTAACAAACTGGATTATTTATTAATCAACTAACACACCCCCTTAATCTAGTTTGTTACAATCAATTATGTTCAAATTGTTCCTCATCTTATTAAAGCTGTCCTTCTTGAGGGACTTGGTAAAAATGTCAACACATTGATCCTCAGATTTGCAGTAGCTCAACTTTAGTTTTCCCTTTGTAATTTGGTCTCTGAGGAAATGATAGCGTGTTTCAATATGCTTACATCTTCCATGTGCTACTGGAAACTTGGCTAGATTTATTGCTGATTTGTTGTCAACAAACAGCTCTACTGCGTCCACTTTCTTCATATTGAGTTCAAGCATTAAAGTATCAAGCCAAACTGCTTGACATGCACCCATTGCAGCAGCAATATATTCTGCTTCAGATGATGATAATGCAACAATAGCTTCCTTCTTTGAACACCAAGACACAGGTGCTGCTCCTGCAAAGAAAACAAAACCAACAGTGCTTTTCCTATCATTCTTATCTCCACACCAATCTGCATCAGTGTATCCATACAATTCATTCAAGTTCTCACTCCTCTTGCTTGGTAACAGAATTCCATAGCTCATTGTTCCCTTCAGGTACCTCATGATCCTCTTAGCTTCCATGAGATGTGATACTCTAGGCCTGGCCATAACTCTGCTGATAACCCCAACACAAAATGCAATATCAGGTCTAGTGTTGCAGAGATATCTCAGTGCCCCTACAATCTGTCTAAACTCAGTTGAATCCACATCTTCTTCATCACCATCTCTCACAAGACTCAGTCTAGCTTCTGCAGGTGTTTCTGCACTATTACAATTCATCATATTGAATCTGGTAAGCACATCAGCAGTGTATTTCTGCTGACTGAGAACAATTCTTGCACTTGTTCTCCTGAACTCAATGCCTAGGAAGTAAGATAACTCCCCAAGATCTGTCATGTCAAACTCATTCATCATATTTTTCTTAAATTCAGCTACTTTGGCTTCATTATTCCCTGTTACCAACAAGTCATCCACATACAAGCACACAATCACTATGTCTCCACCCCCTGACTTCACATATACTCCATGTTCTGAGATACATTTCACAAAGTTCATATTGATCAAGGCTTTATCTATCCTTTTATTCCAAGCACGTGGAGCTTGTTTCAAACCATACAAGGCTTTTCTTAATCTCAACACCTTATCTTCACTACCCTTCTTTACAAAACCTTGTGGCTGGTCTATGTACACTTCCTCTTCCAATTCTCCATTGAGAAAGGTTGACTTAACATCTAATTGATGTAAGTTCCATCCTTGCATACTAGCATGTGCAACAACCAATTTCACAGTTTCAAGTCTTGCCACAGGTGCAAAGACCTCCTCATAATCAATGCCCTACCTTTGTAGGAAGCCCCTAACCACTAATCTTGCCTTGTATTTCACTACCTCTCCTTTTGGATTCACCTTCACTTTATACACCCATTTCACTCCTATTGTCTTCTTCCCTTTAGGTAGTGTGCACAACTCCCAAGTATTGTTCTTCTCTATTGATTTGATCTCTTCTTTCATAGCACCTAACCATTTAGAGTTCTTTATTGCTTCTTCAAAACTCACTGGTTCAGTCTCAGCAAGCAGTGCAAAATGCACTATGTCACCTTCATCATTCACTGCATTGTCTGTCATTATTTCACAATCATTTAATCTTGCAGGAAGTTGTCTTTCTCTCACTAATCTTCTTGGCATCTCAGTTATTTCCTCTTGCTGCACAGGTTCAATTGTATCAAAAATTTCTTGTGCATTATTATCAACATATTCATCAGCAGACATGTCTAATAAATTCTGTTTTTCTATTTCAGCAACATCATTCCACTTCCATTCATTGTTCTCATCAACCACCACATCCCTACTGATTACTATTTTGTTGTTCACTGGATTTAGCAGTTTATATCCACTAGTTGAGTGATATCCCAGCAGAATCATCCTCTCACCTTTGTCATCAAGTTTTGTTCTCACTTGATCAGGCACATGTTTGTAACAAATGGACCCAAACACTCTCAAATGAGATACACAGGGCTTGACACCAGTCCAAGCTTCCTCAGGAGTCATGTTCTCAACTTTCTTAGTTGGACTTCTATTCAAAATATATGCAGCAGTGTTCACTGCTTCTCCCCACAAGTACTTAGGCAAGTTTTTACTTTTCAACATGCTCCTCACCATATTTAACAGGGTCCTATTCTTTCTCTCAGCAACACCATTATGTTGAGGTGTGTATGGAGGTGTGACTTCATGAGTAATTCCTTCACTTGCAAGAAAATCATTGAATTCAGTATATACATATTCTCCATCTCCATCTATTCTCAGCACTTCAATACTTTCTCCACATTGTTTTTCTACTAGAACTTTGAATTTGTTGAATACACTCAACACATCACTCTTCCTCCTAATCAAGTAAATCCAAAGTTTTCTAGTAAATTTGTCTATGAAAGTAACAAAATACTTGTTACCTCCAGGTGTCTCATTCTGAATTGGTCCACATACATCAGAAAACATCGCTTGCAGCTTCCTCTTAGACCATATGGACATATTTTGATTAATGAGCTTCTAGACATCTTTCTTTCCATGCACTCTCCACACACATCCTTTGGCACATGAATGTGAGGGAGACCTCTCACCATCTCCTTGGTTTGTAGCTTATTCAAATCACCAAAATTCAGATGAGCATATCTGAAGTGCCACAACCACTCATGCTTGTTAACTGTAGTAGCCAAGCATTGTTGACTCATAACTTCTAACTCAATTTTGAAGGTTCTGTTTTTAGACAGCACTGCCTTAATCAATAGTCTGTTCTCACAATCATAAACTTTCATTTCCAACTCCTCTAGTACCATTTTGTAACCCTTCTCCAGGAGTTGTCCAATACTCAGTAAATTTTCTTCATTCCTGGCACATATAGCACACCAGATATGAGGCACACAGAGCCATCTTTCTTCTTAATCTTCACTTTTCCTACACCTTCCACCTTCATTGTCCTGTCATCTGCAAATCTCACCCTACTTTTGATATAGTGATCCATCTCAATAAACCAATCTTTTCTGCCTGACATATGTGTTGAACACCCAGTGTCAAGAAACCATTCATTACCATGATCACCTTCATTTATTGCAGTTACCATATTCAATGTTTCTTCACTTATTTTCTCTTCTACAACCATCAGCAGAACCTCTTCCTTCTCATCTTCCTCTTGTGCCAATTTTGTATCATTATTATTGGTGTTACTATAACATTCATCAGCATAATGACCATATTTGTTGTAGTTATAACATTGAATATGGCTCTTATCAGATTTTCTACCTCCTCTTCCTCTCACACCTCTACCACCTCTACCTCTATAGTTTTCATTGCTATTGCTCTTCTGATTATCATTGCTGATGTTGTTACTAACACTTCCTCTACCATAGTTTGAATTAGAATTGTTACCTCTACCTCTTCCTCCTCTGTAATTGTTTCTGCCTCTTCCACGCCCTCGTTGATTATCACCTTTAGTGTTACCAATTTGTGCAAACAATGCTTGTTCAACACTTGATTTTGCAACCTTCCTTTCATTCATTCGTTGCTCATGTGCTTCAAGATTGCCTTGAAGTTCTTCCAATTTGATTTCTGACAGATCCTTTGATTGTTCAATCGCTACTGTGACATGATCGAATCTTGAATTTACAGATCGCAAAGTCTTCTCCACAATTGATTCATCAGTTAAGGTTTCACCACAAGAACACATTTGGTTCGTCATTGTTTGAATTCTGGTGAAGTAATCAGCAATCTTTTCGTTTTCTTCCATTCCTATCATTTCATATTGTCTCTTAAGGTTTGTAATCGCACCTTCTTCAATTTCTGATCGCCGGCATATGAATTCGCAAGAATATCCCACGCCGCTTTGCTCGACTCCGATCTTGCAATCTTCTCGAAAATTGCTTGATTCACGCACTGGTGAAGAATACACAAGCCTTTGCAATCTTTCTTCTTCGCATCTTTATATGTCGCTTGTTGCGCCACGGTTGGATTCTTCGGCAGCGGATCAACGCCGTTCACCACCAGTTCCCACACATCTTGAGAGCCAAGAATCGCTTTCATCTTCATACTCCATGGGTCGTAGTTTCTTCCGTCAAGAATCGGAAATGTCACCGAAAAATGTCCGTTCAGATTCGCCATTATTGCTCACTCACTGTGTTTTTCACAGTTGAAGGTTTCACTCACCTCACTTGCATTGTTATTTTCAATCGTCAAGCTTCAACAACCTTGGTCTGGATACCAAATGTTGGATCTTGAGCAACAATGGAGTTTTTGACTTGGTTCACACACACTACACTCAGAGAGAGAGAGAAGTTGTAACAGAAATAACGGCAACTCACATCTATATCATTTTTATTCAAAGTGTAAGGTATATATATACAAAAGCTTAGATTGCTTGAAGTACAAGCTAAGTAACAAACTCTAACAACCTCAGACTCTGAACTTCAGACTCTGAACCTTCAGACTCTGAGCCTTCAGACTCTGAGACCCAGAACTTGTAACAAACTGGATTATTTATTAATCAACTAACAACTTAATCAAGCTTAGATACTATAGACTAACGGAATAGGAGGAGAACCTATTCTGTAAAATTATCACAAATTGGTTCATCAAAATTCATCTGCATGCGAACATGTATCATATACCTTTCAAATATTTAATTCGTAGGGTAGAAGGGAAATTGCTTGTAGAGAACAATTAGTGTCTCTCCATAATCGCATGAGCCATTGTTGCTTTGATTTTGACGTCATTGTTGCTTTTCATATTTAAATAAACCAAAAGGAATCCTAGAATAAACATATTTTGTCTTCAATGTTCACACCCACCTGCACATATGATAATAGGTTACGGAGAAAATTTCCGTAACTTTAAAAAACATGATAGTGATGACTAAGGCAATATATATGCTTAATTGACCATGATAGTGATGTTACAAAGCTACTTTAATTTATATGATGAAATTTCCTTAATTGACTATGTCCATAATGGTATGGATAAAGTAACCACATTATACATAAAATTTCCACAATAAGAGCCATTCCTCATTGATATTGATCATTATAAATTCGTCTTGTCCACCACCATGATGGCAAGACAATAAGGGCATACTTTCTTCATGTCGGTGAGATTTTTTCATTCACAAATTCTTCATCCTTGTACTAAAATAGAATCCACTAGGCAAGGATATTAATTTGTTATAACGGGGATTGGGGAAACTTCCTTTAGTTGAGCAAGAAACAAAGAGGTTGTAATGACCCATGGTTTAGTAGAGCACCTAGCTCCACCAGCTCCATCGATCTTATCAAACTACCTTTCTAGATGCCATATATCTTGATCTAATTTGACTATAGCTAGCATATTGAAATAATTGTTTTGGAAGATTATTTCAGTCTAAAAACCTTGCCATTTTCATTTCCTTTTTAACAAAATGAATTCAGGTTTGAGGACTACTCATGATTAAAGACAAAGCAAAATTTAGGGAAAACCATAAGAGTCGACAAAGCTGTTTCGAACGAATTGTTTTCAAAATTAAATAAAGGGAATCGTTTTTGAACTTGAAAGTTGGTCGAGTGAAATGGATAATGACTATAGACACGTTATTCTCTTTTCTTCTAGCAATTATTCCAAGAAAGAAGCGATGTTACTCGGTTGTAGATTACTTATTAGCTACTTCAGAGAATGTTAAGTCAGATTGATGTAGATTGAATTACTAACCAATAATATAGTTAAAATGGTGAAAGATGATAAATAATTGCAAGTAAAATATATTTGTATAGATTGATATTTGTCAAGTTTAATATGCACAATTGGTATTTTTGGGTAAACAGAAACAAATCCAAACATTGATCGAACACACACACACACACATATATATACGCTAAGAATGAAGTATATGTGTTGAATTAGTTGTAGTTCAATCAGTAAGTTAGGTTAGTAAAGTTACTTGCACTGCAAGTAACTAACTAACCAAGTTAGTTAAGTTGATTAGAATGCAAGCAATTAACTAACTAAGGTGGTTAAGTTGTATTGGGCCTAGTTAGCGAATTACAATTCCAACTACTAAAATGTATAAGTACGCATTGAGATCATGAAAGAAGAATTAAGTTGCATAACTAGAATTTGAAAGCAATTCCCTCCGTTTTAGTTTCTCTTTCTCTCTCTCTCTCTTATTTTTTAATTTTTATTAATAATAATATCTATTTTATTCTCTAAGTATGTGTGTGTTTCAACAACTGGAAACAGAGTGTCAAGTCCTTGAGATTAAGGATTCAAGCAGGATTCATTATTGAGAACATGTTAAACTGGTGGAAGGAGATCTCGTTATTAGGAACATGTCAACTTCGGTTTATTGATTGGTTCTCTGAAAGTATCCTCAGGAAGGTTAGAGATGGTCGATCTACATTTTTTTTGGAAAGATCATTGGTTAGGAGCTATTCCTTTGAGTATTCGTTTTTCTAGGCTGTTTCAAGTTTCTATTCAGAAAGAAGCTAAAGTGTTCGATATGACCATTAGAGAGGGATCAAATTGGGTTTGGAATCTTTAGTGGAGGAGGGATCTTTTTGAGTGGGAACTTTTGATTTTGGGTGAGCTGCTCCAAGCTTTAGAGAGTTTGACCTTCTTTGAAGGTGCAGACTTTTGGGTCTGGAACAATGAGTCATCAAGCATTTATTCAGTGAGATCAGCTTATAAATTTCTTCTATGAGAGCTAGTGTGGTGGACGAGATGTCAGAAGATATTGTGCAACTTATTGCAAGGGCGTGGGAGTCTTGGTCTCCTCTCAAGGTAAATGTTTTCTCTTGACATCTACTTCAGGTAAGGATTCCGACTCGACAAAATCTCTTGAGTCCTGGTGGTGTTTTCTCTTGAGTCCTGGTGGTGTTTTTTGTGTTTTTTGTAATGAGACTGTAAAGTTGGTTTGTCACCTTTTTGTTAGATGTCCTCTTTTAGGTCAGGTGTGGTATCATGTGTTTAGGTGGTTGGGGTTATAACACCTCGATTTCTCTTTTATTTAATTTAATAAAATTAAATACGCTTATTTCGCTGCCCTTTAATGAACAAAACCCATGGTCGTGCTTATTGAAACGCACAGTCGTTCTCTTTTGTCAGCATTTGAAAATTACCCTTTTTCTTCATTATTAGGTCCCAGAAATGAAAAGTAAAGTCTTGTAGTAAAGTAAATATGTGAAGGGGTGTAATGATGATCTTGGGGTTATCCTATTATCTAATGGTGAGTCTAATTGTTGTTATTATGTAGAGGAATTGGTGAGTAAGTTGCTGTTGTTATGTGGAGGAATTGGTAAGTGTGATGTAGATGTTATATAGAAGAGTATGAGTATATTATATTGGTGTTATGGTGATGTCATTAATGAGATAATTATGGTGTTATGGTGTTGTTATTGGTGAGATAAAACATTGTGTTATGGTGTTGTCATTGGTGAGATAAGATATTGTATTATGGTGTTGTTGTTGGTGAGATAAACATTTGTTCAAACTATGTATCATTGGTGATGAATTAATGCATATGTTGTATTTGTGAGTGGCCATCATGCATCTTGTAGATTGAGGTTAGGAATTTTTGTGATGATTGGTAACTGTATGGTTCAGTAACATAACTCTGACATACAAAATTGGTGAGTAGATTGGTACCACATGCATTTATGGTGAGGAGGCGGTGTGTGTTGCATATATACTATATTTATGATTGCTGAGAATTGTGAGAGAATGTGCAAATGTTAATGATTGAATTTTTACTATTCTTATTGCCATATATGCCAATAATATTTGTTGAATGTATTCTCACCCCTATTTTGGTGTTGTGTGTTTGTGGTGTCTGTACTATTGTGGTACAAAAACTTAGGTCGAAGAGCTATTTTAACAACCGGATTTTTATTATTAGATTTAATTATTATCATTATATGTTTATTATATTTATTAAACGTTTATTTTGGTGATTTAGTGAATTTGGGGTGATTAAGGGTATTTTGGTAATTTTGAGGGTTAGTGGCATTTTTGTAATATGTTAGAAGTTAAAAATTTGAATATAGAGAAGTGTGGTGAATTAGTAAAAGGGGAGGTTTAAGTGAAGTAAAAGTGTAGATTAATAATTATGTGATGAAATGTGACTAAGCCCATTAGAGTGAGTAACCCTAGCCCATTAGTATTTAAAGAGTAGTGTATGTGTTAGTGAAACTAGGTTTAGCTAATTTCACAAAAATCACAAAGGAGACTAGAGAGAGAATAGAGGAAAGGAAGAACTTTGGAGAGGAAGAGAAGAGGAACACAAGGGCACTAAGGGAAAAGGGAGAATTGAAGCTAGGAAGCTAATTTTGAAGAGAATTAAGGTAAGGGGGGAGATTATTTTCATCATAAGGGTTGTTAATAAGCAATTGGGTAGTTGGGTGCTTTTACTTATGCTTAAATTCATGAACTTATGATTATGTGTGTTAAATTTGTGTTCCTTTTTGATGGTTTAATTAAGCATGGGTTAAGTTGATGAATTCATGTTGTTGTTTTATCAAAATCCATGTTTGACTTTGTTAAGTTGGTAACTTTGTGAATTTTGAAGAACATGATGAAGAACATGATAATTGATGATGATTATGCTTAATTAAGTTGAGTTTGAACATGGGTATGTGTTTAGTTTGTGAATTCATGTGATTATGATGTTTGAGTTGTGTTGAAGTTATTGTTGTTGTTGTTTGAGAGCATTTTGATTAAATTGGTGAAAATGAATAAGTTGTTGATGAAATGATTTAAGTTGATTCTTGTTAGTTAAATTAAGTGATTTTGATTATGTTAAGTTGAAATGAAAGTTGGAATTGTTGCTGTAAAGTTATGTTTGGTTAATTAAGTTGTTTTGGAAAGAAATGGGTTTTTGAGACGGACTTTGAATTAAGTTGGTTAAATTTGAAATAAGTGATTAATGGATAAGTTGTTTAAGCTAAGTTGAGGTGTAATTAACTGGAATAAAATGGTGTTTTCGCAAAAAACCCGAAAATCAGAAGTTTGCTGTCCTGTCAGAACCTCACGACCGTGCCCCCTGTGGCACGGACCGTGCTGTTTGTTCGACATTGGGACTCACGATCGTGCGCCCATGTGGCGCGACTGTGCGCCCCTGCTGTGTGGGGAAACTTCCATTTTGTGACTTTTTGAGGTATCCAATGCACTTGAATGGTTTCCAAACCCTTAAACTTGATTAATAGGTGCTTAATGACGATGTAATTGGTAGATTAACTTGGACTTAAGTATAAGGAAGTTTAAGAGTTAATTGGTTAAGAGACGGAGTAAATGATGATTGAATGATTAAGAATGATGATTAGTTAATAGGTTATGTTGGATATTTGGTTGTTGGCTTCATGTTTGCTAACATCAAATATACAAGCAGATGTGCGTCTTTAGAAGCTGGAAACAGAACTTCAGAAGCTGTTCCTCAGAAGCTGTGCTTCAGATGCTGAACAGTACTTCAGAAGCTGACCTTCAGAAGTGAAATTCTGGCCAGGCAATAAGATACTTAACAGGTTCTGGTTTTGATTAAAACTTAGCAGGTTCTGATCAGAACTTGGCACAATTATAAAAGCAATAACAGGCAGAAAAATAAATGTGCAGGAAAGCTAAAACAAGGTTTGTTAACCCAGTTCGGAGTAAACACCTCCTACTCTGGGGGATACCAATCCAGGAAGGAATTCCACTATAGGAATTAATCCTTATGACTCAAGACACTGACTCCCAGTTCCCAGCCTAAGCAATTAACTTCCTCCTAGTCTTGAATTCTACCCAACACGTTGAGTATTAGAAAACCTCTAACTTCCTATTCAAGCAACTGCAACCCAGCTACTTGAACTACCCTTTGAACTTAACCCAGTTCTGAACACAAAAACTCCCCTGTTTTTGAATACACCTTCAAAGACAAAACTTCATTCGTACCTAAAGGCTTAGAATGAATTACAACTCAATAACAATCCTAAACCAACTCAAAACATATGAGTGGCGTACAAAAACAAAGCAAAAGCTTAACAACAACTAAGACTCTATTTCTCTGAATAATACTCTTCAATTCGTATCTTGAATAGCAGCAGCCCTCCTCTATTTATAGCCTTCAGTCTTGCAGAATAAAATAACAAACTAATCTTTCTGATTTGATTTGTTACTGAAATAAGATTGGTCCAATAATGTAACAAATAAAACTGTACTGAATCTTTTAAAGATTATAACAGGAAAATATGAATTTCATATCTTTGAACCAAATCTTCAATAAAATCTTCTCCAAATAAATCAACATTCTAGAAGCCATATGCGTGGATAAATCTTCAATAAATCTTGCAAAGATTCGCATAGAAAAACCTTGAAAATAACCAGCTTCTGATGAAGTCAACATAAGTCAACGCTGGCATCAGAACCTGAAATCAGCTTCTGAACTGCTACAGTGCATTCAGCTTCTGATGACATTTTCAGCTTCTGAATGACTTCAAAACACAAAACTTGCAACTGAAGAAATGTTCATCATAAGGAAAAGCTTCTATTCCATACTTTGGTTTTGCCAAACAATGCAGCCAACACTTAAAGACTCAACAATCTCCCCCTTTGGCAAATTTTTGGCTAAAACCACCATCCAAGTTCTTCAATCTCCCATAAAATTAACTCAGCAATGAAGAACTCCACAATAACATATCATAGCATAAACATAAGCAGCGGACACAGCTATGAATAACACAAACCAGCTTCAGTAAAACATATCAGCTACTGAAGCACACACCAACCAAGTACTGATCAACTTCTGATCACAACCATGGTACCAGAGCTACTGATCAACTCCTGATCATCACAAACAAGGTATCAGAGCTACCAGTGCTAATCAACTCCACACTCCCCCTGCAACTCAGCATACATCAAACTCCCCCTTACTTCTGAACTACAGGCACAAAAGGTATCAGAACACTCAGTGCACACTTCAGGAGCTGAACACAAACTTGTACTCAAACTTGTACTCCCCCTGAGACACATATTCCCCCTTGATCATATCTGGACATATCTTGCTTGGTATCAGAGCAAAACTAGTCACCTTCTGAATTAATGACACACATATCAGAGCAATACATCTTCTAATTCTTGGTATCAGAGCCAACAAGGCCAACACATTGCATAAGATTTTCTCCCCCTTTTTAGCCATAAAATTCTGACAAATCATAGTCTTCAGATAGGGAAGGGAAACTGCACAAACATCTTCAACTACTGTCCCAGTTTAAACTTCAGACTTAGTATCAGAGACAGCATCACACTTAGCACTAACAAAGCTGGCAGGTACTCTACCTTCCTCACATCCAGTTTGCTTTAATTGCTAGAATTCTTCATATAAGCACACACCTAACTTGCTCCTTAAGTTTTCAAACTGCTTAGCATCCAAGGCCTTTGTGAAAATGTCAGCAACTTGTTCTTCAGTAGCTACATGTTCCAGCTGAATAACTTTGTCCTCCACAAGATTTCTGATAAAATGATGTCTGATATCTATGTGTTTAGTTCTGCTGTGTTGAATAGGGTTCTTAGAGATATTAATAGCACTCAGATTATCACAAAATAGGGTCATGGTTCCCTGTTCAATGTTGTATTCTTCCAGCATTTGTTTCATCCATACCAGTTGTGAGCAACTACTCCCAGCAGCAATGTACTCAGCTTCAGCAGTTGACAGTGAAACACAATTTTGTTTCTTGCTGAACCAAGAAATTAAGTTATTTCCCAAAAAGAAACAACCTCCTGAGGTGCTCTTCCTGTCATCAGCACTTCCAGCCCAGTCAGCATCACAATAACCCATCAGTTCAGAACTAGAACTGTGTGAATACATGATTCCATAGTCACTTGTGCTATTCACATACTTCAGGATCCTTTTAACTTGTGTCAGATGACTCATCTTAGGATCAGCTTGATATCTTGCACAAACTCCTACAGCAAATGTGATATCAGGTCTGCTTGCAGTTAAATACAATAAGCTCCCTATCATGCTTCTGTACTGACTTTGATCAACTGATACTCCTTGTTCATCTTTGGTTAGCTTCAGATGAGTAGCAGCTGGTGTTCTCTTATGAGCAGCAGATTCCATACCAAATTTCTTCACTATGTTCTTGGCATATTTACTTTGAGAAATGAAGATTGTATCTTCCATTTGCTTGACTTGTAAACCAAGAAAGTAAGTCAGTTCACCAACTAAACTCATTTCAAATTCTGACTGCATCTGCTGAACAAACAACTTGACCATCTTCTGAGACATTCCTCCAAACACTATATCATCCACATAAATCTGAGCAATCATCAGACTCCCATTTTCATCTTTCACAAACAAGGTCTTATCAGAACCTCCTTTTCTGTAACCTTGAGCAACAAGAAATTGAGTCAGCCTCTCATACCATGCTCTTGGTGCTTGCTTCAATCCATATAAGGCTTTCTTCAACTTGTACACATGATCAGGAAACTGATGATCCACAAAACCCTTAGGCTGTTCAACATACACTTCCTCTTGCAGATATCCATTCAAAAATGCACTCTTCACATCCATCTGAAACAATTTGAACTTTAGAATGCATGAAACTCCCAACAGTAGTCTTATGGACTCTAGTCTGGCCACAGGTGCAAAGGTCTCATCAAAATCAAGTCCCTCAACTTGAGTATAGCCTTGAGCAACCAACCTTGCCTTGTTTCTGACTACAGTGCCACTTTCATCTGTTTTATTCTTGAATATCCACTTAGTGCCAATCACATTCAGTCCTTCTGGTCTTGGAACTAGATCCCACACTTCACTCCTTTTGAATTGATTCAACTCATCTTGCATTGCTTCAATCCAAAATTCATCAGTCAGGGCTTCTTTCACATTTTTGGGTTCAAACTTAGACACAAAACATGAATCAGTAACAGCTGGTTCTGATCTCCTGGTTCTGACCCCTTGATCCAAACTCCCAATGATAAGCTCCTTAGGATGATCCTTCTGAATTCTAATAGATGGCCCTTTATTGGTAGGATCATGTTCTGGATGCACATCTGCTTCTTCAGACTCTGGATGAATTTCTGCTTCTGAAGTTTGTTCTTCTGATGCTTCAGACTCTGGAACAACTTCAGACTCACTTCTATTTTTCTCAGCAGTCAGATCATCAATTACCACATTAATGGACTCCATCACAACCTTGGTTCTGGAATTGAACACCCTATAAGCTCTGCTGTTCACTGAATAACCCAGGAATATGCCCTCATCAGACTTAGGATCCAGTTTTCTTCTGTTTTCCCTATCAGCCAAAATGTAGCATCTGCTTCCAAACACATGGAAATACTTCACAGTTGGCTTTCTTCCTTTCCATAATTCATACAAGGTACAAGTGGTTCCTTTCTTCAAAGTAACTCTGTTATGAATATAACATGCAGTGTTCATAGCTTCAGCCCAAAACATATATGGCAGCTTCTTAGCATGCAGCATAACCCTTGCACATTCTGCTAATGTTCTATTCTTCCTCTCAACTACACCATTTTGCTGAGGTGTGATAGGTGCAGAAAACTCATGCTTTATGCCTTCAGAAGCACAGAATTCTGAAAAACTCTTGTTTTCAAATTCTTTGCCATGGTCACTTCTGATTCTGACAATACCACAATCCTTCTCTCTTTGTAGTTGAATACATAGGTCTTTAAATACTTCAAAAGTATCAGATTTTTCTCTAACAAAACTGATCCATGTGAATCTTGAGTAGTCATCTACCATTACAAAAGCATATCTCTTTCCTCCAATACTTTCTACTTGCATAGGCCCCATTAAATCCATATGAACAAGTTCTAGTACTTTAGTAGTTACCTGGTGAACTAATCTGGGATGAGACTTTCTTGTTTGTTTTCCAATTTGACAATCACCACAAACATTGTCCTCATTGATCTTCAGATTAGGCACACCTCTGATAGCTTCAGTACTTAGGATTTTCTTCATGCCTTTCAAGTGCAAATGTCCCAGTTTCTGGTGCCAGAGTTTGACTTCTTCTTCTGAACTCATAAGACAAGAAGTCAGACTTCTTTCTTCTTCAGAAACCCATAAGTAACAATTGTCTTTAGATCTGCATCCCCTCATCTGAATCTCATCTTTCTGATCAGTAACAATGCACTCTTGCTTGTTGAAATTAACCTTTAAGTCTTGATCACAAAGTTGGCTAATGCTGATCAGATTTGAAGTTAATCCTTCCACCAGTAGCACATCATTAAGTCTGGGCAAACCTTCTCTGATTAAATCACCAATACCCAGAATCTGACCTTTTACACCATCTCCAAATGTTACATAGCTTCTGGAGTAAGATCTGATATTGCTCAGCAGCTTCTTCACACCAGTCATGTGCCTTGAACACCCACTATCAAAATACCAATCTTCTTTTGAAGTGGCTCTCAAAGAAGTATGAGCTATAAGGCCTACATTCTGAACCTTAGGTTTCCACACCTTCTGAACACTGTGTCTGGGTGCAGCTGGTTGCACTCTTCTAAATTGAAAGTGGTCAGGGTAACCATATAATTTAAAGCAGAATGGTTTGATATGCCCTCTCTTTCCACAATGATGACAGACCCATGGATGATTCTTCCTCCTTCTGTTTCTGAAAGATTTCTGGGGTTGCTTCTGAGGTAGCATCTGACCATGCTTCTGACCTTGCATCTGAACATACTTCTGACCTTGCATCTGAGGTCTCTTCTGAGCTTGTATTTGGGATTGTTTCTGAGGTCTCATCTGAGATGCTCCAATCACAGGATTATCAGTTTTAGTGGCAGGAACAAACTCTTTAACAAGAATCTTCTGTTTGGAGTTCTGAGTCTGATCATCAAAGCCTAATCCAGTTTTTCCTTGTTGCTGAGCACCCAAGATTTCATCCAACACATTAGTAGCAGTATTCATCATTCTAACCTGCTTTTTCATATGTTCAAGTTGGGAATTTAACTGGTTCACTTCTTCTTTCAAATTTGAATTCTGCACAAGAAGTTCTCCCTTTTCAGCCTCCAGTTGAAAAATAGTCTCCTTCTGATCCAGCACTTGTTTGCAAACCTCAGCACTTCTGGTATACAGCTTCTTGTAGTTGTCAGCTAGTTCATCATATGAAGTTTTAACAGCTTCAGACACAGATGAACCTTCAGACTCTGAGTCAGACTCTGAAAAGGTCTCAGACTCTAAAACAGCTTCCTTTTTCAAGATAGCTCCTGACCTCACAACTAGACCAGTATCACACATATCAGATTCACTAACATCATCATCTTCAGAACCATCATCAGACCATGCAACAGCTAGGCTTTTCTTCTGCTTCTTAAGAAAAGTAGGACATTCAGATTTGATATGCCCATAGCCCTCACACTCATAGCACTGCACACCTTTGGCTTGGTTGCTTTTCTCCTCAGACTTGGTCTTCTTCTCATCAGTTTGTTGCTTCTTGTTATTGAATCTAAAATTCTGACCTTTGCCTTTGGATTTTCTGTTAACATTCTTCAGAATCTTGTTGAATTGTTTTCCCAGCAACACAAGAGCTTCTGATAAGTCATCCTCTTCAGACTCTTGTTGATCATCAGCTTCAGAATTTACACTAAAAGCTAAACCTTTTCCTTTCTTCTCAGTCTGTTTACAAAAGGCAGTTTCAAAATTGAGTAGTGACCCAATCAGCTCCTCAACCTTCATAGCAGAAATATCATGAGCCTCCTCAATTGCAGTGACCTTCATATCAAACCTTCTGGGCAGGGACCTGAGGATTTTCCTGACTAACTTCTCATCAGACATCTTTTCACCAAGAGAGTCAAAGGAATTGGCCATATCCAGCACATTCATGTAAAAATCCTGAATGGATTCATCCTCCTTCATCTTCAGGTTCTCAAACTTGGTGGTCAGCAGCTGTAATCTGGACATCTTCACCTTAGAAGTTCCTTCATGAGTTGTCTTTAAGATTTCCCAGGCCTCCTTTGCAACAGTGCATTGTTTGATAAGTCTGAACATGTTCTGATCAACACCATTAAAGATAGCATTCAAAGCTTTTGAATTTCCCAGTGACAGATCATCTTCAGCTTTGGTCCATTCCTCCTCAGGCTTCAGAACCTCAGTCTTGTTACCATCTTTGTCTGTATACACAGGATGATCCCAGCCTTTAATCACAGCTTTCCAAGTCCTGCTGTCAATAGACTTTAGAAAAGCACACATCCTTGACTTCCAATACTCATAGTTTGTGCCATCTAGTAGGGGTGGTCTATTGACATATCCTCCTTCTCTATCCATGCTTACCAGAAATTAAGTCCTCTGGATCTCACCCAAAATACAGGCAGGGTGCCTGCTCTGATGCCAATTGAAATTCTGGCCAGGCAATAAGATACTTAACAGGTTCTGGTTTTGATTAAAACTTAGCAGGTTCTGATCAGAACTTGGCACAATTATAAAAGCAATAACAGGCAGAAAAATAAATGTGCAGGAAAGCTAAAAACACACAAGGTTTGTTAACCCAGTTCGGAGTAAACACCTCCTACTCTGGGGGATACCAATCCAGGAAGGAATTCCACTATAGGAATTAATCCTTATGACTCAAGACACTGACTCCCAGTTCCCAGCCTAAGCAATTAACTTCCTCCTAGTCTTGAATTCTACCCAACACGTTGAGTATTAGAAAACCTCTAACTTCCTATTCAAGCAACTGCAACCCAGCTACTTGAACTACCCTTTGAACTTAACCCAGTTCTGAACACAAAAACTCCCCTGTTTTTGAATACACCTTCAAAGACAAAACTTCATTCGTACCTAAAGGCTTAGAATGAATTACAACTCAATAACAATCCTAAACCAACTCAAAACATATGAGTGGCGTACAAAAACAAAGCAAAAGCTTAACAACAACTAAGACTCTATTTCTCTGAATAATACTCTTCAATTCGTATCTTGAATAGCAGCAGCCCTCCTCTATTTATAGCCTTCAGTCTTGCAGAATAAAATAACAAACTAATCTTTCTGATTTGATTTGTTACTGAAATAAGATTGGTCCAATAATGTAACAAATAAAACTGTACTGAATCTTTTAAAGATTATAACAGGAAAATATGAATTTCATATCTTTGAACCAAATCTTCAATAAAATCTTCTCCAAATAAATCAACATTCTAGAAGCCATATGCGTGGATAAATCTTCAATAAATCTTGCAAAGATTCGCATAGAAAAACCTTGAAAATAACCAGCTTCTGATGAAGTCAACATAAGTCAACGCTGGCATCAGAACCTGAAATCAGCTTCTGAACTGCTACAGTGCATTCAGCTTCTGATGACATTTTCAGCTTCTGAATGACTTCAAAACACAAAACTTGCAACTGAAGAAATGTTCATCATAAGGAAAAGCTTCTATTCCATACTTTGGTTTTGCCAAACAATGCAGCCAACACTTAAAGACTCAACAAGAAGCAACCTTCAGAAGCTGAAATGTTCAGACGCAGACTTCAGAAGTACCTTCAGAAGCTGGTTTTCTGCGTGCTGTTTTTCGCGCCTTGGAGTGTTTATTTTCTCATGTGATTTGTTGAAGATTTAATTGAAGAATTATCCAAGCTGGTTTTCTAGAAGAAAGAAGAATTTCGCAAGATATTTTATTAAGATTGGATTCAATTATTTGTGAATATATTTTCAAAGAAATCTTTGGAAAATATATTTCTGGAAAATAAATTGCTTCTATATGTTCTAATGTATTTTGGAAATATATCTTTGAAGGATTTGGTTCAAGAATTATGTTGCTGCTGAAGCTATAAATAGAGGACGCTGCTATTGAAGAAGATAATCAAAACAGAAGCTATCATTGAGAGAGTTATACTTAGGTTTTGAGTCTGTGAGCTTCGTGCTCTGTTTTTATGTACACCACTCAATTGTTTAGAGTTGGTTTAGTTTATTGAGTTGTAATCACTTGAAGCTTTTAAGCAAGAGTGACTGATTATGTTTTGAAGAGTGTCTTCATCTTTGATTTGTTAGAGTCTGATAATCACTGGGCAGTGATTGACTGAGGGAAGTAAGAGGGGTCTTATATCTAGGAGTTCCTAGGTAGAAATACCACGGGTAGTGATTAAGTGAGAAGGCTGTGAAACAGGGGATGTTGTCATAGGACTTCGATTTGATACTATTATAGTGGATTTCCTTCCTGGCATGGTAGCCTCCAGACGTAGGTGTGTTTGTCACCGAGTTGGGTTAACAAATCACCTGTGTTCTTTACTTTTTGTCTGTTTTATTCTGCTTCTGAACTACTATTTTGCATACTCTATTTTACTGCACTAGTACTCTGTTTTACGTTCAAAATCAGGTCCTACCAGGAATTTCAATTGGCATCAGAGCAGGCACCCTGCCTGTTTTAGGGTGAGCTCCAGGGAAGATATTTTCTCGCATAATGGAGAAAGAAGGAGGATTTGTAAACAGACCACCTCTGTTGGATGGTTCCAACTATGAATATTGGAAATCACGCATGGGTGCTTTCTTTAAATCCATAGATAGTAAGACCTTGAAAGCATTTCTGAAAGGTTGGGAACATCATGTTGTGCTTGACAAAGATGGTAAGAAGACAGCTGAATTAAAACCAGAGGAAGAGTGGTCCAAGGTTGAAGATGAATAAGCTCTTGCAAACTACAAGGCCTTGAATGCTTTATTCAATGGAGTGGACAAGAAGATGTTCAGACTGATCAAGCAGTGCACTGTAGCTAAGGATGCCTGGGAGATTCTCAAAACTACTCATGAAGGCACATCAAAGGTAAAACTGTCTAGACTTCAACTTCTCACCACCAAGTTTGAAAATCTCAAAATGTTGGAGGAAGAGAACATACAAGATTTTTACATGAATGTTCTGGATATGGCTAACTCATTTGATTCTCTTGGAGAAAAAATATCTGATGAGAAACTTGTGAGGAAAATCCTCAGGTCTCTTCCCAAGAGATTTGACATGAAGGTGACTGCCATTGAGGAAGCACATGACATCTCTAGTATGAAGGTAGAGGAATTGATAGGATCTCTTCAGAATTTTGAAATAGCCAGAGCTGATAAGAAGGGGAAAGGTGTTGCTTTTGTATCAAATGCTGATAATGAGGATGATGAAAGCACATCAGAAACTCTTGTGATGCTGAGTAAACAATTTAACAAGATTCTGAAGCAGAAAACAAGAACTGGTGAGAAAAGCAATCAATCCAAAGGGGTTCAATGTCATGAGTGTGAAGGATATGACCACATTAGGACAGAATGTGCAACATACCTCAAGAAACAGAAAAAGAGTTTGGTTGTTTCTTGGTCAGATGATGACTCAGAAGGAGAAGTGGGGAATGAATGAGTCAAGCATGTTCTTGTTTTAACTGGTAGATGCATGTCTGGTGATAAAGTCAAGGTTTCAGAAGCACCATCGGGTTCTGAAACATCATCTGATACTGAGTCAAGTGATGGAGAACTATCTTGTGAAGAACTGACTACTTATGAAGAAGTTTGCAAGCAGCTGGAAAATCAGAAGAAGACTATCAGTCAATTGCATGCTGAAAGAAGTGATCATCTAGCACAAATCTCTGATCTCAAAGATGAGGTAACCCAGCTGAACTCTCAACTTGAACATATGAAGAAGCAAGTCAAAATGATGAACACTGGTACTGATAAGCTTGAAGAGATATTGGAGAGTCAGACCCAAGGGAAACCAAATGATATAGGATTTGATGATAGGACCTTGAACAACAAACAACAATATCCAGTTAAAGGATTCATTACAGTTGTTAAAACATGTGATCCACTGATGGATAAACCTAAGTTGAAACACCAGAACCAACCTAAGGGATCTAAGAGCAAGAGGGCATCTCATCCTTGGGTATGCCATCACTGTGGTAAAAAGGGGCACATAAAGCCATTCTGTTACAAGCTGCATAGATACCCCAAGCACTTTCAACAAAGAAAAGTGGAACCCATTGTAAACAAAGTCAATATCAAGAAGGAATGGAGACCAAAATGTGAAAGTGTTGCCCATAGGCTGAAAAATAGAAAAGGAAAGGTTGTTGCTGCTGACAGCAGGCCTACTCTTGTTGCTAAGAAGAGTGCTGGTGTTGGATCATCTAAAGGCTGGAGCAAGGTGGTGGTCCCTGTCCCTAAGAAGAAGGCACTAAAAGGAAAGGAAGTGGATCCTAGTGAGTCTGAGTATGATGTTGAGCAAGACATCATGCCCTATGTTCAGAAGAGGATTACTGAACTTTAGAAGCAGATTGCTGGGAAGAAGATTCCTCTGAATGTGCCTGAAGCACACATTGACTGAGCAACATCTGATGCTGTGTCTAATGAAGACTAAGCAGCTTCTAATGCTGAGTCTGAAGACTGTAAATTATGTCCTGGGTTTCATTTTGTGATGCAGTTGTGATTCTTTTGTTGTGTTCTTCTGTGAAGACTGTGTGTGGATACTCTGTTTATGTGATTATGATCCTACTGCTAGTTTTGATGATGGTTCTGTTGATGGTTCTGATGTGGGTTCTGTGTGTGGAGTTGTGATGAATGTTTATATCCTGTGTTTCAGATTTCTGGATGTTTATAACCTCTGGATAAATTTCTAGGTGTGTTCCCTTTGTAAACCTCTATTGTTTCTCTGTGTTTCTACTCCTGGTGATTGCATGGTTATTTTTGTCAAAATTGTTTGGCTAAAAAGGGGGAGAAATAAGTGTGTCAGAAGCTGCTGCTGATCTGTTTCAGAAGGAGTCTCTGTTTCAGGGGGAGTATGTGTGTTTCCTGTCAGGAGCTGTGTGTTTCAGGGGGAGTGTGTTTTTCAGAAGCTGATCTGTTTCAGGAGCTGTGTATCTCAGGGGGAGTGTGCTTCTCAGAAGCTGCTGCTGTATGTGTAAAACGTAGTGTATTATCCGCTGTTGACTCTGTTGCTACGTTTATATGTTGTTCTTCATGGTTGCGTAATTTTGATTTGTGAAGAACTTGCTTGTTGTGTCTCTCTGTTCTCTAATTGATTTTAGCCAAAAATTTGCCAAAGGGGGAGTTTGTTGGATATTTGGTTGTTGGCTTCATGTTTGCTAAAATCAAATATACAAGCAGTTGTGCGTCTTCAGAAGCTGGAAACAGAACTTCAGAAGCTATTCCTCAGAAGCTGGGCTTCAGATGCTGAACAGTACTTCAGAAGCTGAACAATACTTCAGAAGCTGAACAGTACTTCAGACGCTGAACCTTCAGAAGCTGATGTTCAGACGCTGAACAGTACTTCAGAAGCTGACCTTCAGAAGTAACCTTCAGAAGCTGAAATGTTCTGACGCAGACTTCAAAAGTACCTTCAGAAGCTGGTTTTCTGCGTGCTATTTTTCGCGCCTTGGAGTGTTTATTTTCTCATGTGATTTGTTGAAGATTTAATTGAAGAATTATCCAAGTTGGTTTTCTAGAAGAAAGAAGAATTTCGCAAGATATTTTCTGAAGATTGGATTCAATTATTTGTGAATATATTTTCAAAGAAATCTTTGGAAAATATATTTATGGAAAATAAATTGCTTCTATATGTTTCTAAAGTATTTTGGAAATATATCTTTGAAAGATTTGGTTCAAGAATTATGTTGCTGCTGAAGCTATAAATTAAGGACGCTGCTATTGAAGAAGATAATCAAAACAGAAGCTATCATTGAGAGAGTTATACTTAGGTTTTGAATCTGTGAGCTTTGTGCTCTGTTTTTCTGTACACCACTCAATTGTTTAGAGTTGGTTTAGTTTATTGAGTTGTAATCACTTGAAGCTTTTAAGAAAGAGTGACTGATTATGTTTTGAAGAGTGTCTTTATCTTTGATTTGTTAGAGTCTGATAATCACTGGGGCAGTGATTGACTGAGGGAAGTAAGAGGGGTCTTATATCTAGGAGTTCCTAGGTAGAAATACCACGGACAGTGATTAAGTGAGAAGGTTGTGAAACAGGGGCTGTTGTCATAGGACTTCGAATTGATACTATTATAGTGGATTTCCTTCCGGGCTTGGTAGCCTCCAGACGTAGGTGTGTTTGTCACCGAACTGGGTTAACAAATCACCTGTGTTCTTTACTTTCTGTCTGTTTTATTCTGCTTTTGAGCTACTGTTTTGCACACTTTGTTTTACTGCACCAGTACTCTATTTTACGTTCAGAATCAGGTCCTGCCAGAAATTTCAGGTTAGAGTAACCTTGATTGATTGGATGCATATTTTGAATTATGTGCTTGAAGTTTAAATGAAGGTGTGATTTTATGATGTAATAACATGTTTGTGATAAGTGACAATGTTATGTGATATGTGATGATGTTTGAAGGTGAGAAAAACACACAAGAAGGGGGGGTTGAATTTTGTTGGCTATTTCTTTTCTATCTCAAAAACTTATGTTAGTTCAGATTCTGATATTGATCAGATCTGAACTATTTTCAGAGTGTTTTATGCAGCAGATATAAAGTAAATGAGAGATGGAAAGAGAGACACAAGCAAATTATCCTGGTTCCTTCCACAATTCGGAAGTAGTCCAGTCCCCTTGTTACTAACAAGAGATTTTCCACTATAATCAAACGATTACAATTGCTCAAGCACAAAGCATAGAGACTTCCTTGCTCAGACACACAGTCCAAGACTTCCTTGCTCAAACACAGAGTAAGAGACTTCCTTGCTCAACCACAAAGGATGAGACTTTCTAATTGCTCAAGCACTCATGCTAGAGGCTTTGAATCAAACAGATTTACAACAGAAATGAGTTTGAGTTGAACACTTGATATACTATTAGTGGTGTTCACAAAATACAATTCAGATTAAGACTATCTACTTAAGAAATTCTAAGATAATAAGTTTGTAAGAATTTCTAAGTGTTGATGACTGTCACGTAAAACAGAGCATGTGTTTTTCTGGAATAGAGTCTTGGTTCTTCATCTTCAATCCCTCAATCCTTTATAGAAGATTAAAGAGCTGTTGAGAAGAGCCATGTCATCAAAAGAGCCGTTGCAAATAGAAGCTATGTCCAGCTTAATTTTTGTCTGACATTGTGTGCGCAAAATAGAGCAGCAGTTGAAGGAATTTGAATTGCTTCCTTAAAACATGGAGAATGTTTCGTACAGGGTGGCAACTGTTCCATTGAGCTGTTCTAACACAACATAACTTCACTGTTCACAGTTGCAAACGTTGACTGCTGATTCAGACTTCAGAAGCTTCTCTTCAGAAGCTGGCTTCAGGAACTGTTCATCAGAAGCTTCCTTCAGACACAGTACTTTAAAAGCTGGTCATCAGATATTGTTCATCAGACGCACTTCTTCAGAAGCAGACTTCAGACACACTATTCATCAGACGCACTGTTCATCAGACGCACTTCTTAAGAAGCAGACTTCAGACGCACTGTTCATCAGACGCACCCTTCAGAAGCTGGTCTTCAGACGCACCCTTCAGACGCTCCCTTCAGAAGCTCTTCTTCAGACGCTGTCTTCAGAAGCTCTTCTTCAGATGCTGATTTTCTTCAGTCTTGCAACACAAGCTTCTATATTTTCCTTCTTGCTCTTAGCTTGTTCTTTCATAACCAATGTTAGATACCAATCTTTAAGTACATGGTTCTACACACTTAGAATCAAGCATTAGCAATTCCAATTTTCTTTTTAACACTTTGTTATCATCAAAACCCAAAAGAGAGTTGTTCATACATTTTGTTCCAATAATGTTATGTGATAAATGACAATGAATATATGATATATTGCAAGTGATGATGAAGTGACGATGTTCATACGAAAGAATATATGATAATGTTGATGATGTTGGTGTTGAGTCATAAGTGTGTATGTGTTGTCGAGTCATCATATATGTACATGCATTCATTCATGAGTCAAGTCTAGTGACGATGAAAGTGACGATGGGATCCCACAGATAAAAGAACTCTGATATCCAAAACCCGGTACCACATGCATTTAGAGTCTTTAGGGGCATTGCATGAACATGACGAGTCTTATATGGCAATGTTTTGGTGTGAACGAGTGCATTAAGGTGGTAATTGTATACTTGATGATGTTGACGTGAAGTGAATGGCTTATGTTGCTTGAGTGATTATTTATTGATGACATAATTAATGAGTATATGTATGTAAAATTGCCAACAACTTTGGTGGAAAATTGCCACTTCTTTGGAGCAATATTTGGGTAGATTGAACAAGCAAGTAAAAGTGCGCTTTAGCTTTGAAGATGTTACAGAAGTCATCCAATCAAGAGTGGAACCTCTTGTTAATGATGCAAAGATATGTAACAGAAAACATACAACGAATTGAAGAAGAAGAAGAAGAAGAAGAAGAAGAAGAAGAAGAAGAAGAAGAAGAAGAAGAAGAAGGACTTTAAGGAAATGTTCCTCGTTCACCAATGAATAAAAATTGTGAATTTCCATAAGATATAAAATGCAACAACTATAAAAGAATGTTGGGATATTCTTGAGAAAGGTCATGCGGGAGATGAAAAACTCAAGAAGGTTCGATCGAAAATATGGATGTGGCAATTTAAGCTACTATAGATGGAATAAAATGAAATCAATGCAGATTACTTCAACCAAATCACCAACATCAGTAATCAAATGAAGAGTCATGGTGAAGTAGTCTCCAATCAGACTAAAACAAGAAAGGTTATGTGCACTCTATCACTAAGATTTGATTACATTTCAGTTGCAATAATGGATTCAAAAGACTTATTCACCCATGAACGTTGAAGAAATGCAATCTTCTCAGGACGCACATAAGAAAGTAGTAATGGAGAGGTCCAAATATCATATCATTGAACAAGCTTTTGCAAGCTCAAACTTCCAAGAAAGCTAATGGCAACAAGTGGAAAGGATAAGACAAGTTCTAGAAAGGAGGTTATCTGCAAGAACATTCAAATAAAGATGGTTATCCACTACGCCAAAAAAGGGCTTAGATAACGCTTTTTTGGGTTTAGACAGCGCTTTAAAAGTGTTATGTAATCTATCGCCGCTAAAGGTTAAATAGAGCTTTAAAGTAAGCAAAGAGCGCTATCTAAAGGTGGTCTTATACAACACTTTCACCTATAAACGCTATATAAGCAGAGCTTTACATAGCACTTTTAGCTTTAAGTGCTGCCTAAGGTTGGCTTTACATAGAATTTTTAACCCTTAAGCGCTATAATAAGATGGTTTATGATAAAATTTTATTTCCTTCAATTATCTGTATCGAAGTTGTGCTTATTTTTTTGGATTAATTGCATGTTTGGTCCCTTATGTTTATTTTAGGTTTCAAATTGGTCCCTTTTGTTTTAAACATTTCAAGTTGGTCCAAGCAGTGTGTCTAGGAGGTATTCTCGTCGTTTTCCATGCAATTCCAATTTGAATTTAATTGGAGCTCAAATTTTAATAGAAACTCCTACTTTCAGGTGTATAAAGTCAACTTGAAAAGGACCAACTTATGCTAACGTTGCAAACAAAAGGGACCAACTTGAAAACATTTAAAACAAAAGGGACCAACATGAAACCTAAAATAAATGTTTTGGACCAACTTGAAACGTTTATAACATAAGAGACAAACTTGAAACCTAAAATAAACGTAAGGGACTAAACATTCAATTAAGCCTATTTATTTTCATACTAAATAGTTTATACATAATATTTTGTATCATGACTGAGTTTTTTTTTTTTCACGTAATAATTGAGACTCTTATATTTATCGAATAAACCTTTAATATATCATAAAATATATGTAATTGCTATATATAGCATAAAAGTTACAAATGTATAACCATTATCTCTAAGAAGTTACAAAGGATTGAATTTCTCTAATTAACAATTAGTCAACAAAAAAAAATCAAAATCTTTTTAGGTAGCATGGAAACTTATCCTCTGTCTTCTTGATCGTCTCAATCTTTTTTACCATAACAAGCCATAGATGACGTTATATAAACAAACAAATAGATCATGATGTACTTCCACATTTTAGGATCTTCCTTCACCTATATACAAAAAAAGACATTCATTATAAATAAAACAAATAATGTTTCAGTAGGAAAGAAGAATTATATTTGGTTCCCTATTCAATGTCTGGCATATATGAATTACTAATTCCAAACACAAACTAATCAAAGATGTATCTATGGTATAAATAGACATAAAATTATCTCATCTCAATTGATGAAATATAGAGAAATATTGTTACAAATAAATATAAATATAAATATGAAGTAAAATAGAGCATAAGAAACATTATAACCCAAGAACGAAGATGGTGAGTCGTAAAAATGTTTTTTGGTGGAGCAACACAAAAGTCATATATAAATATATCAAACACCTATACTACAAAGCAAAGATCATATTAGTAATATAATAAGCTACGTCAATAACATCATATATCATGTATAATAATGAGGACAATTAATCAACAAAATTAGAATAATTCAGTTTTTTAATCACACCAAAGTTTTCATATGTCAGGAGAAACACATATTTTGATTTCCAATTCACAAGTGATCCTCCATTTAGTACATTCACACAGTATAAGTATGCAAATTCTTATAGTCATAACAAAAAACCTTTCTTTTTATGATCCCTAACAATAAGATTATAGATTATAAATTAACCATTTATTTATTTGAAGACAACAGAGAAAGAAGGATTGCAAGACTATATGGGAGAGTGAGATTGATGTATGATGAATTGACACAATAATGACAAACCTAATCACTATCCTTGAGACTATAATCTCTAAGATAATTTGTTTCTGAAACTAACTTCTATCCTTCATAGCATTCAAAAGTGCTCCCAAACAAGTGGCCTACACAATCAAACAAAGGGAAAGCAAAAAAACTCGGGCAACTAATTAACACATCATGGTGAGTAATTTACTAAACTTAATAATAATAATAATAATAATAATAATAATAATAATAATAATAATAATAATAATAATAATAATTGTTGAATAAATGGGTTAACAAGTACTTTTCCTGTTCTTGTAAAAAAAAGTATTTTTTCTGTTCTTTTTTAATTGTTACTTTTTAATATTTTACACAAACCAAGACAATTAAAAAATATTACTATTTTGATACAATAATTTATACTTTTACTATAAGAATCGAAGGAAGGAAGTATGGTTTTGCTAGGTGAGTAGGTGTGGGAATCTTTTAATCCTCTTAGGCACTAATCTGATATAGATAAGTAATCAATATGAGGTTAGATACTTGGATTCTAGGTAAGTCTTAGGTTGGGGTCCACAAGAAATTTAATATTCATGGAGGCTTTTCCTTGATTATTTCGCCTTTCTCCCAGCATCAGTCTCTCATGATCCCATCTTAAATTTTCATAACATAATACTAGATGGTAAATATTGGAACTTTAATTTCTGTAGGAACTTAAATGATAGAGAATGTTTTCAATGGGATTTGCAACAGCCCACGTGTGATGCACGCGCATTAGATCTGCGTGGAATGGGTTTCTGGGTGGAAGAAAACATAGATCTAGATCGAGATCGAACATTGAAGATTGTTCGAGGAAGGAAGGAAGGAAGGGAAGATCAATTGAAAAATCAAAAGATGAATGGTTTATGGGTTTTTGGAGATGATTCATTGAACGAAGGAATTAGCAGGAAAGAGATTTATGATTGAATCGTGAAAAGGTTTTATCGATTTTTCCATGAATGAAAGATTGGATTGGATTGGATGAAAGGGTTTTCTGGGTTTCCATGAGCGATTGATTCGTGTGAAGGGTTTTCTAGGATTTTATGTTATATATATATATCTTTGTTTGGAATATAAAAAAGAGAAAGTTGGCAATTGCAAGTATCGAACCTATGACCTTTACATCATATCTATTTTTCATAAAATAAGTTTTTTAAAAAAAATATAGATAGATAGTTAGTGTTTGAGGGAAGTTTTGGTCGCTATTGAAAGCAATCCTTTGATAGCTTTTTTTTATATTTACATACAAGCGCTATCTAATGGTGTATCATAAAATAGCGTTTTTTCTTTCCAGCGCTATTAGAAGTAATAGAAGAATTTTTAGTTTCTTCTTACTTTTTATTGAAGCTTATGCAAGCGCTTTTATCATGGAAGTGCTATATGAAAGTAGATATCTAGATGACGCTTTTTATTATAAGGGCTATCTAAGGGTTACGTGTACTTTACAATAGCTCTTTTGTAAAAAAGCGCCGTCTAAAGGGCACTACATAAGGGTTGAATCTTCATCATGAAATAATGGTGCTAATCAAGATAGAAAGGGAAAGGCACATATTAACATGCAAACATACAATGTTAAAACGTCAATAATATGGCCCTTTTGCAAAATATTGCAGAGGTAAATATGTTCCCATAAAGTTGTTACCTGTGTTTTTCGACAAGAGGGATTTGACACAATTACTGAGGTTTGATTGGACACGTGGAAGAAGATGGGATTTTTAGTCTAAAAGGATTTCTGAAGTTGTACTTGTACGCTCGACAGAATCGAGACATCCAGAGCTGGTCGAAACACACATCGACGAAACGAAAAGTTAGTTATGCTTCAGAATGTCTATTTTATCAAATTGAAGATCACAACTGTCAAAGGCACAAGATTTGAATTTCAAATAGGTTGTTTTTCTCTGTTAGTTAGAGTTATTAACAGTTAGAAGTGTGGATAGGATTGTACAGTTATTTTCCTTAGTATAAATAAGAGTTTTCCATGAGGAAAACGGGGTCACAAAATCATTATACATAACATTCTATGCACTCGAAGTATCCAAGTTACAGCGAGAAAAGAGTTACGAATCATGTATGATCCTTGTGAACAACATTTATTTACAATCAATGCAATTTACTTTCCTTTACGTTAATTTTCTGCAATTTACTTTTATACTGCAATTCCTTGTCGAAGAGTTCAAGCAACCGAACTTGGAGATTCCTTTTCTTACTCTTATTCGAAACATACAAGAATATTCATAAAATGCAAAGATATTTGAACCGACTTGACACACAATGGCCTGAGATTACTAGTTGATCTCGCAAGTAATAAATCTATAACCAGCGGTTGTTTACCAAAAACCAGGGTAAACAAATTGGCACGCCCGGTGGGACTCTGTGTGTCTAAAATTTCTTTTCGTTTTGTTCTTTGAATAAATCTTGTGATTTTGCATCGCATGCGATTGAGAGGAGGCAAGCGTCTTCCTGAAATAGCCCGTCCAAATTCAACGACCGCTCCCTCATCCAGCACTCAAGCTCGTGCACAAACTTCACAAGAAATACCTGTTAGTAGCCAAACCCAGTCGAACGTGACTAGTGTAACGGCTTCTATGCCGTCATCATCGTTGATACCAACATCGACTGGGCCTGCAGTCGTCGAAACCGTCATTCCATTGACGCAAATGAGCCCACCAGTCTCCAGACCGTGGATACAACAGGTGGACAGAAATACTTTGGCAGGGACTTTTGGTGCCTCAATGCCACAGTTTTCCCTCACATGAACAATAAGGGATCCACCTTATGGCATGCCAACAACTTTAATGGCAGGTCTTGGGACGAATGCATCTGTATTTGCGGATAACGCGAATACTGTGTTGTCGCCAGTTCATGGGTCTGAAATGAGTATCCCTGGTCGAAACGCCCCTTTGGCATTGACTAATACGTCTGTGGCGTCGATTAGACAACAAATGGACGAGAGTAACCATGACATGGTTAATATGTTAACTCAGCAGATCGGAACGGTATTTAATCCCATGATCCAGGCTACTAACCAAAGTTACCAAATGTTGGCCGCTCAAATGGAGAGAATTGCCAACTTCTTCAACCCGTTTCAACCACCGAACCCTGGACCGCTTCAAATTGGCGGAAGAGGAGATAATGTGGCAAATCAAGGGCCACAATAGGTGCCCCAAGCGGTTGAACAACCAATCGTGGGGGAAGCACAACAAGCCCCTGAAGTCGTTTTGGTGAATAGAAACCAAAATGCAGATGAAGTGGTTAGACAGGTTCGACAGAATAACCTTGGAGGGCTAGAAAATATAGCCCATCTCTTCGAAACAATTCTAGTCCAAAATGGCCTTAATGTAGGTTTGCGCAGGCCGAATTTTGTTTCGGCTTTATCTGAGTATGTCTTGCAAACTGAACTTCGTAGGGGATGGAAGATCCCCAAATTCACAAAGTTTGCTGGAGAAACTAATGAATCAACGGTCGAACATGTTGCCCGTTATTTAACGGAGGCCGGGGATATTGCAAATAATGAAAATTTGAGAATGAAATATTTCCCCAACTCTTTGATAAAGAACGCTTTCACATGGTTCACCACTCTCCCCCCTCATTCAATACATAATTGGAATCAATTGGAGAGGGTATTCCATGAACAGTTTTACATGGGTCAATCTAAGATAAGTTTAAAGGAATTGGCTAGTGTTAGGCGGAAAACACCTGAATCTGTTGATGATTATCTCAATAGATTTAGACTGTTGAAAACGAGGTGCTTTACCCAAGTGCCCGAACATGAGTTAGTCGAAATGGCCGCTGGAGGCCTAGATTACTTTGTCCGGAAGAAATTGGACACTCAGCACTTGAGAGATATTACCCAATTGGCCGATAGGGTTCGACAAGTAGAAAGGTTAAAAGCCGAAAAGGCTAGGTCTAATAGGTTCCACAAAAAAGAGAAGGTTGCGTATGTCGATGATATCGGCAGCGACCAAGAATTTGACGGAGAATATTCTTCCGTCGAAGAAAACGATGTTAACATGGCTGAGCTGAAACCTCGACCTCCATACTTTTGTAAATTGTTGAAACCATCAGACAGAAAAACCCCCGTCGAACCAAAAAATGATAAGTTTGTTGCGAAATCGTATACTTTTGACGTTACTAAATGTGACGAAATTTTTGACTTGTTAGTCTCTGATGGTCAAATTGTGGTGCCTAAGGGTTTAAAATTGCCACCAGTAGACCAGAGAAAGAAAGAGGATTTTGCAAGTTTCACAATTTTTTGGGTCATAATACTTCACGTTGTATTCTTTTTAGGGACTTGGTGCAGAAAGCACTCAACGAGGGAAGATTGAAATTTGGTGACAAGTCAAAATCACCAATGCAGGTAGATGTCGATCCTCTCCCAGTCACCGACGCAATGTATGTCGAGCTGGTAGATGTAAATGTTGTCGAGGTTATGGAAGAGATACCGGGGGAAAGTTCCAGCAACCCCAAAGAAGGCACTGAAAGCCTCATGGTGGCGCCTGAAATGATCACTGAAGGTCAGTACAAGAAAAAATTAAAGGCTGTGTACCCTGATGCTGAAGAGGGCCTAGTTGCTTTTTTGAATCGCTGCAAAATCAGCAATTCAGAGGTTACTATTTGTCCAAAATGCAGTTCAGTGTTAAACAAAAAGGCAGCGAGGAGCCTCAAGGGAAAGCAGTTCGTGTCGAAGAGGAAGTGAAAATGGGTCGATAACAGGCCTAAGTTCAATTTCAATCAAAGGGGGATCCCATATATGGTGGTGCCTCTAGTGAAGACATATGTCCCATCCTCAGAAACTCCTGTGGGTAAATGGGTCCATTCTAATGGGAAAAATTCGGGTCGTCGTTCGACTAATTCAACAAGTGGAGAGATCCACCATGTCGACAATAGGTATTCCTACAGGAATGAATACAAAGGAAAAACCCTATGACAAAGACTCAATGGCGTAGATTCCAACGTCAGAAGAAGGCTGCTGCAACTGATGTTGCTGAGAGTTCTACGAAAAGAAATCAACTGGTGATCACCAATGTTAGGAAGCCAGCAACATAGAGACTTTTTCCTCCACTGCCACCTGTCAAAGAAAATCTTCCTGATGAAGATGAAGAAATGGGATCAAATTTTTCCGATTCCGAACCAGATTTTGATGTGATATGCAACGTTGTTTTGATCCTACCAATTGAATATGATGTAGTCTCAGAAATCAGTGAGGGAGAAGAAGATTTTACAGAGGAAATGGCTAAACATAAACCAATTTGTTATTATGTGATGAACAACGGCTGTGTCGAAGAGCAACAAGCCATGTTCGAGAGGCCTAGTCAAGATATGAGAAGTCATCTTAAACCTCTTTTCATCCAGGCCAAGGTGAATAGCATTGGGATAAACAAAGTCCTAGTAGATGGCGGCGCAGCAGTAAATTTGATGTCGTTATATTTGCTAAAAAAGATCGGGAAGAAAGAATCCGACCTAACATCCCATAATGTGGTCCTCTCGAACTACGAGGGAAAGTCTGGCCATTCTTATGGGGAAATTGAAGTTGAATTAATTGTCGGAAGTGTCAAAAGGTCAACATTGTTCTTGGTAATCCCATCCAAAGCCAATTACAATCTGTTACTTGGCAGAGAATGGATACATGGTGTAGGGGCAGTCCCATCGACTATGCACCAGAGGATTTCAATCTGGAGGGAAGACGGAGTGTTGGAGAATATTGAAGCCGATCAAAGCTATTTCAGGGCTGAAGTCGACCATATAAACAAAAAGACCTTTGACAAACATTTGGCATATATTTCGCCATGTCGATCCTCAAATTTTGGTCTAGTAAGACAAGAGCTTGTGAGGAGTTCAGTTAAGCTCCACCCATACCATGGTCTTTTCTGGGAAAGGGAGCTAGTCGAAGACAATATGTCTTCAGAGGACCAAGCCCCACCAATTGGGTGGGACATCAAACAGTAATAATGTCTATTCCCGGTGCATGGGAGAGAATTACGGCCTATGTGGCCGAAAATAAACAAAACGCGGCTTTGGAAGCTGTCATGCAACAAAATGAAGCTGATCAGGAGAACAAAATGCTTGAAGACCAGAGGTTAGATTGCATTTATGATGAGGAGCCCTTAGGTTTTGAAAAAGACCCAATGGGTCCTGCTAAGAAAATTGCAGCACAAGACCCTCTGGAAGAAGTCGACCTGAGAGATGGCGTTGTGAAAAAGCCAACTTATATCAGCGCCAAGATTGACGAGGCATTCAGAGTCTGAATCATTAAACTTTTAGAAGAAAAAGGATTGTTTTGCTTGGGACTAGAACGAAATGCCAGGTCTAAATCGAGACGTAGTGGAGCTAAAACTACCAATCCGACCAGGGAAAAAGCCAGTGAAGCAAAATCCAAGGAGATTTGCTCCTTAGATCCTGTCGAAGATTAAAGAAGAAATTGAAAGGCTCCTACGAAGCAAGTTCATCAGAACATCAAGGTATGTCGAATGGTTGGCTAAAATAGTCCCTGTAGTGTTAAAGAATGGAACTCTTAGGGTCTGCATAGATTTTAGAGATTTGAACAACGTTACGCCAAAAGATGAATACCCTATGCCGGTAGCAGAAATGTTAGTAGATTCGGCAGCAGGTTTTGATTATTTGAGCATGCTAGACGGCTATTCTGGTTACAATCAGATCTTCATAGCCGAAGAAGATGTGTCAAAGACAACCTTTAGGTGCCCTGGGGCCATAGGCGTATACGAATGGATAGTCATGCCATTTAATTTGAAGAACGCCGGCGCCACATACCAAAGGGCAATGAATTCTATGTTCCATGATTTCATAGAGAAGTTTATGCAGGTATACATAGATGATATTGTAGTGAAGTCTTCAACAGAAGATAGCCATTTAGACCATCTTCAACAATCATTCGAAAGAATGAGAAAATATGGCTTAAAGATGAATCCTTTGAAGTGTGCTTTTTGTGTTCACGCCGGTGATTTTCTGGGTTTCGTGGTTCACAAAAAGGGTATTGAAATAAACCAAAATAAGACAAAAGCCATCTTGGAAACGAAGCCTTCTTCTACCAAGAAAGAACTGCAATCACTTCTAGGTAAAATCAACTTTCTGAGAAGATTCATTTCGAATTTAAGTGGCAAGACCCAAGCTTTCTCGCCATTACTCAAACTAAAGAAGGAATATACGTTTAGATGGGAACCAGAGCATCAGAAGGCTTTTGAAGAAATTAAGTCATATTTGACGAAACCACCTGTTCTTTTACCCTCTGTTAAGAATAGGATAGTGAAATTGTACATAGCAGCATCAGAAACATCCATAGGTAGCATGTTAGTCCAAGAGGATGAAAATGGTGTTGAAAGAGCCATATATTACCTAAGTAGGATTTTAAATGATGCTGAAACAAGGTACCATCCAACTGAAAAGTTGTGCCTTTGTTTGTATTTCTCTTGTACAAAGTTGAAACAATATATAAAACCAGTCGACGTTTGTGTTTATTCTCATTTTGATATTATTAAGCACATGTTGTCGAAACCTATTTTACACAGTAGAATCGGTAAATGGGCTTTAGCCCTAACGGAGTATTTGTTGACCTACAAGCCCTTAATAGCCATTAAAGGGCAGATCGTGGCTGATTTCATAGTTGACCATTCTGCGATCGAAGCTGCAGTTGGCTTAGTAGAGACTCGACGTTGGAAATTATATTTCGACGGTTCTAGTCACAAGGATGGCACTGGGATTGGTATTTTAATCGTGTCACCTACTAACATTCCGACAAGTTTTAAGTTCAGAGTTATTGAACGGTGTTCAAATAATGAGGCTAAGTACGAAGCCTTAATAGCAGGACTTGAAATCTTGTTAGAACTGGGGGCAAAGGAGGTCGAGATAAAGGGTGACTCCGAACTGCTTATAAAGCAGTTGACGAAATAATACAGATGTATTAAAGAAAATCTAATTACGTATTTTGTTCTAGCCAACACGTTGTTAAAAAGTTTTCAGCATGTGGATATTCAACATGTGCCTCGAATTAATAACCAAGAGGCAAATGAGTTGGCGCAGATCGCTTCGGGTTATAAAGTCCCTAAAGCGAGGTTAGGGGAGTTGATAGAAATAAGAGATAAATCTAATCTAATTTCCCCTACCCAAAAAGAATTGTCAATTACAAAAACTGAGGGGGGCAGAGGAGACTTTCAAAGTTTTTGCCATTGACAGTATGGCAGTCAATGATTGGCGGAAACAATGTCGAATATTTAAAAAATCCTACTGGGAATACCAGTCGGAAGATTAAATATAGAGCCTTAAGCTATGTAGTGGTAGCAAATGAATTGTTCAAGAAAACTCCTGAGCAAGTTTTACTGAAATGCCTTGAAGAAAACGAGGCATACTTGGCAATTTCCAACACCCATAGTGGAGCTTTTGGTTCTCACCAAGCAGGCCACAAAATGAAATGGCTTTTGCTTCGACAAGGGGTCTATTGGCCCACAATGTTAAAAGATTGTATAGAGTTTGCTAAAGGTTGTCAAGAATGCGATAAGCATACATGAATACAACATGTACCAGCAAGTGAACTTCACGCGATAGTAAAACCATGGCCATTTAGAGGATGGGCTTTGGATTTGATCGGAGAAGTAAAACCTACTTCGTCGAAAGGCCACTGGTATATTATATTCGGGATAGATTACTTCACCAAATGGGTAGAAGCCATTCCTTTACCGAATGTTGATCAGGCAACAGTTATCAAGTTTATTCAGGACCACATTCTATCAAGGTTTGGATCCCAGAGACTATCACCACAGACCAAGGGTCGGTCTTCACGGGACGAAAAATGGCAGAATTTGCTTTCGAAGTCGGATTTAAATTGTTAACTTTGACGCCTTATTATGCGCAGGCAAATGGTCAAGTAGAAGCCACCAATCAAGTAATCATTAATTTGATAAAGAAACATGTGGGTAGTAAACCAAGAAATTGGCATAACACTTTGAATCAAGCTTTATGGGCTTGTCGAAACTCGCCAAAAGAATCAATTAATACTACCCCTTTTAGACTTACATTCGGCTTCTGAAGGACCCAATACCTTCTGGATTCCGGCTAACCACTCTTCCTCCTCTTTAATCTTCGACACCAAGACCGTCATTTGTTCTTTATAAGTAGCAATGTTTGAGTTGCAAGCTTTTGCCTCAGCCGAAGCATTGACATTCTCAAGCTCCAAAGAAGCAATTTTAGCTTTAGATGCTTCGACTAGCTTCAAATCCTCTGAATGCTGACGATGTTGTGTTGTTAACAAAACATTGTTTTCGGACTCACGCCGGAGTTCTGTGGCTATTCGATCCAGAAGAGGTTCGAAGTCAACCAGGAAGGCTAGCAAAGGCTGGTTACGAGTCATTTTGAGCAACTTGTGCGTCAAGCTTTTGAGTTCGAAAGTAAGGATCGAATTCAGTCTGATGGTTTGGAAAAGGTCTACTCCTATGACTTTCGCCCGCAGCTCTTGAGTCAAATCCTCCTCAGACGCTTCTGAACTTACTCCGAAAGATGAAGTCGAAGTATTTTGAGTGTTTTCACTGCTTAACATGAGTTTGAAAGCTTCAAGGGGATCACTTATCTCAAGACTTGCTATGTCATCTTGGCTCGGAGCGGAACTGGGGGCAACCTTTTTCTTTGGTGGAGACTCGTCCATACTCTCAGGACTTCGCGGTTTATCTTCTCTGCTTTCAGTTTCCTCGTCCTCAAGACCCTCCTGCTCACATTGTCACCAGGAGTGTCATCCTCATCTGTTTCAGCTCTCTCGACAAGATCTAGCTTTGGAAGTGGCTCAGTGATGATGGTTTCTCTGTCGAGGCGAGAGGTAATCTGAACACCTGAAGTGGGAGCGAGAAGCTTTCCTCTCGGTAGACTTTCATGTTGTTCAGCCCCATCTTTGTTTTGTTTGGGTTCGGGAGGAGTAGTGACAAACACATCTTCAAACCAGTCGTCAGACGCTTTCCCGCCACTATTCTGATCTGTGGTTCCGTCCTCGTTTATCTCTTCAATTATCTTGGGGATAGGACAATTATGAGGCGATGTAGGCGTCGTTTGTCCCCCAACCTCGACGTTACCAGCCTCTAGCACCTAAAAAAGTCAATTATCATCATTACTCAAAATATCGTTTGAGAATGGAGGAAATCAATCGATGAGTCATCTGGGGTACTTCTTCTAGAAGCCAAAGATCTCCGAAAATAGTGCTGTAATGATAACTGGTTTGGGAACCGTTCGAGGCAAATGACGTCATTATTTAAGAAGATGTAAGGTTTTCGTCGAAGGTTACAGTTTTTCAAAAATGTCAGTTTTCTTCTACATTATCTTCCGTCGAACTTAACATTTTTGGGGGGCAATTTGTTACCTGTGTTTTTCGACAAGAGGGATTTGACGCAATTACTGAGGTTTGATTGGACACGTGGAAGAAGATGGGATTTTTAGTCTAAAAGGATTTCTGAAGTTGTACTTGTACGCTCGACAGAATCGAGACATCCAGAGCTGGTCGAAACACACATCGACGAAACGAAAAGTTAGTTATGCTTCAGAATGTCTATTTTATCGAATTGAAGATCACAACTGTCGAAGGCACAAGATTTGAATTTCAAATAGGTTGTTTTTCTCTGTTAGTTAGCGTTATTAACGGTTAGAAGTGTGGATAGGATTGTACGGTTATTTTCCTTAGTATAAATAAGAGTTTTCTATGAGGAAAACGGGGTCACAAAATCATTATACATAACATTCTATGCACACGAAGTATCCAAGTTACAACGAGAAAAGAGTTATGAATCATATATGATCCTTGTGAACAACGTTTATTTACAATCAATGCAAAATACTTTCCTTTACGTTAATTTTCTGCAATTTACTTTTATACTGCAATTCCTTGTCGAAGAGTTCAAGCAACCGAACTTGGAGATTTCCTGTTTCTTACTCTTATTCGAAACATACAAGAATATTCATAAAATGTAAAGATATTTGAACCGACTTGACACACAATGGCCTAAGATTACTGGTTGATCTCGCAAGTAATAAATCTATAACCAGCGGTTGTTTACCAAAAACCAGGGTAAACAAAAGTAAGGCAAGGCTGATAATGAATAGGTTAAATTACATTTTTTATAAACTAATATATAAATATGACATTTATTTATTTATTTTTTATTTGACAAGCGGCCATATGACGATTCTTAGAAATCATAGAGACTTTCTTGAAGAATTGATAAACCTAACAAAATGGACATACTAGGAGTCTTAGGACACCATGAAATTTCAACGTCTAACCGTGCAAGTCTTAGTATATACATATATGTGTCCGTTATGGTGACTAAGATTTCTGCTTGTAATTTCATTTACAAGACTTCTGTAAATGTTGTGTAGTGTTGGAGTGTAATCAATGGTAGTGGATTTTATTATAAGAAAAATGGTATTGGATTCTGCCTAGGAATAAAAGATCGATTATAGTGAATTTCAATATGGACACAAAGACACTCCAAATTAATTAGACCTTTGAGATAAGGACAACAAATTATGAGTGAACATGAAGTTTTAATGCCAGCTCATTTCTCAAACGTGATTTGCATTGATAACCAATAGGACCTTCTTTCTTTCTCTTTTCTTTAATGAAATTGATTATGTTTCTTCAATGTGCATGACATTTTTGACCAATTATAGGATGATTGAAAAATTTACATATTGACAAGTAGCCGGGCAAAATGAAAAAAAGGCAGAAGTAGTTAAATGTTTGCTTGATTACAACATAATTTTTTTTATTACTTTTTATTAGAAAACTAACATATTATCATCGCATTTTAATTTTTCTGTTTTCACTATTTGTATAGAAAACAAATAAATAAGAACAAGCCTTCAAACACAAAAAAAATAAGAACAGATTTTGCTACATAATATTTTTTTATTTTACTTTAAATTATAAAATTGCCACTTTGCTTTTATACTTTTTGTTGTTTCAAAAGATCTATAATGAAAACATGTTAAACAAAAGTACTTTTCACAAGTCCGTAAAACAGAAAGCAAATAGAAAATAAAATGACAATTTTGTAATTAGAAGTAAAAATCACAAAGAAAAATAAATATTTTCACAAAGCATGCTATTATTTTCACTTTTCCTTATAAAGATATTTGAAAATAGAAAATCAAGTAAAACAATGTGTCATTTTTTTAAATTTAAAACGAAAAAAATGAAAATAAAAACATAAAATGTTTCTCACTGACCATAAAATTAATTCTATAGTTTCTATTTTATCAAAAACTAATTTTACAATTTTAAAACATCATTTACTATTCAATAATTAATATCTCACTTTATCACAAAAAAATTTATGTTCAAAAATGATAAATTTTAATTTTATGCTCTATTTTATGTTCAAGTTAGTTAGCATTATACTTTATGAAGAGAAATGTTGCAAAAGCTTAATGACTCATAGTAATAATTTCACCATGGACTTTACTATGGAAAACAAATATTAGAAAACTTAAAAGGGGGACAACCCTTTAAAGAGTCAAAACCCAATTAAGTTACACTACATTGATTATAAGAATGAACAAAGATTTTCTAAATTATGCATTGAACACTTTTCGAAGACAAACCTTTTTTGTCAAAAAAATATGACAACTTTTTTTTTTCTTCTTTGTTAATTAGGGACTATTACGTTTGATTAAATTCCTAAACGAATTTGATAGTGAGAGTAAACTAAGCTCGTCATTTCATTCATCAGAGGATTCTTGCACTTGTCAATCAGTCTATTAATTTGGTCCCACCAATACATATGTAGAGTGTGACATTAGATTTTGGAGGTGGGACCCATATACATTCTTGTCATTGTAATTTATAAGGTGTCTCTATTTATAAATGATGTGCTCAAAAAAACATATATTATTCTAAATTCTCTCATAAGACTATTTGGCGAAATGGGCCATCATTGTTGCAGCAAGCAGAAGATCAAAAGAGGATTATGGTCTCCTGAAGAAGATGATAAGCTTGTTACATATATCACCACCCATGGACATAAAAGTTGGAGTTCTGTTCCAAAATTTGCAGGTATAAATTTCTTTCTTCTATACTTGTGAATTATTATTGTGCCTGTTTTAAAGTGTGTTAAAAGATTTTGAGTATGAGTATGTGTGTGTTGAAACCATGATTTGTCTCGGGACGACTACTTTTAATGCGGTTGAAATTGTAGTTCCGGAGACCTCAAAATCCTTTATATTGCAGCCATAATTACAGTTGTGGATCACAATTGTGTGTTGTGTATGTGTCGGCCGAGATGTCATGATTTTTATTGTTTATGCAAACGACTTTTGGTTATGATTGAGGCTGCATTTGACTGTATTCTTTGAAATATCAAGAATCATATGCAATTGTGATTTGAAACCTCAAATTAATTTGTTGGCATTTCTCTTATAGTTTTATTAGTGTGTGTAGCAAAGAAAATATGATGCTAACTGTGTTTTGTTATATGCAGGCCTGCAAAGATGTGGAAAGAGTTGCAGATTAAGATGGACTAACTATTTGAGACCAGATCTAAAAAGAGGTTCCTTCACTGCTGAAGAAGAACAGATCATAATTGACATACATAGAATTCTTGGAAACAGGTAAAGAGTAATAATAAAACTAATGAACCAATTTGATTTCTCAAAATTTGCTTGCGGCCCAATTTAATCTTAGACAAAAATTAATGTGTATAGAGGACAAATTAGTTCCTCTTTTAATTTTAACTCATTATAACATAGAGACGATTTTGTTCTCGTGTTAAAATATTAATTTAGGTATAATTTTCGTCATAGATTAAATTGGGATACTAAAAAATTGTGAGAGATCAAATAGAATGTAATTCTAATAATAGTTACAAGCACAAAGAGATGAGAGAGAAAAATATCTGTAATAGAATAATAAGAGTAGTTCCATATTCATGAATGCATGCATTATTTGTCTGCTGCAGATGGGCCCAAATAGCAAAGCACCTTCCTGGTAGAACTGACAATGAAGTGAAGAATTTTTGGAACTCTTGCATTAAAAAGAAGCTCATTTCTCAAGGCTTAGATCCACAAACTCACAATTTACTTTCTTCTTCTCATCCTAAGAGAAACAACTCAAATTATCAAAGTTCCAATTCCATTTTCATTCTTAGTTCACAAATGCCACAAAATACTAATTATCTCACTGAAACAACAAATCAAACTTTTCCTTCACTACCTAAACCTCCACAAAATAATGTTCTTCAAACTCCTACAAATGTTTCCCCTAACCAATATCAAACATCTTTCAATGTACTTTCAAATCAACTCAGTGTTCCCGAGCACGAGCTGCCTCGAATATTAACTGAGAACATATCAAACATTTGTTCTACTTCCTGCAATGAGAATAGCATATGGGTTTCAAGAGTTGATGATTCTAGAGGTTCAATATTAGAAGAAGGAACACAAGCTCATGTGGAGCAAGAAAAGGAGAAGATTTGTGAGAAGGGAATCGATGAAATAGAAGTTAATGAGACAGAAGATATTGAAATGAATGGTTGTTTTGAGAATTCTAACTTTGATTTTGGGTTGTTGGAGAGTGTACTTAACTCTGAATTTATATCTCATGACCTAGACTATATGAATCAACTTGCATGGAACTTTTAAGCCATTCTCTAATTCTGGTTTCTATTTTTTTTTTTTTTTTTTGTGAACTTTCTGGTTTCTATCATTAATGTATATTTATCAGTCAGTTTCCTACATTTTTTTTTGAAGGACAGTGAGTTTCCTACCTATTAAGATGTTTATATTATATTATATATATAGGGAGTGACTCTTGTGAGAACACTTGGTTAATGTGAGAAACGAGAACAAATAACTACGACCATCAAATCATAATTAATTAAAATCAACTGATTATATTAATTTCTACTTTCATAGTTTTCTTTTACCGTATCAATTAAATGATCCTCGCCTCTCTGGATCAAGTTATTATTTTTTTGAAAAGATTAAATTTATTAACAATCACCACTATGAGAACCAAACTACTAATTTCCACACTCTTCTTCTCACTATCCCTGTATTTCCTCAAGTTTTATGTAGCATTTCGTCAGTAGCATATCTTAATCAATGCACCTTTAATTTGCTCTATACTGCCGACACTTTTTATCGAAGATGTGTCCCAATGTCAGACATGCGGCCTGTGTCCACACCAACACGACACCGATACCGATACGACACTGACGCATTTGATTATATTGAATTATCTTTTTTTTTTTTTCAATTACCAATTACTATCGGGGTCAACATGTCCGTGTTCGTGTTGTGTCCGATATTTGTGCTTTATAGTTAATTTATACCATCCTTCAATCACCAATCCACGCCAACCATTGTCCAATTGTATCTCATTCGTTCACATGTCATGCTTGAGTTTCATCTAACAACGTTATTTGTAAATGTTTGTCTGTAACTTTAGTTGCAATTAGGCTAATTTACCTTCCCTTGATTGGACAAATTTGAACAAATATAACATGATATTGTGTAATAAGCAAATATAAATAAGATATTGTGTGTAACCTTAATGCTACTTTTTCCATTAAAATTCTAGTATAAATTAGTAACTTGTAGTTCAAATACAAACGCGCCAACAAGGATACAAACACAACGATGCACCGTAAGGTATGCGGCAACCTCTTAAACAACAAAAACACAACGCCAGCCCCTAAAACTGGACATAACAGAACTGTTCGAAAGGAATTGTGTAACAACCCGATTTTTAGTATTAGATTTATTTAATATTATATTTGTTAATTGTTTATTTTATTTGAGAATTAATGAGTTGGTGGATATTTCTAGAGTTTGAAGGTATTTTGGTCGTTTACAGGTGAAGAGTATTTTTGTTAAATATTAGAATTGGAAATTTAAGAGTTTAGAGGATAGAGATGTAAGAGTAAAATGAGAGTTTTAAGTGAAGTAAAAGTGTAGTGTTTTATTATGAGGAATGAGAATTGATTAAGCTCATTAGTGTGAGTAACTCAAACCCATAATATAAAAAGAATAGTGAGTGTTGTAGAGAAATTAGGTCAAACTCATTTGTCATAAACTTAAGAAGAGGCTAGAGAGAGGAAGAGAGAAAGAGGAAGAGGCTTGGAGAAAAAGTGAAGGTTTGAGGTAAGGGGGAAGGGAGATTATTAGAGCTTATTAGAGTGAAAGGGGGAAAAGGGAGATTCTACCTAGAAGAGCTTATCAAAGTGAAGATTTGAGGTACTGAGGGAGATTATTTTCACCATATGGGTTTTTTTATAAGCAATTGGGTAATTGTGAGTGTTTTGAATTATGTTTAATTTCATGAATTGATGATGATTATGTGTTAAATTCGTGCTCCTTTTGTTGTAGTTAATTTGGGTATGTGTTAATTGATGAAATCATGTTTTTTTTGTATCAAAGTTCATGTTTGGTTATGGTGGTTTGGTAACTTTGTGAATTTCGATGAAATTGGAGAAAAACATGATAATTGATGATGATTGTGGTTTGATATGTTGAATTTGATCAAGGGTATACGTTTAATTTGAGAATCTATGAGATTATGTTGATTTTGACATGTTGAAGTTGTTGTTGTTGTGTTTTATGAGAATTGTGAATTTGATGAAAAATGGTGAAGTTGTTGTTGAATTGATTAAGTTGGTTTATGTTAATTGAAATAAGTGAGTAATGTTATGTTGAGTTGAAAGAAGAGTTGAGATTGTTGTTGTTGCTATGTTTGGAATTTAGTTATTGTGTTAAATTGAGTTTTTGAGACGATAATTGAATTGATGGTAAAATGTGATGAAAGTGATTATGATTAAGTTGTTTAAGCTAAGTTTGCTGTATAATTGATTGGATAAAATTGATTTAAGAATTTGGGACCACTTTTGTGTGAATTAGATCGAAAAACGGTGTTTCGCGAAAGAACAAACAATTGGAGTTTGATGTCCTGTCAGTATCGAACAACCGTGCGCCTCTGTGGCACGGACCGTGCAGTGTGTTCGACATTGGGACGCACGACCGTGCACCCATGTGGCACGACCGTGCGCCCCTGCTGTGTAGGGGAACTCCAAATTTTGTGACTTTTTGAGGTATACAATGCATGTGAATGGGTCCCAAACCCCTAAACTTGATTATTGGAAATTTAATTCTGATGAGTAAGGTTGATTAACATGGTATATGATTAAAGATAACTTAGAGATGGAAAGAGTGTGAATGAACTTGTGAATTGTCTTTAATTGAGCCGTGAGTTAATTGTAAACTTGTTAATTGACTAAAGAGGTATGGATGATGATGAACTATGATGAGTATGTGAGATAGGGCTGAGTTAGTTCGTGATAGGTGGATGGAACCTTGTTTATATAATACATGAATTGTGAACTATGCGAATGTGATTGAGTGAAAACATGTCGTTATGATGATTATAGTATGTTGATGATTTCATATGTTGAATGTGGTGAATTGATTATATGATGATAGTTGTGGCGTAAATGAATCATTGATGTGACTAAATGATGTTGTGGTGATAACATGACTTGTAATGTATGGATGTATTGATTTGATAATGCAATGGTGTTGATGTGGAGATATGTTATATGATAGAGTGAATTATATAACTATGTGGTGAGTGCATTGTCGAGTCTATATGTGGTGTCCATGCATACATAGTCTGTCTAGTCATGAATTTATGATTTAATGTGGAGGAAGTTCAGTAATATACTTCTTAACAAACCAACATGCCGAGGGATTTGATTATCCAACATGTCATGGGATTACTTAGTAATAGACCTTTAATATCCAAAACTTGATACCACGTGCATGTAATGTCGTGTTAAGCGCATTGCATGATCATGATGAGTCGTATGTGGAAATGTGTTGACGTGAACTTGTGCATCTATTTGGTAATTGCATAATTGAACCATGTAGATGAGATGTGCTTTGAGATGTAATTGACTTGACGATTATTTAATGATGAGAATATGCTATGTATGCTTTGTGAATCTTGTCATAAGATGTTGATGTAACCAGGTTTTTAATTGAATGTAAGAACATTATGTATGTTGTATGATTATACTAGGCCTAATATGTTGCATGTCTAGATGTTATTGATGTTTTTCCTGAACTTACATGCATTTATAATTCCTTTATGTTGAACGTATATCTTACCCTCTAGTGAATTTTTGGTCGCCTGCATCCTCGTGATGTAGACGTGCAGGTTGAGGACTAACTTTGCATGTGAGTATGCTAAGGACGACGTGACGCCTACTCGTTTATCTTTCTTTGAGGAATCTAGATTAGATGCTCTGATCTAGGATTTTTGGGGGTTGTTTTACCTTATTTTGGATGGATGTTACTGGATCTATATGATCATGATGTTGAGATATTTATACTTTGAGATTTATGATGTGACCATGTTACCTGTGTTTTTCGACAAAGGATATTAAATACAGTCACTAAGGTTTGATTGGACATGTGGAAAAAGATGAAACTTTTAGTCTAAAAGATTTCTGAAGTTGCACTTGTTCGCTCGACAGAATCAAATCATCTAGAGTTGGTCGAAGCACACATCAACAAAGCTAAAGTTAGTTATGTTTCGGAAAGTTCCTTTAACAAACTGTCAAAAGGTCACAACTGTCGAAGGAGCAAGATTTGAATTTCAAATAGGTTGTTTTTCTCTGTTATTAAGCGTTAGCAGTTAGAAGTGTGGATAGGATTGTACAATTATTTGCTTTAGTATAAATAAGAGTTTTCCATGAGGAAAACGGGGTCACAAAATCACTTACATAATATTCTACACACTGGAAGTATCCAAGTTACAGCGAGAAAAAAGTTACGAATCATGTATGATCCTTGTGAACAACCTTTATTTCAAATCAATGCAATTTACTTTACTCTAAGTTAATTTTTGCAATCTACTTTTATGTTGCAATTTCTTGTCGAAAAGTTCAAGCAACCGAACTTGGAGATATTCTGTTTTCAACTTCTATTCGAAACATACTAAAATACCTAAAAATATGCGAAGAAATTCGAACAAACTTGACACACAATGTCCTGAGATTACTGGTTGATCTCGCAAGAAATAAATCTATAACCAGCGGTTGTTTACCAAAAACCAGGGTAAACAGACCCGAGATTATATTTGTCGAGATGTTTACTTCTGTTGTGTCTGTTATATATTTGATGAAATTTTTACCATGAGAAATTAGAATGAGATGTTTGGCGAATAGTAACACCTTGATATATGATTAATTTCATGATTTATTATTTAAATAATAGTCTCGGGGTTCAGGGTGTTACAATGTGGTATCGGAGCAGGTCGGTCTAGTCCGGGCCAACACTTGGTTGATTGTCCTGTTGTATGCGACATGTATATGTATACTATAGATGCTTTTCCTGTCTAACTAGGTGGTGCTTATTGTGTAGTGAGAGATGGCCGGAAGAAATGACGCATCAATTGCAAATGTGATGGCTCAAGCATTGGCGCAAGCGAATGTGGCGGCTCATGGGCAACAAAATCAACAAGGGGGAGCGGATGAGTTGCGGTTGGCTCTAGCTTCAGAGCATTGAGAGGATTTTCAGAGCCATGGTGACTACGGATGATCAGAAGGTCTAGTTAGTGACTCATATGTTAGCAGATGAGGCTGAGTACTGGTGGATGAACACCCGTCAGAGGTTGGAAGCTAGAGGAGCTGCTGTAACTTGGGAAGCTTTCAAGAAGGGATTCTTGGGCAAGTACTTTTTAGCGGATGTGAGAAGCAAGAAGGAGATTGAGTTCTTGGAGTTGAAGCAGGGGAACATGTCAGTGGCTGACTATGTGGCGACGTTTGAGGAGTTATCTTGCTTTTGCCCGCATTACAATGGGGTAGGAGTTGAAGCATGCGTGAAGTTTGAGAGTGGACTGCGTCCTGAGATTAAGCAGTTCATTGGTTTCCATGAGATTCATGATTTTCCTTTGTTGGTGAACAAGTGTAGGATCTTTGACAAAGATTGCAAGGCGAGAGCTAGCTACTATAAGAATGCAAATGACAAGAGGGGCAAGGGTCAGGACCGAGGCAAGCCTTATGGGAAGCAAGCTAATAAGGGAAAGAAGACGACTGGTGGGTCGAGCAAAAGTAGGGGAGAAGAGAAGTGCTACAAGTGTGGAGGAACTGGCCATCATTTTGCGGATTGTAAGAATTCTATGGTTAAGTGTTTCAAGTGTGGCAAGGATGGACATCGTGCTTTTGAGTGCAAGAGTAAGGAATTGGTTTGTTTCAACTGTGGAGAAGCTGGTCATATTAGTACAAAGTGTTCAAAGCCGAAGAAGGTGAAATCAGATGGTAAGGTGTATGCTTTGAATGCTGAGGAGGAGGTTCCGGAGCAGGACAACTTGATTCGAGGTATTTGTTTCGTTAACAACACTCATTTGATTGCTATCATTGATACTGGTGCGACACATTCGTTTATTTCTCTTGATTGTGCTAAAAGATTGAATCTTGGTATGTCTTCTATGTCGAGAGGAATGGTCATAGATACCCTGGCCAATGACTCGATGACCACTTCCTTGGTTTGTGCGAAGTGTCCTTTGAATTTTAGTGGAATAAATTTTAAGATAGATTTAGTTTGTTTACCTTTGGCTCACATGGATGTTATCTTTGGTATGAATTGGTTGTTGTCCTTTGGTGTTATAATTAATTGTTTGATGAAGTCGGTTACTTTCTCTAATCCGGTGGAGCGTGTCGACGAAAAGTTTTTGACAGGGGTCAAGTGGGGGCGTCATTGGATGGTAAGACTCAACTGTTTTTTATGTTTGTTTCTTTGAAGATGGAAAGTGAGAAGGGAGGTAGTGATATACCGGTGGTGAGCGAGTTTCTGGAGGACTTTCCCGACGACATTTCTGATGCACCGCCTGAGAGAGAAGTAGAGTTTGGGATTGATTTAGTTCCTAGAACTAGTCCTGTGTCAATGGCACCGTATAGGATGTCTGCATCAAAGTTGAGCGAGTTGAAGAAGCAGTTGGAAGAGTTGTTGGAAGAGTTGCTGGAGAAGAAGTTCATCAGGCCGAGTGTTATCCTGTTCCAAGGATAGATGATCTTATGGATCAGTTGGTTGGTGCTCAGGTGTTTAGTAAGATTAATTTGAGGTCTGGATATCATCAGATTCAGGTGAAGTCGGAAGATGTACCAAATACAGTTTTCCGAACTAGGTATGGTCACTATGAGTATTATGTAATGCCATTTGGTGTGTCTAATGCGCGAGGTGTATTTATGGAGTACATGAATAGGATCTTTCATCCTTATTTGGATCAGTTTGTGGTGGTGTACATTGATGCTATCTTGGTGTGTTCGAAGTCGGAGGAGGAGCATGCGGAGCATTTGAGGATTGTGTTGCAGACCTTGAAGGATAGGAAGTTTTAAATTCTGGCTGGACAATAATCAGAACTTGAAACAGGGCACGGTTTGTAAAAACAGAGTACAATTAAAATCAATCAGAAGCAGCAAATAAAATGTGCAGAAAAGTAAAAAGGCACAAGTATTTGTTAACCCAGTTCGGTGCAAATGCCACCTACGTCTGGAGGATGCCAATCCAGGAAGGAAATCCACTATAGGAATTAATCCTTAAGACTCAGACACTGACCCCCAGTTCCCAGCCTAAGCAATCAACCTCCTCCTAGTTCAGATTCCTACCCAACACGTTGAGTATTAGACACCACTAACTTCCTAACCAAGCAACTAACCCAGTCACTTAAACAGCTTCTAAAAAACCCAGTTTTGAAGAACACTTCAAAAACACAGAGACTTCATTCGTACCTAAAGGCTTAGAATGAATTACAACTCAAATAAACCTAAACCAACTCAGTTTGAGTGGTGTACAAACTCTAAAAAACAAAGACTCAATTCTCTGATTTCTAAACTCTAAATTTCGTAAGTCTTGAACAATGGCAGAATATCTCCTTTTTATAAGCTTCATCAATCAACATTGATTTGAACCCAATCTTCTGAAATGATATGTTTCTGAATTATGCAAGGCTCAATTAGGAAACATATAATTCAGCATTGTATCTTTGTAAAGATTCTTCAGTAAAATATGAACTTCATAAACACGATCCAAATCTTCATTAGATCTTCACTAATTCAAACAGCATTCTGAAATAAGGTCTAACATTACCATTTCTCCTGCTTTCTCTATCAGCCAAATGTCACATAGCTCCTGGAATAAGGTCTAACATTACTCAGCAACTTTTTCACACCAGTCATATGTCTTGAACACCCACTATCAAAGTACCAGTCTTCTTTAGAAGTGGCTCTCAAAGAGGTATGAGCTATAAGGCCAACATTCTGAACTTTTGGCTTCCACACCTTCTGAACATTGTGTCTGATAGCAGCTGGTTCCACTTTTCTATACTGAAAGTGTTCAGGATAGCCATACAGTTTAAAGCAGAATGGTTTGATATGCCCTCTTTTTCCACAATGATGACAGATCCAGGGATAATTTCTTCTTTTGTTTCTGTTAACCTTCTGGGGTTGCTTCTGAGGTTGCTTCTGAGGTTCCAACACATCAGTAGCAGTATTCATCATCCTGACCTGCTTTTTCATGTTCTCAAGTTGGGAATTTAGCTGGCTTATTTCTTCTTTCAGTTCTGAATTCTGCACTAAAAGTTCCCCTTTCTAAGCCTCCAGTTGACATATAGTCTCCTTCTGATCCAGAACTTGTTTGCAAACTTCTGCACTTCTGGCATATAGCTTCCTATAGTTGTCAGCCAGTTCATCATATGAGCTTTTAGCAACTTCAGACACAGATGAAGCTTCAGACTCTGAGTCAGACTCTGAAAAAGTCCCAGACTCTAAAACTTCAGACACAATTTTAGAGTTAGCTACTGACTTCTGAGATAATAACTTAACCATCAGACTTGTATCAAACTTAGCTGATTCACTTGCAGCATCTTCTTCAGAATCATCATCAGACCATGACACAGCTAGGCTCTTCTTCTGCTTCTTAAGAAAAGTGGAACATTCAGACTTGATATGTTCATAACCCTCACACTCATAGCACTGCACACCTTTAGCTTGATTACTTTTCTCCTCAGACTTGGTCTTCTTATCATCAGTTTGTTGCTTCTTGTTGTTGAATCTGAAATTCTGACCTTTTGTTTTGGATTTTCTGTCAACCTTCTTCATAATTTTGTTGAATTGTTTTCCCAGCAACACTAGAGCTTCTGATAAATCATCCTCATCAGACTCTTGTTGATCATCAGCTTCAAAATTGACAGTAAAAGCTACACCTTTCCCTTTCTTCTCAGGCTGTTTACAAAAAGCAGTCTCAAAGTTCAGAAGTGACCCAATCAGCTCCTCAACCTTCATAGTGGTGATGTCATGAGCTTATTCTATAGCTGTAACCTTCATGTCAAACCTTCTGGGAAGAGACCTGAGAATTTTCCTCACTATCTTCTCATCTAACATCTTCTCCCCAAGAGACTCGAAGGAATTTTCCATGTCCAGCACATTCATGTAGAAATCCTGTATGCTATCATCTTCCTTCATCTTCAGGTTCTCAAACTTAGTGGTCAGCAATTGGAGTCTGGACATCTTCACCTTAGAGGTTCCTTCATGAGTTGTCTTCAATATTTCCCAAGCATCTTTTGCAACAGTACACTGCTTAATGAGTCTGAACATGTTCATATCTACTCCATTGAAAATTGCATTTAAAGCTTTAAAATTTCCAAGAGACAGATCATCTTCTGCTTTAGTCCACTCTTCTTCAGGTTTCAGAATCTCAGTTTTGTTCCCATCTTTGCCTAAAACAATTGGATGATCCCAACCTTTGAGCACAACTTTCCAAGTTCTGCTGTCAATTGATTTTAGAAAAGCACACATCCTAGACTTCCGGTACTCATAATTCGTGTCATCCAACAATGGTGGTCTGTTAACATAACCTCCCTCTTTGTCCATGCTTGCCAGAAAACACTTCCCTGGAGCTCACCCAATCACAGGCAGGATGCCTGCTCTGATACCAATTTTAAATTCTGGCTGGACAATAATCAGAACTTGAAACAGGGCACGGTTTGCAAAAACAGAGTACAATTAAAATCAATCAGAAGCAGCAAATAAAATGTGCAGAAAAATAAAAAGGCACAAGTATTTGTTAACCCAGTTCGGTGCAAATGCCACCTACGTCTGGAGGATGCCAATCCAGGAAGGAAATCCACTATAGGAATTAATCCTTAAGACTCAGACAATGACCCCCAGTTTCCAGCCTAAGCAATCAACCTCCTCCTAGTTCAGATTCCTACCCAACACGTTGAGTATTAGACACCACTAACTTCCTAACCAAGCAACTAACCCAGTCACTTAAACAGCTTCTAAAAAACCCAGTTTTGAAGAACACTTCAAAAACACAAAGACTTCATTCGTACCTAAAGGCTTAGAATGAATTACAACTCAAATAAACCTAAACCAACTCAGTTTGAGTGGTGTACAAATAAAACTCTAAAAAACAAAGACTCAATTCTCTGATTTCTAAACTCTAAATTTCGTAAGTCTTGAACAATGGCAGAACATCTCCTTTTTATAAGCTTCAGCAATCAGCATTGATTTGAACCCAATCTTCTGAATTGATATGTTTCTGAATTATGCAAGGCTCAATTAGGAAACATATAATTCAGCATTGTATCTTTGTAAAGATTCTTCAGTAAAATATGAACTTCATAAACACGATCCAAATCTTCATTAGATCTTCACTAATTCAAACAGCATTCTAGAACAATTCATCCATGATTAAACCTTGATAAATCTCGCAAAGATTCGTGCAGAAAGAACTAAAAAATACTCAGCTTCTGAAGAAGTCAACGAAAGTCAACTGTTGAATAGTGCGTCTGATGCACTGTTCCTGCGTCTGAAGCATTTCAGCTTCTGATGTACTGTAGCTACGTCTGAAGAAGCATTCAACTTCTGAAGGTCCAAAGTGCTTCTGAACAGCTTCAAATGCGAATTCTTGCAACTGAAGACTTGTTATACACATGGAGACGCTTCCATTGAACACATTGCATTTGCCAAAACATGCAGCCAACTTCAAAATACTCAACAGAAGTTGTATGCTAAGATGTCGAAGTGCGAGTTTTGGTTGCAAGAAGTGAGTTTTCTTGGTCACGTGATATCCAGAGGTGGGATTGTGGTTGATCCGTCCAAGGTTGAAGTTGTATTGCATTGGGAGGCTCTTAAGTCTGTTATCGAGATCAGAAGCTTTTTGGGTTTAGCTGGTTATTGCAGGAGGTTCATAGAAGGTTTCTCTAAGTTTTCTTTACCGTTGACGCAGTTAGCTCGGAAGGGTCAAGCTTTTGTTTGGGATGCTAAGTTTGAAGAAAGTTTACAAGAGCTGAAGAAGAGGTTGACATCAACGCCAATTTTGATTTTGCCGAATGCGGATGAGTCTTTTGTGGTGTATTGTGATGCTTCTAATATGGGATTGGGCGTTGTGCTTATGCAGAACAAACAAGTTGTAGCGTATGCTTCAAGGCAGTTGAAGGTACATGAGAGAAATTACCTAACCCATGATTTGGAATTGGCAGCAGTGGTGTTTGCACTTAAGATTTGGAGGCATTATATGTTTGGTACGAAGTTTGAAGTTTTCAGCGATCACAAGAGTTTGAAGTATTTGTTTGATCAGAAGGAGTTGAATATGAGGCAAAGACGGTGGATGGAGTTCTTGAAGGATTATGATTTTGAGTTGAGTTATCATCCATGCAAGGCTAATGTAGTGGCAGATGCATTGAGTCGGAAGTCTTTGCACATTTCGACACTTATGGTAAAGGAATTGGAGTTAGTTGAGCAGTTCAGAGATTTAAGCTTGGTGTATGAGTTGACGCCAAATGTTGTGAAGTTGGGGATGTTGAAGCTGACGAGTAATATTTTGGAGGAGATCAAAGATGGTCAGAAGGTGGACTTGGAACTTGGAGATTAGTTGGTGTTGGTTAATCAAGGCAAAGAAGGAGACTTCAAATTTGATGAGAGAGGAGTTCTGAGGTTTCATGATCGAGTTTGTGTACTGAATGTACTTGAGCTTAAGAGGAAGATCTTAGATGAAGGTCATCAGAGTAGTTTGAGTATTCATCCCAGAGCGACGAAGATGTATCAGGATCTGAAGAAGTTGTTTTAGTGGCCAGGAATGAAGAAGGACATTGCAGAGTTTTTGTATGCATGTTTGGTTTATCAGAAGTCTAAAATTGAACATCAGAAGCCAACAGGAATGATGCAACCGTTGTTTGTTCCAGAGTGGAAGTGGGATAGCATTTCAATGGATTTTGTAAGTGGTTTGCGGAAGACTGTGAAGGGAAGTGACACGATTTGGGTGATTGTGGATCGATTGACTAAGTCAGCGCATTTTATTCCTATCAAGACCAGTATGTCTTTAGCGAAGTTGACGCATATCTACATTGAACAGATTATTAGATTGCATGGTATTCCTTCTAGCATTGTATCAGATAGAGATCTGAGGTTTACGTCGAAGTTTTGAGAGAGTTTGCAAGAAGCTTTGGGAACAAAGTTGAGATTGAGTTCTGCTTATCATCCTCAAACTGATGGTCAGTTGGAGAGGACTATTCAGTCTTTGGAAGATTTGTTGAGGGCTTGTGTTTTGGAAAAAGGAGTTTGTTGGAGCGAATGTTTATCGTTGATTGAATTTACTTACAACAACAATTTTCATTCAAGTATTGGTATGGCACCTTTTGAAGCGTTGTATGGAAGAAGATGTAGAACATCGTTGTGTTGGTTTGAGTCTGGTGAGAGTGCTATGCTTGGACCAGAAGTAGTTTAACAGACTACGGAGAATGTTAAGATGATTCAGGAGAAGATGAAAGCATCTCAGAGTAGGCAGAAGAGCTATCATGATAAGAGGAGGAAGGATATTGAATTTCAAGTCGGCGATCATGTGTTTTTGAGAGTTAACCCGACTACTGGTGTTGGGCGAGCTTTGAAGTCTAAGAAGTTGACTCCATGTTTTGTTGGTCCTTATTAGATTTTGGAGAGAGTTGGAGCAATAGCGTATCAGATTGCGTTACCACCATCGTTGTCGAATCTTCATACTGTGTTTCATGTGTCTCAACTTCGGAAGTATGTGCATGACCCGTCTCATGTGATTGAAGTCGATGATTTGGAAGTAAGGGATAATTCGACTGTTGAGACTATGCCTTTGAATATTGAAGGACGAGAGGTTAAGCGGTTGCGCGGGACAAAGATTGTCTTGGTAAAGGTGATTTGGGGAGGTCTTACTGGAGAGAGCATAACTTGGGAGTTGGAGAGTCGGATGAAGGAAGTGTATCCGGAGTTGTTTCCTTCAGGTAATTTTCGAGGACGAACATTCTTTAAGTGGGGGAGAGTTATAACAGACTGATTTTTAGTATTAGATTTATTTAATATTATATTTGTTAATTGTTTATTTTATTTGGGAATTAGTGAGTTAGTGGATTTTTTGAGTTTGAGGGTATTTTTGAAGGGATTTCAAGATGGGTTTTTCAAAATTTTAATCCTCTTAGCGGTAAAAATCCCATTGAAACGGATCTTGATTAAATCATTAATCACAAATCAAACATATACTTAACACTTTAAGGATTCATGTGTTTACCTCTTGAAGCGCAGAACCTTTGTAGCATAATTGTTTCTCATCACGAGCAAAACAACGTAGCGATGCCTCTACTTAGTGCACACGAATAGAACTTCTCCGATAACCGGCGCTAGCTAATTCCAACGGAGATTCAGAGAGAATAGGGTTTAGAGAGAGGCGGCTAGGTTTCTAACTTTGTGAATTAGGTTAAGCACTTCAACCACTAAAATGCTTCAGCACAAGGGTTCTATTTATAGAATCACTTGAGTGGTCAACAAGCCAAGCACTTAAATACAATGTACCTTACGGTGCACCATATTTCACTTAAACACACCGTACCTTACGGTGGACCAGGTTTCTCTATTTTTCATAAATTAAATAATAAGTCATAGTTAATTATTGAATTACTAATAAGTCCTGCTTATTATTTTATAAATAAGTCTTACTTATTTATTTCTCTCATCTATTTGTCCTTTGTGTGTGACCCCTATAGGTTCTCGTAACGTTGGTAATAATATTAAATTTTTCATTTAATATTATAGACAGCTATTGGCATCTAGCAATACGTCGCTGCCACCCAAGTGACGAGAATGTCATGTGATCTGACGAAACTTTTCCGTGATAATGATCATGTGTATAATTACCATTTTGCTCTCATGTCTATATTGAACACAAGGCATAGACCGTGTCATCCTTGTCTAGTTCAATATTGGGCCCATAGACATTTTTCCTGTTATGTAGGAGGGGCGAATTCCATCTAGGTCACTCATGTCCCTTAGCATGATTCATGGAGTACCCATCAACCAACTTTATAGTCATCCTATTACAGACAACGTTTGAATGGTGATAAAGCACTTGACTCATACATCTAGGGTACATAGTGGTTTCAGGTCAAAGGGTGGAATACACCACTATCATTATGAGAATATCTTATGACACTTTTTATAACTTTTACTATGTAGTATTCTCATGGCGGGTCAATCCAGTATAAAATTACTCCTAATATTTATACCTATGTGAAGACTTGATAACTCTTTATCTATGATCCGTGAGATGTGATCATCAGTCTACCCACATAATAGTCTCGATGATTTAATGTTATCCCATTTCACATTAAAGCTTGACTACAAATACTTTAAGAATAATGTCCTTTTGTTTAATGTGTCTCACGATTAAGTCACACTTAATGCTCCATTAAACGGACAAATTATTCTAGAGAATTTATTATTTTGAAACAAAACAAAAGAATAAATAAATGCCTTATATATATATATATATATATATATATATATATATATATATATATATATATATATATATATATATCAAAATCGTGATACAAAGCCAAATCCAATCAAAATAGATTGACTATTAGGGCTTACTCCAACAATTTTGGCCGTTTATGGGTGAAGGGTACTTTTGTGAAATATTAAAATTGGAAATTTAAGAATTTAGAGGATAGAGATGTAAGAGTAAAATGGGTGATTTAAGTGAAGTAAAAGTGTAGTGTTTTATTACGAGGAATGAGAATGACTAAGCCCATTAGTGTGAGTGACCCAAACTCATAATATAAAAAGAATAATGTGTGTTGTAGAGAAATTAGGTCAATATCAAAAGGGGGGAAAAATTACTCAGGACAAAATTACTCATGCCGAGGGATTTGATTATCCAACATGTCATGGGATTACTCAGCGATAGACCTCTGATATCCAAAACTTGGTACCACATGCATGTAGAGTCGCGTTAGGCACATTGCATGAATATAATGAGTCATATGTGCAAATGTGTTGGCGTGAACTTATGCATCTATTTGGTAATTGCATAGTTGAACGATGTTGATGAGATGTAATTGACTTGACGATTATTTAATGACGAGAATATGCTATGTATGCTTTGTGAATCTTGCCATAAGATGTTGATGTAACCAGGTTTTCAATTGAATGTAAGAACTTTATGTATCTTGTATGATTATACTAGGCCTAATATGTTGCATGTCTAGATGTTGTTGATGTTTTGCCTGAACTTACATGCATTCATATCATTTATGTTGAACGTATATCTTACCCTCCAATAACTTTTTGGTCGCCTGCATCCTCGTGGTGTAGACGTGCAGGTTGAGGACTAGCTTTGCTTGTGAGTATGCTGAGGATGGCGTGACGCCTACTCGTTTATCTTGCTTTGAGGATCAGTTTAGATTAGATGCTCTGATCTAGGATTTTTGGGGGTTGTCTTACCTTATTTTGTATCGATACTACGGGATCTATATGATCATGATGTTGATATATTTATACTTTGAGATTTATGATGTGACCCGAGATTATATTTGTCGAGATGTTTACTTCCGTTGTGATCTGTTATATATTTGATGAAATTTTTACCATGAGAAAATAGCATGAGATGTTTGGCGAATAGTAACACCTTGATATATGATTAATTGCATGATTTATTATTTATATAATAGTCTTGGGGTTCAAGGTGTTACAAACTACCTACCGTGCCCAACCCCACAGCTTGCGCCGCCCCTCCTAGCTAACATCAGAAAAGGACCAGCAGCGAGCCCTGATAAACCAGTGCTGCTGAAAACCAGTGGCAGTAGCAGCAAAATCCCAGAAAAGGCAAACCCTTACCTTTGTAAATAGTCCCTCGAGTTCCACCACCACTCGTAGTATGAGCAAGGAGGGATTTTAAGCCTCTTTAATCCCAATTTCCAAGACAAAACCTTTATTTCCTTAATCAATTCCTCTGCTGTCTGGACCTCAATCAATCAACTCGTAGTTCTAACTAATTTGCTTGTTTTTGCAGAATAAAACTGATAGTTCATTTAACATATTCATTTATTAAAAAAAGAAACAATTGGGTGAAGGTCTCGAGGTTATGCTTTGTCGACATTTGTGTATTAATTTCAAGGACAAATAACTGTAAACAAGGCTATGATGGAAACTATCTCAGTTTTCCAAGTCAAATGGCAGCAATTTTTGACATACATATGTTTCATTAAATAGATAAATGTAGGATTACACAATTATAAATAAGCACAAAGTTGTAAAGACTCAAAATGCAGAAAATAGAAAGAAATTTGTTCATAGCACTCAAACTCATTTAAGTGTTGAAAATTGATAAGACAAAAGCAATGAATAACTCCATTTATTTCAGTACATAAGTGATATATTCTAAACTAAAATATAACCAAAAGAAATTCATTGAGCACAAATCAACTAATTGCAAATCAACAGCTCCAAGTAGCAGATGAAATATGCAAACACTAATTCCAAATAGGATATTCATTGAGCTTGTAAATGTTCCCTTTCCTGCATATAAGCAAAAATTTAGTAAATATGAGATTAACTACATCTTTAGAGTAAGTGTGTGATTAAGTACATGGATAATTAGCTTACCAGATTAATGAGTTGATGTTGTAGGACAATTACGACTATCAATATCATGACATGCATATTGTCCACATGCTCTACAAAGTCTTGTTCTTTTTTGTTGTTGTTCCGCATCCTTCTATTTTCCTCCTTTAATTCGCTTACCACTTCCTTTTGTCTTTGAAAACTGCGGTGGATGAATATCAACTTCTTTTAGAAGATTGCAACCAATGAAAAGACTCAACTTCTTTTGCTTTGGTTTGTGTAGAATCACCTTCAAATTCAATCAACTGTTTTTTCATGCTAATAGCTCCATTTATTACAAGCTGCAATTTTTTCTTATTATGCCCGGCTATATGCATAAACGTAAAAAAGTAATCTCATGCATTTGATATAAGTTGACTCTCATTTTTTGGTTCCGAGCAACCTTCCAACACCTTATCATTGTCATTGACACCAAAAATAGACTTGCTAGTTGCCAACTTGGTCCATCTATTCACAATATAATGACTTGGTAATTCATTTATACCTTTTACCTTTAGAACACAAAGTATGTGTTTACACAATATGCCTTGAGTTTGAAACATTTTGCATTAACAATCTGCACTATTATCAACTATATCTAATGTTTCCACTCCATCTTTCTCTTTCTTATTTTCTACTCCACAATCTACACATGCAATCCATAACTCTTTTTGAAATATATAAAAGTTTTTGCGAGTATAGATATCTCTTCCGTGCTTCTCCAAACCACAATCTAATTTCATTATTGGCTGAGAATGTAATGAATCATTATCAGCAAGTTATTCTTTATGCCTCTGAGCTTCTATTGCTGACTCAAACCTCATCCAAAATTCAACCAAGCCAATCTAAGAATTCAAAAAGTTACAATAAAAAGAATTCTCACTCTCAGATATAGTTGTTGTTCTCAATATCCCACCCAAAAATATGTTCTTAAAATAAGCTGGGATCCACATGCTTATGATATCATACATATGTGAGAGCCAATCATTATTTTGCAACTCAAACTTAATCATGATATAACTCCATGTTTCTTCAAATCCATCTGGTGTTTCTGAACTCCAAATACATGATTTGAAACTACTATTGAACTCATCATTGGAATTCAAAGAAACGCCCACCTTCTCAGAGACTTTTTCATAATATGCCACATGCAAAATCTATGTGCAAAGGAATCGAAAATCTTCTCTATAGCAATTTTCATGGCAGGATCTTGATCTGTCATTATAAGTGTTGAGAATCTGTATATAATCAATTAGTATTGATTATTAATCAATTAGTCATAAGTGTAAATTACAACATTACCTATTGTGTATATCTCTTTTGCATATAAATATACATCAAGTGTGATCATATTCGACACACAGAAATACAATTACAACATGGTATCTAGAGCTGGTTGACCCACTGTCTTCCAGAGAATTTTTCTTTTTTTTTTTTTCGTTTCCGCAAAATATCCGGCCATTCACGGCACTGCACGAGCGCACCACCGCTCCCGACGACTTTTCCGGCGAAGTAACCATACCGCCGGCATCATCTCCTTCTAATCGGCCGGTATCCAAAATCGCCACCGCGATCCGCCTTACAACGCGCCCTCACATGCTCTGCCGCCGCCTGCGCGTAGATCTCACGCGCCTCCCTTCCCTCCACACGTGACAGCGCGTCCCAAGCAACCAAAAAAATCATGGGCGATACCGATTCCGCCACTTTTACGAAGATTCCACTTATCCGGTGTGAGAAACTCACCAGAACAGCCAACTATAATATATGGGCTGGTGTTGTCAAAATGTGGTTTCATGGTCAAGGACATGAAGATCACTTAACTACAAAATTAGAAAATATTACCGCCGCTAAACGCGATAAGTGGAAACAAACGGATGCTTCTCTTTGCACTGTGTTATGGTTTTCCATAGCAACTAATCTCCAAGCACAATACCAAGCCTATACCACTTGCTATGAGGTTTGGGAAAAGGCTAAGAAAGTGTTCTCCAATGATGTCCACAATCTTTACAGTGTCATCACCAAACTCAACTCTTTGAAATTGGAGAATATGGATATGCAAGCCTATCTGAGTAAGCTTGATGCGTTAAAGACAAATTTCACAACCCTAATGCCCTTTACCAAAGATCCAACAACTTACGCTGAACAACAAAGTAAGTATTTCATGATCGTGGCACTTGCTGGACTACCATCAGAGCTTGATTCTGTCCGGAACCAGATTTTATCAGGATCTTCCTAACTATGAAGCAGTTAGTGAACAACTATTGCGTTTGGCTACACCTCACGCCTTTGGACCTGTCTCCACTCCATCTCCCACTGAATCATCTGCTCTTGCTTCCCACTATCATGGTCGTGGTGGACGAACCGGCGGAAGGGGTGGACAACGTCATGGTATTCGTTGTAACTATTGCAATCGTTACGGTCACATTGAAGTTGATTGCCGTACAAAGGCAAGAGAACAACAACGACAACCACGAATCGCTGCCGTCGCTCAACCGGATATCTCTAAAGACGTCACTATTTCCGCCGTTGATTACAATGATTTCCTTCAATTGAAAGCAGCCCAGCAACCATCGTCATCTGCCGCTGTTGCTCAGTCGGGTAATTCTGTAGCTTTTGTTTCTACATCTTCTCTTGGCCCTTGGGTCCTTGACTCTGGTGCCTCTGATCATATGACTGGTAATAAATCCCTTTTATCTCACTTGTCTTATTCTGATTCTTTGCCTTCTGTCACTGTGGCGGATGGTTCTAAAATCAAAGTTCATGATCTTGGTCAGGCACATCCACTTCCAAACTTGTCTCTAGAGTCTGTCCTTTACATTCCTGGTTGTCCTTTTAATCTAATATCTGTTCACAAGCTTATTCGTACTCTTGATTGTTCTGTTATTTTTAATGATAAATCTGTTTATGTTCAGGATCGACGTACAGGACGGACGATTGGAGCAGGGAGTGAATCTGGAGGATTATATCATCTATCTCAACCGGTGGCATGTGCTTCTACTGCTTCTCAAGACCTTACACATCAACGTTTGGGTCATCCTAGTCTTAATAAAATGCGTCTTTTAGTTCCCAGTTTTTCTAAGCTTTCATCTTTTGAGTGTCAGTCTTGTCAATTAGGCAAACATACTCGTAGTACTTACTCTCAACGAGTAAATAAAAGTGTTGAATCACCTTTTGCTTTAGTTCATTCTGATATTTGGGGTCCTAGTCGTGTGAAGTCTACCTTAGGATATTACTATTTTGTAACTTTTATCGATGATTTTTCACGATGTACTTGGTTATTTCTAATGAAAAATCGTTCAGATGTTTTCCTTATCTTCCAAGAGTTTTATACTGAAATTAAAAACCAGTTTAACACTTCCATTAAAATTTTACGCACTGATAATGCTCGTGAATATATGTCATCCCAGTTTCAATCCTTTTTAACATCACAGGGAATTATTCACCAATCATCATGTGCTCATACACCACAACAGAACGGTGTTCCTGAACGGAAGAATCGTCATTTAGTTGAAACTGCACGGACTCTTTTACTTCACCACAATGTACCTTCTCGTTTTTGGGGTGATGCTCTCCTCACAGCTTGTCACCTTATCAACCGAATGCCTTCATCCGTCCTTCAAGATCACATTCCATACTCTATCCTAAATCCACACCATGACCTCTACCCCATTCCGCTTCGCGTCTTCGGTTGCACATGCTTTGTTCATGATCTTAGTCCAGGTAAAGACAAACTCTCTGCCAAATCTCTAAAATGTATTTTTCTAGGCTACTCACGTATACAAAAAGGATATCGTTGTTTTTGTCCTCAACTTCAACGGTACATTGTTTCCTCTGATGTTACATTCTTTGAAGGTTTTCCTTTTTTCTCTACCTCTGTGTCACCCGATGAGACTTGTAACTTAGATGCTCAAGATGTCCCTTCTGTCATTCCCACACCCATTAAACCCCCATTGCAGGTCTACCAACGACGGACACCCCGTCCATCGGAAGTTAGAGATGATATTACTCCCCCAGCACCACCTCCTGCTCCAAATGTTCCTCCAGCTACGTCACCTGAACTTGACCTCCCAATAGCATTGCGAAAAGGTATTCGATCTCATACTCCAAATCCTAAATATGCATGTGTTTTCAATTATGATCGTCTTTCTACTTCCTATGTTTCTTTTGTGTCTGCTTTGGATTCTGTGTCTATTCCTAAGTCTACAGGTGAAGCTATGACTGATCCCAATTGGCGTCAGGCGATGGTGGAAGAAATGGCTGCATTGCATTCAAATAAAACTTGGGACATTGTTACTTTACCTTCAGACAAAACTACAGTGGGATGTCGATGGGTTTATACGGTGAAAGTTGGACCGGATGGTCAAATTGATCGTTTCAAAGCTCGTTTGGTAGCCAAGGGATACACACAGATATTTGGCCTTGATTATGGTGACACTTTTTCTCCAGTGGCCAAAATTAGTTCAGTCCGTCTCTTCCTTGCAATGGCTGCTATTAATCATTGGTCGCTTCATCAGTTGGACATTAAAAATGCCTTTTTACACGGAGAATTGGAGGAGGAAGTGTATATGGATCAACCTCCAGGTTTTACAGTTCCTGGCAACTCAAGACTTGTTTGTCGGCTTCATCGTTCTCTTTATGGGCTTAAACAGTCTCCACGTGCTTGGTTTGGCCGCTTCAGTTCTGTCTTGATACAGTTTAGTATGACTAGATGTGAAGCAGATCACTCTGTTTTCTTCCTTCATTCCTTCACCGGTCAGCGCATCTTTCTTGTGGTCTATGTTGATGACATTGTTATTACTGGAGACGATACCGAAGGTATCCAGCGACTCAAAACTCATCTTTTCAAAAACTTTCAGACAAAAGATTTGGGTCCACTCAGATACTTCTTAGGTATTGAAGTTGCTCAGTCCTCAGCAGGCATTGCAATTAACCAACGTAAGTATGCATTAGACATCCTAACTGAAACTGGTATGCTTGACTGTAGTCCGATTGATACCCCTATGGATCCCAATGTCAAGCTTCTTCCGGGTCAGGGGGAGTTGTTGAAAGACCCGGGAAGATATCGACGTTTAGTGGGTAGACTCAATTATCTTACTGTCACCAGACCGGATATTACTTTTGCAGTGAGCATTGTGAGTCAGTTCCTGAATGCTCCGTGTGATACTCATTGGAATGCAGTTATTCGGATTCTCAGATATATAAAGAATGCACCAGGAAGAGGCCTATTATATGGAGATAAGGGTGATGCTAAAATCAAGTGTTATTCAGATGCAGATTGGGCAGGATCACCGTCGGATAGGAGATCCACTTCTGGATATTGTGTTCTTATTGGAGGAAATATGATCTCATGGAGGAGCAAGAAACAAAACACAGTTGCACTATCAAGTGCTGAAGCTGAATATCGTGCTATGGCAGCAGCATCGAAGGAACTTGCATGGCTTAAGAACTTGCTCTCAGAACTTAGGTTAGGAGACCTTCAAGCCACAAAACTCATATGCGACAATCAAGCGGCACTTCATATTGCATCCAATCCAGTTTTTCATGAACGAACCAAACACATAGAGATAGACTGTCACTATGTAAGAGACAAGGTACTGTCAGGAGAAATAACCACAAAATTTGTCAAATCTGAAGATCAATTGGCTGATATGTTTACCAAGTCTCTCAAGGGTTCTCGAGTGAATTATATTTGTAACAAGCTCGGATCATACAATATATACGATCCGGCTTGAGGGGGAGTGTTGAGAATCTGTATATAATCAATTAGTATTGATTATTAATCAATTAGTCATAAGTGTAAATTACAACATTACCTATTGTGTATATCTCTTTTGCATATAAATATACATCAAGTGTGACCATATTCGACACACAGAAATACAATTACAACAATAAGATTTGGTTTACGTCTTCCCATTGCTTCCAAATTTTTTTCAAACAACCAAACAAATGATTCAACTTTCTCATTTGCTAAAAAGGCAGCTCCAAAAGTAACACACTGCCTATGGTGGTTCAATCCGGTAAATGGTGCAAAAATCATTGAATATTTATTTGTTTCATATGTAGTATCAAAAGAAACAACATCCCCAAACAAAGAGTAATTTTTTCTACAAATATCATCTGCCCAGAAAACATGTTTTGGCCGATCTTCAAAATCTACCTCGTATGTGTAATAAAATGAAGAATTTGCTTCCTGTTTTCTCCTTAAGTTATCAACAAATACCCATCCGTCAGAATCTTTAGTAAGGTATTTTAAATCCCTCAAACAATTTTGGAGATCCTATTGTGTGCACCCAACATTTTCATAACCTCCAAGTTGTTCTTTTAATAAGCGGAATGTTTTTTATGTGTCCAATATTTTCTCGACTGTATGCATACACTATATTCCTATGGACGGGATTCACTTTTCTTGCTGATCTAAGAAATGGTTTCTTTCAAGGTGTGGCAAGTACAGGTGTATGACTTTCCTGGAATCGAGCAAGCTCTTATTTTCCTTGCTCTGACAACTTGAAAACAACTTTTGCATTACATCTTTCTCTTGTAAGACTTTTTTTTCTAGCATTAACATTGGATGTACTTTCTTTTTCATTTCCTTCTTTCTCTTGTTTGTAACCTTCTTTTGAGCAAACAAAGTACTTCCAACGCTTCAGTCCTTCTTTGGTTTTACTTTCAGACGAGCGACGCACTCTAAAACCAACACTGCGTGCGTATCTTTTATAAAAATGTTCACCATATTCTAATGTATCGGATAGCTGCCCTATCTTAGGCTTTAATTCTTCCTGGCAGTTTGGCACCCATTCATTAACCTTAGAAAAAAAAATACATTGTCAAATACTTTGATGATCTATAACAAAAAAAAGAATCTTTAAATTTCATAATCAATTTAAATGTTCGTATACCTCTGGCACATGAGTGTCCACTGTGTTATCAAGTTCAAGTTCACCATCATGATTATGTCCCAGACTTTAACAAAAAGTAATACCAGTATCAAGATTCACATGTGATTCCTAAACTTTGAGATAAAAAAATAAAGTAATGTAAATAATGCATTAAAAACCTAGTCATGTTTTGTGTTGAATGCTGAGATTGTCGAGATGATCCAATTCTGATGTTGAAACAGATCATAAACCAGAGCAAGAGAGTGTTTTTGGACTCCCCTAATCTACACAAAGTAAACGATATTTTTCAATTAAAAAATTAACTTACAATTTCTTCAAAAAAGAAGAGAAATTTTATTGTTTTGAAACATACAATTTCCAAGTTTATTCAATTTAATTGTATGTGGTGGAACTTCATCATAACAACAATATTAATGGAATTAAAATTGAAAAGAAAAAAAATACTAGTAAACATTTGAGTTGGTAATGTTAAGTCGCTTTCACCATCAAGAACGGAAGCATCAACACGTTAAGGAGTAATTAACAATCAAGAACGCAAGTATCAATTTAACAATAGAGTGGTGACGGTGGAGATTTTGAGAGTATATTGATCACGTTAGAGCAAGACAAAATAGCACTTATGAAATTAGAAAATTTAGAATCAGGTAATTAAGGTTTTTGTCAGCTACCAAGAGAAAGGAGACGTGAAACAAAGAAACCCAATTAATCTTATTTGGTAACAATGATGAACTGATGACGATTTATTATGTTGTCCCACAGATGCGAGGATCATTTAATTGATACGGTGAAAGAAGACTATGAAAGTAGAAATCAATATAATCTGTTGATTTTCATTAATTATCCGACGGTCGTAGTTATTTGTTCTCGAAATTTATGAAAAACAATTTCTACTGAGAGTTGAACCCCAGATCAAGTTCTGGTAGATCACAACCATTACCACTAGATCACTAAAGTTTTTTGTGACTTATAGTTGCTTTCATTTTTTTTATCTAGCACAAATGCGAGTTCACTTTAAGTCATTCTCACAACCCTGAATTCCAACATCATTTGAACACGAATTGAACGTCATTCACACACATCATGCGATTCAACTTCATTTTCACCACCGCCGGTGACCCCAATAACAACATCCCGCCACCGTTGCAACTGCCACTTCAACAACACATGTTGTCGTAACTGCCACCGCCGGAAAATCACTTTCTCTCACTGATCCACACACATCACGCTGCCGCCGCAACTGCCACCTCACCAACAACTGACTGCCATAAATGTCATTGCCGATAACTCGCTTTCTCTCACCGATTCACACCATCTTTCATCGAATTGACAAAAAATTATGACCAATGTTGATATTGATTGTCTGAATTTTGTTAATTTCGAATCCTTAACATTAGGGTTTGAAAATTATTGATTTTGTTATGTGATTGTGTGAATTTTAGCTTTTTCTTCATTATTCTTTTTTTTCATACTAAATGTTAAGTAGTGTTGCTCTAACCCTAATGATTAGCCCTACTTTTTAGTTATAAAAATTTATGAAAAAAACTTCGGATGGGGATTGAACCAGGTACCACATGCTTTCAATTCACAACTCTTACCACCAAGGTACTGATGTTTTTTATGACATGTGATTGTTTCAATGTTGTGTATTCAACACAAATCTCGGGTCCTCTTTCTTTCAATCTCACAATTCCTAAATCATTTCTCACTCACTTTCATCTCTCTCACCATCTTGCAATTGAACCTAATAACCATAACACCACCCTTTTTGACGGACCTAATTAATTTTTATGAAAAAAAAAATATGCAAGGAATTGAATCAGATAACACATGAAAATGTCATTTTTTTAAAAGTCACTAACGCCATTGCAATTCCTTTTTTGATAGTAGTTCCTTTTCATTATTAGCGGTTCCTTTTTATTATTATTATTTTTTATTTCAATTACCACGTAACGTACCTTTTTATTTTTTTTTTCTTTCGGTTACTAAATATGTAACATCCCGCTTTTAAGTATCAATTATCAGTATTAGACGTGATTAGAACATGACAAATTGATAGAATTAAGCATGGCAAATTTAGTAATATGATGAAATGGCACAATGGTAATTTTTGGCAAAAGGAAGATTAGTTAAAAATGAGAACAAGATATTTCTCATAATCATTTTCTTCTTTCCATTTTCTCATTCCAAAACCAGCATATTTCTCCCTCTTTTCATCAAGCCACACGCCCCCAATCTCACTCACCATCATCCATCCAAACTTCAACCAAAACCCTAGTAAGAAATCTTGCAAGAAAGCTTGAGTTGGAAGCTAGAACAAGAGAAAGGAAAGTAGAATAAGGAAGAACCAAGGGAAGAGTTTGATTTGGAGAGACATAAGGTTTGGTAATCAAGCTTAACCAGCACCAATTGAAGACTAAGGTGAGCTCCACAGGGTTTTAGAACCCATTTTGTGTAAGCTAGCAGAATTTTACAAGTTGAGAATAGAACTTAGGAATTATGCCATGAATCTAACTGTTTACTAAACCCATGTCAAAGTATGTTATTATCTATCATTATGTCTTAGAATTCATTCCCATAAGCTGTTTGTATGTTTGGATAGGATTGGATTAGCCTAGGAAGCAGGAAATTGAATCCTGCAAAGGAAGAAATCGGCCACCGATTTCATGGGTTTGGCCACCGATTTTGTGGCTTGTTGGCCATGGAACTTACGGCAAAAATCGGGCCCCAATTTTAGCAAATCGGCGACCGATTTCCCAGCCACTCAAACTCATTTTTTCTTGATGTTAGGTATGGTTTTAAGGTAGGATGGGTAAAGGGTACTACCTTGGAAGATGATTACTCGAATTTTAAGTTATATAGAGGAGTTAAGGAGCTTGTAATGGGATTATCCCTTACTAAGCAATTTCATATACACTAAGTAAGTCTAAACCAAGAGTGATACAAAGAATAAGCTTAGATCCTTTATAGATTAAGCACTCATGAATGAATTGCATTATGAATAAGATTATGATACGAAAATGTTATACGATATGATCACGTGTTCATCAGACTCCGGGATACGCCGGATGGGATTTCTCCGAAAGGGCTATCCACACGTAAGTTAAAAGATTTAAGCATGTCCATCAGGCTCCGGGTTTCGCCGGATGGGACTTCTCCGAGAGGGTTGTCCACATGTAAAGTTAAGATGTGTCCATCAGGCTCCGGATTATGCCGGATGGGACTTCTCCGAGAGGGTTGTCCACATGTAAAGTTAAGATGTGTCCAGCAGGCTCCGGATTATGCCGGATGGGGCTTCACCGAGAGGGTTGCCTACACAAAGATAAGAGGAGTCCGGTGTTAGCCTGATATGATAGGAATTTCACCGGTATGATGGGAGATGTACTTCGGGGTTACTCCACCCGGATGCACTCCGTAAAACGAACCAAGATAATGCTATGTTTGTTCAACCCTAACTGCTAACTTAATGATATGAAAGACGAATACGTATATGTTTATATGTAATATGATGATTAATTCCTAGCGAACGAGATGTGACCATAGGATGTCCCCAAGGTCACTACGTATAAGACTAAGATAAGAATAAAGTATGAAATGCACGAGATAAGATAATGAAGCGATCCTAGGTTTTCCCTTGATCGCGATAAATGTAAAGAATGTTGGCGATCGTAGGTATCCCCAAGATTGCCACAAGTAGGCACGGCGACCCTAGGTTACCCCCGTGGTTGCCAACAGTTGGTAGGGTAGGAGCTCACTGAGACGTTATGTCTCATCCCTTTCCTTCTGGTGCAGGTTCTTCGCAGGTAGCACGTCGAAAAGGTAAAGAGAAGGCTATGGATTGATCGTGCTGCTTACGTCTTATTATATGGATAATTGTATAAGAATGTTGTATCATGATGTATATTATGAAGAATATTTTGTATCGGATAATGAGTTGTATGGTAAACTTATGCTTTGTATAATTATTACCAATCTTTCTGTATTGTATTTAATGTATCCGGTACGAAATTTTAATACTCGTAAGAGATCCTAGGCAATCTCTATATGGGTGTTACAATTTGGTATGAGAGCAGGTCGATTCAGACCGTGCCTTGGGTCATTAAAGTACAATCCAAGTTTGTGGACCTCTTGGATCCAGGACATTATTCTAGATGTTATGTTCAGTTAAAACTGATCACTTTGACTTGTATATGACAGCTAGGATAAGATGTCTGGGAGAAGAAGAGGTAGACCTCGTGCCAATCAAGCTAGCGATGAAAGTGGAGGACCTAGTTTGAATTCATGGGAACAGATGATGCAACAACAGCAGGCCTGGCAGCAGCAGTACCAAGAGCAACAAGCTCAGAATGCGTTACAGTATCAGCAAATGATGCTGATGATGCAACAACAATCTCAGCAACAGGCCCAATCTCAACAGCAATGGATGGAAATGATGCAGCAAGGGCAAGGTTTCCATCCACAGCCACCACCTCCTCCAGTAATTGGTAATCCCGTGTTCCGGGAGTATAATAGGCATCACCCTCCGGAGTTCAATGGAGAAGGTGAACCTCAAGAAGCAAGAAAGTGGATTAAGCAGATGGAGAAGATCTTTAGAATGGTTGAATGCTCAGAAGAAGACAAAGTGGTCTATGCCACAAACCAACTCAGAGGCGCAGCAGAAGACTGGTGGGAATCTGCTCAGCGCAGGATGGAAGCCAATGGTGTAGAAGTGAATTGGGAGAACTTTAAAGGAGTGATGCTGGAAAAGTATTTAACTTTGTCTTACAAGGTAAAGAAGGAGCAAGAATTCTTAGAGTTGACGCAAGGAGGAATGTCAGTTGCAGAATTTACTAAGAAGTTTGAGGAGCTGTCCTATTATTCTACACACAACGAGCATGCTGACAATGAAGTGTGGAAAATGAATCAGTATAAACGAGGCTTACGAGGCGAGATTGACACTGCAGTAAGTCTCCAAAGAACTGCAAGTTACGATGAATTGGTACACGATAGCTTGGTGGTCGAAGCAGGACTTGCAAAGACCTCAAAGGAAAGATCAGTGGCTTTTGAAAGAAGGAAGAGCAGGATGCAGGATAAGTATCATGACAAGTTGAAACCGAAGGGGTCACCTCAAAGGGGTAAACAGACGTATTCCCCGAAGGCTGGTGCTATTTGCAACAATTGTGGGAAGTCACATTATGGCGAATGCATGAAGGGTACAGGTATTTGTTATGGATGTAAGAAGCCGGGGCATATTATTGCAAATTGTCCAGAACGGAGGAATAGAAGTGGAACTGAAGGAACTACCACTAGCAAAGGAAGGGTGTATTCCCTTGATGGTGCAAAGGCCTTGGCAAATGAAGACCTGATTGCTGGTATGTGTTATCTTGGCTCGTACCCAGTAAAATTTCTTTTTGATTGTGGCGCTTCATGCTCTTTTATTTCATATAAATGTGTGGAGACGCTTCAATTATCTTTGTCTCCGTTGAATCCTCCAATGTTAGTATCTACCGCTACTGAAGGCGGAATTGAGGCAAGTCATGTCTGTGAAAACTGTCTTATCACTGTGTCTAGTAAGACTTATTATGTTGATCTAGTATGTCTCCCGATGGAGCAACTTGACGTGATTTTAGGCATGGATTGACTCTCTGCTAACCATGTGTATATTGGATGTTCAGAAAAGAGTATTTATATGCCGACCAGTGATACGGCGGAAGGTGTGGCTCTATCTGAATTGATTAACCGCACTCACCAGTTAGTTCAATTTATTTGTGCCCAAGATAAAGGATTTTATGTTATGCTCACTGTGGCTTCAGAGTCAGAGTTAAGTCCGAGTGATATTCCTGTTGTAAATGAGTATTTAGATGTTTTCCCTTCAGAAGTAAATAGTTTGCCTCCAGAGCGTGAGGTGGAGTTCTCGATTGATTTAATTCCAGGAGCGGAGCCGGTATCTGTGGCACCGTATAGAATGTCGCCTACGGAACTTAAAGAGCTGAAATCTCAGCTAGAAGAATTGATTCAGAAGCATTTCATCAGACCCAGTGTGTCACCTTGGGGTGCTCCAGTTTTGTTAGTCAAGAAAAAGGATGGAAGCATGAGGCTGTGTATAGACTACCGCCAGCTTAATAAAATGACTATCAAGAACAAGTATCCTCTTCCAAGGATTGATGATCTCTTAGATCAGCTTAAGGGAGCCACTGTGTTTTCCAAAATTGATCTTCGGTCAGGTTACCATCAAATCCGCATTAAGTCTTCAGATGTGTCTAAGACGGCGTTTCGAACGCGTTATGGGCACTATGAATTTCTGGTTATGCCTTTCGGTGTAACTAATGCTCCAGCAGTCTTTATGGATTATATGAACAGAATTTTTCAGCCTTACCTTGATCAGTTTGTGGTGATTTTTATAGATGACATCTTGATTTATTCTAAGGATCCTCAGGAACATGTGTAGTACCCTAATTTTGTCCTACGCATTTTAAAACAAAAATCAAAAAAAATCAAAGAGGGGAAAAAGTCAAAAGTCAACAAAAGTCAACAGAAAAGTCAACATTTCAAAAATGATGACTTCGCACTGCGAAGCTCACTTCGCACTGCGAAGTCTGCGATTTTTCTGCAGATTTTTGGTTTCTTTGATTTAATTCCAGAATTTGTTGCATATCATTTCTATAATTATTTTAAGTAGCATTCATGGCTAATTGGGCCAAGCAAAACCAGAATTGAAGGACTTGCCATTAATGCCAAGGTTGGAAGCTTTTCCTTCCAACCTAGCATGTGACAAGCAAGTGGGCTTGCCCTTGGGCAGCTCTAGTCCCTCCCATGTGACCTGCTAACCACCACAAGGTTGCCAGCCACCTGCTTGAGGACCTTCCTCCTGCTTGCTCCCCCCAAAACCAGTCAAACCAGCTGGATTTTTCACTTGAAAAGCCATGAGTGCCTACTCTGTTTTGCAGCAGCTTTTCACCCTCTCACACCAGCCAATTATAGCCTTTTTCATCCCTCAATCTCTGCACATCACAGTGCACGTTTTTATTGACCAACCATTGAGATTGCAAGGATTGATCCCCAAGCATTAGCCAATTGCAAATCAGCTTTGTTCTTCATCATTACCTTCTAGAATTAGTTGAATTTGTGGCTGAAATCAAGCTGGATCTTGCCCCTTGGTACAAGGCAAGGTTGCCTCTATCCATTAGCATTTAATGCAAAGGGATTCAGCTTGATCTTGGCCACAAATCAGCTGAATTTTGGGATTGTGTAATGATGAAAAAGATTTGGTTTTGGCCTATAAATAGAAGGCAATGCCCAAGGATACATACACAGTTAACACAGCATTTTCAAGAGCAGAAACTCTACTCATTTTAGCTTACAAACCTCCACAAACAACCAGAAAAAACCAATCCACACAAAGCTTTCCAAAGTTCCAAAACCATCACCAATATCAAAAAACCATTGTGAAAGCCTTCAACCAAATCAAATCAAGTGCAGCTGGAGCTTTGCTAAGGAGTTCTGTAAGTTTCTAAGCACTTATCTTGCATTTATAATTGTGTTTGCATAGCTATTTTGGTTCAAAACCATTTGGTTCTAAAAAACCCCTTTTGAATTTCAAAGAAATCCCAAGGTTTTCAAAACATCAAAACTGGTTTGTTCAACCTTTTTCACCCCAAAAACTCAAAGCTTTTCACCCACCTATAAGGTCCTGAGTGTGTTCAGAAGTTGTTTCTGAACAAAAGTTCAGAAACAGCTTCTGAACCCAAAATTTCGCATGCTTCGCAGTGCGAAGTCATGGTCGCAGTGCGACCATGACAGAACTCAGAATCTGAGTTTTTGTGTCAAAATGACCAATTTTTGAGGTTCTAGCCCCAGAGCTCAGAACCTAAGAGTTTTTAAACCCATGTTCTTCAAACCATAACAAGGATTTTGCATAATTTTGACAAAATCACAAGTTCGTATGACCATTTTGTGGATAACTTGCAAAACAAGTTATCTTGCCAAACTCTCAAACAAGCATGAACAAACAAGCTATGTTCATCATTTCAATCTAAACTTGAACAATAAATATTGTTCATGATGTTCAAAACTCAAAGATGAACATACACCGTTTACGTTCGCATTTTCGCAAAATGAGACGAACTTGCGCGTTTTTTTAGCAAATTTGCTAAACCTTCCCATTTTGGGTTTTCAAACCAAATGTTTTGACATACCTTGGGATTTCTAAAGGATTCAACCCAAAAACATGAATGAAAAAGGGATGGTGTGACGTATGTCTCTCCATCGCCCCGATTGTATGAATGCGTGACGTATGTCTCGTCGCTCGGACAATCGTCATTCACCCTTTTTTTCAATATGTACAACCCTAACCAAACCAAAACTTGGCCCCTTGTGGTCAATCCAAACCTTTTGGTCCCCCGTGGCCATTAGATTCACCCCTCGACTCGTTTGAGTCCACTCGGTCAATGTTTGACTTGTATGAGTCCATTGCACCTCCCTTGGTCCCATAGCGACCAATTCAACCCTTTACTCTAACGGACGTACCTTTTAACAATTCTAATGTGATTCACGAACAAACGCTTAATAAGTCTCCAAGAGCGAGCATACAAGCTACGTTTTAATCGCAAGAATTCGGTTTAAAACATCGTCCAATTAAAATCAACCAACACATGTACGTTTTTCTACCAAAGAACTACGTATGCTTTGAATTCTCCGACTACCGGGAGATACGTAGGAGCAAGATCGACATCTTGTCAAGCGCAATAATAAAAAACTTTTTTTTCTTTCGTTTGTTTTTATCTCTTTTCCCCCCTTTTATTATGTTTTAACATAAATGAACATGCGCGCAAAGTATTAAAAAAAACAATTCAAGCTTTAACCAAATAGAAGGTTCCCGTTGAGTACAACGGACGTGAGGGGTGCTAATACCTTCCCCTTGCGTAATCGACTCCCGAACCCGACAATGGTTGCGATGACCAAATCCTTATCCTCATCGTCCAAAGGGTTTTATTATCGTTTCCCTTTACAACAAAAAAAAAAACTTAAGGGTTTATCAACGTTCCCTTTACACAAAAACTTTGGTGGCGGCTTCACAAAGGCCCTCCGAGCGTTTGCGAACGACCTCGGAGGATTTGCGCGTCTTTTTCCCGAGGAAAAAAACGAGGTGCGCACAGCTGGCGACTTCACTGGGGAACGCTTACTCGACTAGCGAGTCAAGCCTAACCTATTTGGTTTTTAAGCCAATTGTTTTTATTTTCTTCGCGCACCATGCTTATTATTTTACTCATACATGTCATATTTATGCTTTATGTTTATATTTGCTTTATTTTTTTTTGCTTTATATTCATATCATATATATATCAAATGCGGGGGTTACTTGAGTGATGTTACTCCACATTGTTCGGGTTAATGCCGGACGTGTGAGGCTCTCTACCCGAGCTTGAGAAAAAAAACTAAGTTAGAAGGAGGTTGTGTGCGGAAGCCCGCGTTGACGTATGTCCGTGAGGTAGGATGTCCAACCCCGCTTAGATGAGATTTTCACGTGGAATTAATTGAAGTCATGTCGACGTATGTCCATAGACAACCCTAATTCCATGTGAGATCTATGACTCTAGGGACCTCTTCTTAGGAGATTTCACCATTTAGAGCCTACATGTGAGGATGGGGGGAAGTTCCGAACCTTCATAAACCATACCCCTGCATACCATGCATTTGCATTCATGAAAAAATTTACGCATAAACAAAAAAGAGGGGCATATTTTTGCATACTCATTGCATTTATACATTCACATGCATTTTCATTTCAAAGAAAAACCCTCACATCATTCCCTCACCAAACACCAAAAAAGAAGTACCCGACCCGGTGTACCGTGGCGTTTCTGATGAGATCCAAGCAGCCGGAAGGCCATCGAAATTTCGGAAATCATTTCTTTGTCCAAGTAATTTATCTTGTTTTTCAAAAAAAAAAACAATCATTTTGCTCTTCCCAAGGCAAACGATTAATTTTATGGGACCCCCCATATTTCAAATCATTTCCGTCATTTATAAATTTGCAGTTTATTTTCAAAAGAGTTCGTTTTTCTTTCGTTCTTAAATAAATTTTCGCAACCCTAAAAAAAAAATCATCATCATACACCAAAAAAATAACACTGCTACGATCCCTCATGACTTCAATTTTCAAATTAACCAAACGGAAGATGATAATAAGGACGATTTTGAACCTCCTGAAGGATTGTCCAGACTTGGGGATCAAGAGGATAGGGTAATATAACCTCACCAAGAGAACCCTCAAAAATAGCACCACAGTTTTCCCTCTGCCGGGGCACACTCTATAAGAGAAATCATAGTCTCACTCAGACGTGTGGATAAACATGAAGCAGTCATGCTCACCAAAGAAATCCATGAGGAGTCCTTCCAAACCCATGCCAAGACATGTCACAAGTGACAAAATTATGCCAACAAGGGGCACATACCACAAACACCTCTGAATGTCATGACATCACCCTAACTTTTTTCTATGTGGGGCATAAACATGTTCGGAATGATTGAGCCAAAGACTTCAAAAGGGCACCAGTTCATACTAGTTGCCATCAACTGTTTCACCAAATGGGTCGAAGCAGCTACCTATGCAAACATGACCAAACAAGTGGTCGCCCAATTCATCAAAAAAGAAACCATTTGCCGTTACGGCACTCCCCACAATTTCCCACAAAAAGCCAAGTCGTCATTGACATTCCTCACATCACCAATTTCCAAAAAAAAAAAGCCCAATTTTTATTGGCATCCCCAAACAAACAAAGCCCAATTTTTATTGGCATCCCCAAACACAAAAAGCCAAGTCGTCATTGGCATTCCTCACATCACCAACTTCCAAAAAAAAAAAAGCCCAATTTTTAGTGGCATCCCCAAACACAAAAAGCCAAGTCATCATTGGCATTCCTTACATCTCCAACAAAAGACCAATTTTCATTGGCACACACAATTTCCAAACAAAAAGTCCAATTTCCATTGGCGCTCACAAACCCCATTTCTAATAAAAGCCCAATTTTCATTGGCATTCCCATCCAATCACAAAAGCCCGACCTTGCTCGGAAGCCAATCACAAAAGCCCGACCTTGCTCGGAAGCCAATCATAAAGCCCGACCTCCCTCGGCATCCAAAAAAAAAAACAAACAAAAGCCCGACCTCGCTCGGCATCCAAAAAAAACAAAAGCCCGACCTTGCTCGGCATCCAAACAAAAAGCCCGACCTTGCTCGGAAGACAATCATAAAGCCCGACCTTGCTCGGCATCCACACACCCAAAGTCCAATTTTCATTGGCATTCAAACACAAACAAGGTTCGACCAGCTGAACCCCATAAAAGAGAAACACCTCACAACATTGGGGCATGGACAGCTCGACAAGAAAGTTCATTCTCGAGAATTTAGAGAAGGAGACTTAATGCTTGGAAAAAAGGTATTACCCATCCACAAGGATCCCCCTTTCAATAAGCTCCGGCGCAGTCAAAAAAATATATATGCCAAAAAGAAAAAAGCTCGCTAAATCGAAAACCTGAAAGGGCGGTTTAGGCAATAGAGAGCGTCCTGGTAGATCGAAAACCTGAAAAGGCGGTCTAGGCAAAAATTAAGGACATCAAAAAAGGAAATATACCCCAGTGGACTGAAAACTCGAAAGAGCGGTCCAGGTAAAAATTAGGGATTTCAAAAAAAAAAAAAAAAAAAAAAGAAGGCAAAAGACTGCGGCACGTGAGGTCCGGACAGAATTCAAGAGGGAAAGAATCAACCTCATTATCATCTTTCAAAAAAAAAAAAGGATTATTTCAAAGTCATAGGGAAAGTAGCACGTGAAACCCAAGCAAAATTCCATTTGTCTTTTTGTTTCTTCCTTTTTCTCTATCTCAGTAATCACCTCTTATAGGGATTACATTTTCACGAATAGTTACCCATACAAGGGACTAAGTTTCGTTGAATCAAAATCATTTAAAACCTTTTCATTGTTATGCGTCCTTACTTGCTCATAAAATGTGTTTTTATTCATGATAGATAATGCATTGAAATATGGGAAATAAAAAAAACTTGCAAAAGAAAATGTGTGTTTTTACTTGGACGTTAAATGTCGAAAGAATTTCGTTGGTCCCTGGTATTGCATCAGAGGACTCAAAACTTGAAGCTCTGCATCAGTCATTTTAAGACTCATGCTCTTCAGCAGAAACAAGTGCGTAGCTCACGACGCGTAAAACGCAAAGATCCCGGGTGTCGGAGGAAACAAATTTCCCAGATAAGCTCACCCCCATACATCTTTTTCATCCACTAAGGCCGGATATCGATCATGCTTCCAAAATGATCCTTATATCCCCAGTGAGATCACACCAACAAAAAGCCCGACCTCGCTCGGCAACCAAAATCAAAAAGCCCGACCTCGCTCGGCAACCAATAAAAAGCCCGACCTCGCTCGGCAACCAAAATCAAAAAGCCCGACCTCGCTCGGCAACCAATAAAAAGCCCGACCTCGCTCGGCCACAACACACAAAGCCCAATATTCATTGGCAAACCAAAGAACTACGTATGCTTTGAATTCTCCATCCCACCAGGAGATACGTAGGAGCAAGATCATCATCTTGTCAAGCACAACAATAATAAGCCCAATCTTCATTGGCCTCTAAAACAACCTCATTGATATTCCCCAGGGAGTCTCAACCCCAAACAAAAAGTCCAATCATTATTGGCAAACCCACACAAATCTTCGGGCTTAGGCTCGAACTACACCGGTTTTGATCCCATTTGGGTATGTAGGCAAAGGACCTTGTCCTTCCAAACCGACCAACCAAAAAAAAACAAACAAAACACAAATCTTCGGGCTTAGGCTCGAACTACACCGGTTTTGATCCCATTTGGGTATGTAGGCAAAGGACCTTGTCCTTCCAAACCGACCAACCAAAAACCAACAAAAAAGAGAAAGCCCAACTGTCATAAACACAACCACAAACAAAGACCGACTCTGCTCGGCACCCAACCAACATTATTTCATTCCATGCATGCATATTTAAAACCATTCATACACATGCATTTCATTTCATAAAACATGCATCCTCAACAAGGATCCTCCAGTGAGTATCGCATATTCACCAACATCCATCAACATTCAACCAGGGGCACCTATTTAGGGTAAGACCGCAGCTTGTTAGGAATCGGTATTCAGAAGCAATGCCTGAATAAGATCACCTAGTTTAGGTATCGATCTCTAGAAGCAGTACCTAGAGTAGATCACCTCCCCAGTGTATCGACCTTCAGTGTTAGCGGCTGAATAAGATCACAGCTCGTTAGGAATCGACATTCAGAAGCAGTACCTGAATAAGATCACCTAGCTTAGGTATCCACCTCTAGAAGCAGTACCTAGAGTAAACCTCCATCTTAGGTATCGACCTCTAGAAGCAGTACCTAGATAAGATCACCTACCTCAACGTTCCACCTCTAGTGACATCCTAGAGTAAATCACCATCCTCAGGAATCGACCTCTAGAAGCAGTGCCTAGATAAGATTACCTTTATCCCCCGGTGGATCTACCTCCAGTGTTAGCGGCTGGATACGATCAACCTTTTCCAACCATTGCATTTACATTTCGCGAAGGACAAAATTCGGGTCCTTCTTTCTTTTTACTTAATTGATCTTCGCAAAGAGTTCATGAGATGCCCTCGGCACTCACGCACTCTATGCGAAGACACAATTAAGTAGGGGCAGCTGTAGTACCCTAATGTTGTCCTACGCATTTTAAAACAAAAATCAAAAAAAATCAAAGAGGGGAAAAAGTCAAAAGTCAACAAAAGTCAACAGAAAAGTCAACATTTCAAAAATGATGACTTCGCACTGCGAAGCTCACTTCGCACTACGAAGTCTGCGATTTTTCTGCAGATTTTTGGTTTCTTTGATTTAATTCCAGAATTTGTTGCATATCATTTCTATAATTATTTTAAGTAGCATTCATGGCTAATTGGGCCAAGCAAAACCAGAATTGAAGGACTTGCCATTAATGCCAAGGTTGGAAGCTTTTTCTTCCAACCTAGCATGTGACAAGCAAGTGGGCTTGCCCTTGGGCAGCTCTAGTCCCTCCCATGTGACCTGCTAACCACCACAAGGTTGCCAGCCACCTGCTTGAGGACCTTCCTCCTGCTTGCTCCCCCCAAAACCAGTCAAACCAGCTGGATTTTTCACTTTAAAAGCCATGAGTGCCTACTCTGTTTTGCAGCAGCTTTTCACCCTCTCACACCAGCCAATTATAGCCTTTTTCATCCCTCAATCTCTGCACATCACAGTGCACGTTTTTATTGACCAACCATTGAGATTGCAAGGATTGATCCCCAAGCATTAGCCAATTGCAAATCAGCTTTGTTCTTCATCATTACCTTCTAGAATTAGTTGAATTTGTGGCTGAAATCAAGCTGGATCTTGCCCCTTGGTACAAGGCAAGGTTGCCTCTATCCATTAGCATTTAATGCAAAGGGATTCAGCTTGATCTTGGCCACAAATCAGCTGAATTTTGGGATTGTGTAATGATGAAAAAGATTTGGTTTTGGCCTATAAATAGAAGGCAATGCCCAAGGATACATACACAGTTAACACAGCATTTTCAAGAGCAGAAACTCTACTCATTGTAGCTTACAAACCTCCACAAACAACCAGAAAAAACCAATCCACACAAAGCTTTCCAAAGTTCCAAAACCATCACCAATATCAAAAAACCATTGTGAAAGCCTTCAACCAAATCAAATCAAGTGCAGCTGGAGCTTTGCTAAGGAGTTCTGTAAGTTTCTAAGCACTTATCTTGCATTTATAATTGTGTTTGCATAGCTATTTTGGTTCAAAACCATTTGGTTCTAAAAAACCCCTTTTGAATTTCAAAGAAATCCCAAGGTTTTCAAAACATCAAAACTGGTTTGTTCAACCTTTTTCACCCCAAAAACTCAAAGCTTTTCACCCACCTATAAGGTCCTGAGTGTGTTCAGAAGTTGTTTCTGAACAAAAGTTCAGAAACAGCTTCTGAACCCAAAATTTCGCATGCTTCGCAGTGCGAAGTCATGGTCGCAGTGCGACCATGACAGAACTCAGAATCTGAGTTTTTGTGTCAAAATGACCAATTTTTGAGGTTCTAGCCCCAGAGCTCAGAACCTAAGAGTTTTTAAACCCATGTTCTTCAAACCATAACAAGGATTTTGCATAATTTTGACAAAATCACAAGTTCGTATGACCATTTTGTGGATAACTTGCAAAACAAGTTATCTTCCCAAACTCTCAAACAAGCATGAACAAACAAGCTATGTTCATCATTTCAATCTAAACTTGAACAATAAATATTGTTCATGATGTTCAAAACTCAAAGATGAACATACACCGTTTACGTTCGCATTTTCGCAAAATGAGACGAACTTGCGCGTTTTTTTTAGCAAATTTGCTAAACCTTCCCATTTTGGGTTTTCAAACCAAATGTTTTGACATACCTTGGGATTTCTAAAGGATTCAACCCAAAAACATGAATGAAAAAGGGATGGTGTGACGTATGTCTCTCCATCGCCCCGATTGTACGAATGCGTGACGTATGTCTCGTCGCTCGGACAATCGTCATTCACCCTTTTTTTCAATATGTACAACCCTAACCAAACCAAAACTTGGCCCCTTGTGGTCAATCCAAACCTTTTGGTCCCCCGTGGCCATTAGATTCACCCCTCGACTCGTTTGAGTCCACTCGGTCAATGTTTGACTTGTATGAGTCCATTGCACCTCCCTTGGTCCCATAGCGACCAATTCAACCCTTTACTCTAACGGACGTACCTTTTAACAATTCTAATGTGATTCACGAACAAACGCTTAATAAGTCTCCAAGAGCGAGCATACAAGCTACGTTTTAATCGCAAGAATTCGGTTTAAAACATCGTCCAATTAAAATCAACCAACACATGTACGTTTTTCTACCAAAGAACTACGTATGCTTTGAATTCTCCGACTACCGGGAGATACGTAGGAGCAAGATCGACATCTTGTCAAGCGCAATAATAAAAAACTTTTTTTTCTTTCGTTTGTTTTTATCTCTTTTCCCCCCTTTTATTATGTTTTAACATAAATGAACATGCGCGCAAAGTATTAAAAAAAACAATTCAAGCTTTAACCAAATAGAAGGTTCCCGTTGAGTACAACGGACGTGAGGGGTGCTAATACCTTCCCCTTGCGTAATCGACTCCCGAACCCGACAATGGTTGCGATGACCAAATCCTTATCCTCATCGTCCAAAGGGTTTTATTATCGCTTCCCTTTACAACAAAAAAAAACTTAAGGGTTTATCAACGTTCCCTTTACACAAAAACTTTGGTGGCGGCTTCACAAAGGCCCTCCGAGCGTTTGCGAACGACCTCGGAGGATTTGCGCGTCTTTTTCCCGAGGAAAAAAACGAGGTGCGCACAACATGCTCAGCACTTAAGAATTGTTTTGGATGTCCTCAGAGACAAGCAGTTATATGCTAAATTTAGCAAGTGTGAATTCTGGCTATCTGAGATTAAGTTTTTGGGTCACGTTATTTCTCAAGGAGGAGTAGCTGTCGATCCATCCAAAGTTGAAGCTGTACTAAGTTGGGAAAGACCCAAGAATGTAGCAGAGGTCTGGAGCTTTCTAGGCTTGGCAGGTTATTATCGAAGGTTTATTATGAAATTTTCTCAGATTGCCTTACCTTTGTCACGCCTTACCAGAAAAGATGTACCCTTTATTTGGGACGAAGAATGTGAAGAGAGCTTCAGAGTTCTGAAAAGAAAGTTGACTAAAGCGCCAGTGTTGGCAATACCAGATCCTGAAAGGAGATACACCGTTTTCTGCGATGCATCCTCTAAGGGACTGGGAAGTGTGCTTACGCAAGGGGAGAACGTGATAGCTTATGCGTCCAGACAGCTCAAGACTCATGAGGAGAATTACCCCACTCATGACCTCGAGCTAGCAGCCATAATTTTTGCATTGAAGATATAGAGACATCATTTGTATGGTGCACAGTTCGATTTATTTAGTGACCATAAGAGTTTGAAATATTTGTTTGATCAGCGAGACCTCAATATGAGACAAAGACGGTGGATGGAATACTTGAAGGACTTTGATTTTGACTTGAAATACCATCCAGGGAAAGCAAATGTGGTAGCTGATGCCTTGAGTAGAAAAGCTTTGGTTAAAGCTGAAGTAATGATGCATACATGTGGATTATATGAGAAATTCAGAGACCTTAATCTGCATGTTACAGAGTTAGAAGGTGGCATCTTGCTGAATAAGATAGATATTTTGTGCGACCTACGGTTTAGGATTGCACAAGCTCAATCTGTGGATATGGACCTTCAGAGGAAAGTTGGCCAAGCAGGGTTTTCATGGGCACCAGATGGTGTATTATTGTTTGAAGGAAGGGTTTATATTCCGAATGATATGGAATTGAAAAGGTTGATTTTAGAAGAAGCGCACAAGAGCAGTTTTAGTATTCATCCAGGTACTACCAAGATGTATCAAGATTTGAAGAGAGATTATTGGTGGCCTAGTATGAAGAGAGATGTTGCGGAATTTGTGTCGCGATGCATTGTATGTCAGCAGGTGAAGATTGAGCATCAAAGGCCTGTAGGAATGTTAGTACCTTTGGAAATTCCACAATGGAAATGGGAAGATATAACCATGGATTTTGTGAGTGGATTACCTCGAACACAGCGAGGACATGATTCCATTTGGGTAATAGTGGACCGGTTAACCAAGTCAGCTCATTTCTTGCCGGTTAAGACTACTTACCGGGCTTCTCAGTATGCCGAGTTATTTATTTCAGAGATTGTGAAGCTCCATGGTGTGCCAGCTAGTATTGTGTCTGAGAGAGATCCCATTTTCACATCCCACTTTTGGAAAGCTTTTCAGAAGGCTTTAGGAACAAGATTAAAGATGAGCACGTCCCATCATCCTCAGACAGATGGACAATCAGAAAGGACTATTCAAACGTTAGAGGATATGTTACGTGCATGCATCCTAGAAGATGGAGGAAGTTGGAATGATCACCTGCCATTGATTGAATTTTCTTATAACAACAGTTACCATTCTAGCATTGGAATGGCACCATATGAAGCCTTATATGGTAGGAAATGTAGAACCCCACTTTGCTGGGCTGAGGTTGGAGACAAAAGTATATTGGGACCTGAGATAATACAGGAGACGACCTTAAAGATTAAATCCATTCAGGATAAGATGAGAACAGCCCAAAGTCGTCAGAAAAGTTATGCGGATAAGCGACGAAGACCCTTAGAGTTTGAAGAAGGAGACCATGTATTCCTTAAAGTTACACCCAAGTTGGGGTTAAGAGGAGCGTTCAGAACTAAGAAGCTTTGTCCAAGGTATGTTGGACCGTTTCAGATACTTCGACGTGTCGGACCAGCAGCCTATCAATTAGCGCTGCCACCGGCCATGTCAGGTTTACATGATGTATTCCACGTCTCTCAGCTGAGGAAGTTCATTGCCGATCCTTTCCAACCAGTGGAACTGGACAGTATTGATTTGAGATCGGACTTGACTTTTCAACCTGAACCAGATCGAATAATTGATCGTGATGTTAAGTCTTTGCGGAACAAAGAGATTCCTATTGTTAAGGTAGTATGGAAAGGTTCTCCCGACGGCGAAGCAACATGGGAGCTAGAGTCAGAAATGCAAGAGCACTATCCTCATCTATTTTCAGGTAAATTCTAAATTTCGAGGACGAAATTTCTTTAAGGGGGGTAGATTGTAACATCCCGCTTTTAAGTATCAATTATCAGTATTAGACGTGATTAGAACATGACAAATTGATAGAATTAAGCATGGCAAATTTAGTAATATGATGAAATGGCACAATGGTAATTTTTGGCAAAAGGAAGATTAGTTAAAAATGAGAACAAGATATTTCTCATAATCATTTTCTTCTTTCCATTTTCTCATTCCAAAACCAGCATATTTCTCACTCTTTTCATCAAGCCACACGCCCCCAATCTCACTCACCATCATCCATCCAAACATCAACCAAAACCCTAGTAAGAAATCTTGCAAGAAAGCTTGAGTTGGAAGCTAGAACAAGAGAAAGGAAAGTAGAATAAGGAAGAACCAAGGGAAGAGTTTGATTTGGAGAGACATAAGGTTTGGTAATCAAGCTTAACCAGCACCAATTGAAGACTAAGGTGAGCTCCACAGGGTTTTAGAACCCATTTTGTGTAAGCTAGCAGAATTTTACAAGTTGAGAATAGAACTTAGGAATTATGCCATGAATCTAACTGTTTACTAAACCCATGTCAAAGTATGTTATTATCTATCATTATGTCTTAGAATTCATTCCCATAAGCTGTTTGTATGTTTGGATAGGATTGGATTAGCCTAGGAAGCAGGAAATTGAATCCTGCAAAGGAAGAAATCGGCCACCGATTTCATGGGTTCGGCCACCGATTTTGTGGCTTGTTGGCCATGGAACTTACGGCAAAAATCGGGCCCCGATTTTAGCAAATCGGCCACCGATTTCCCAGCCACTCAAACTCATTTTTTCTTGATGTTAGGTATGGTTTTAAGGTAGGATGGGTAAAGGGTACTACCTTGGAAGATGATTACTCGAATTTTAAGTTATATAGAGGAGTTAAGGAGCTTGTAATGGGATTATCCCTTACTAAGCAATTTCATATACACTAAGTAAGTCTAAACCAAGAGTGATACAAAGAATAAGCTTAGATCCTTTATAGATTAAGCACTCATGAATGAATTACATTATGAATAAGATTATGATACGAAAATGTTATACGATATGATCACGTGTTCATCAGACTCCGGGATACGCCGGATGGGATTTCTCCGAAAGGGCTATCCACACGTAAGTTAAAAGATTTAAGCATGTCCATCAGGCTACGGGTTTCGCCGGATGGGACTTCTCCGAGAGGGTTGTCCACATGTAAAGTTAAGATGTGTCCATCAGGCTCCGGATTATGCCGGATGGGACTTCTCCGAGAGGGTTGTCCACATGTAAAGTTAAGATGTGTCCAGCAGGCTCCGGATTATGCCGGATGGGGCTTCACCGAGAGGGTTGCCTACACAAAGATAAGTGTAACACCCCGATTTTTAATATTAATTTATTAATATTAGTGTTATATAATATTAGTAATATTAGTACTATTAGGAATTGTTTGTTTGGTGTTTTCAATATAAATTGTTGGATTGCGGGTATTGAGAAAATGGATTAGTTAGTTAGTGGTGGAAAAATAAGAAATTATGAGAAATTAAGGAGAAAATGATATTTTTAGTGAACATGAGAGAATAAAGGTGTATTAGCGAAAAGGAGGTTTAAGTAAGTAAATAAGTAGTATTTTAATTAAATAGGAAAGAAGGAAGTGTAAATAGTGGAGAATAAACTGGTGTAAAAGTTATGAGAAGAACCTAGCCCAATTAAAAGATTATATATAGAAGGAAGTCACAAGAGAATTAGGTTACAAATCACAAAGATCAGAATTGAGAGGAGGCAAGGAAACTAGGGTTGTGAAGAGAAGAGGCAAGGAGAGAAGCTTAGAAAGAAACATAGCCGTAGAAGTTGCTTATTCCGCTGAATTAAGGTAAGGGGGGAGTCTCTATTCACCATAAGGGTTGTATGAACATATGGGTAGTGAAGGGTTTGTGTTTTTATTCTTTGTTTTCATGATCTTTCGATAAATTCATGTTAAATTCGTGCTCCATGTTGTTGTTGTGATTTTGGGTATGTTCTTATTTCAGAATTCATAAAGTTGATGTGCTAAACTCGTAGTTCAATTGTGGTTATGTTGTGTTTTGAGTTTTATATGTTAAAGTGTGTAAAGATCTTGAAATTCAGTGTATATTTGATGTTTTGATAACACGTTCGACATGATGTTTTGAATATGATCCAAAAACATTTGCTCTGTTATTATTAAAAGCATCCTTTGAAACAATATTTTAGAATCTCTTTATCGTATATATAACATCCTTTTGAATTACATATATGATATGGGTTTTGAAAGGGCATCGATGCTATTTTAATGGTTGAAAAATTATAATATATTTTATTGATAAAAGTACTTGAATTCCTTAGAGTTACCATGTTCCAATTTGTTACTGGTTCTTTATCAATCCATTCGACACATGGTTTTCATTCCTAAACATAACACTGCTATCTCTTGGAACATGAGAATTTTGTGTATATACTATCAAGGTAAAAGAAAGCCTAATTGTAAAATGGATTCAGCTTATTCCTATTCGAGAGGCAAAACGGTTTTGCCGAATTAGTGTCACAATTACCTTAGATTATTTTTAAATTAATGATTATCAATGGGATTGCATGACATATTAGTTTAGAATTATTTTGCTATTGATTCATGTTTGAATAATACTATTCGCTAAAGATTTGATATAGTCTTAATATTATTTAGTCAAAATAAATCTTATGATATTTCGGCAGTTAATAATTATATGAATATTTGATTATAGAATTGTCATTCATTTTATTTAAGGAATCATTTGGTATATGTAAATCGGTTGTGACATGAATTATTTGATGGTGTGTAATTGATGTATTATTCAACGATGTGTCATATAAAGATGTGTTATTTGAAGACGTGTGATTTAAAGACGTGTTATATAAAGATGTGTGATTTAAATGTGTGATTATATAAAGATGTGTTATTTAAAGATGTGCTATTTGAAGATGTGTGATATAAAGATGTGTTATTTGAAGATGTGTGATAAAAAGATGTGTTATATAAAGATGTGTTATTTGAAGATGTGTAATTAAAAGATGTGTGACTATTTAAAGATGAAATATTCAATGATGTGCTCCTATATGATTAAGTGTGAATGGTCATGAATGTACCTTGTATTCAAATTTTATCATGTTTGTACCTTGTATTTGCAATTGGTGTTCGTACTGTTCATGAATGTTCATCGCGTCAATGCTCCTTTTATTTTATATACATGCTATATGCGACTGTCTTTTAGAATAATTGAATCATGTTTTAGCCTTTAGCCTTTAACAATCGTTTCTAATTTTGATAACAGTGGGTATTTTGAATTTAAAATTCAAAAGGGAAATCTTTCGGGATATATGCTATGTGTGTAGTGAATCAATTGAATCTATTTTTCATAGAAAGAATTCTAATATGTATGTGCTAAGAGTTAGCAATCATGCTACCTATTTTGCAATTCAATAATTTGTTTTGACTTTAAATAATTTGTTTTGATTGCTATGCACCCATCACGTGAATCTAAAGAGTTATCTATTAATGATGAATCATAGTTTGTTACAAAAAATTACACTATTGATGATTCAAAAATATTCTGAATTGGTTTGTTTTGATGTGTTATTTAATGATGTATAAATGATAAAATATTTGAAGATGTGTTGATATAAAGATGTGATATTTGAAGATGATATGTAAAGACGTGTTATTTGAAGATGTGTGATTTAAAGATGTGTTATATAAAGATGTGCTATTTGAAGATGTGTTATTTAAAGATGTGTAAATGTTGAGTCATATAAAGATGTGCATTGTTGAGTCATTGCTTGGTGTTCATGCATTCATGGTCAGTCCGATTTAAAGATGTGATTTAAAGATGGGGGATAAATCAGTAACATACCTCTGATATCCAAAACCGGTACCACATGCATATAGAGTCGAGTTAGGGACATTGCATACATAACTGCAAGTCTATTTGAAGATGTGTAATTAAAAGATGTGTCATTTAAAGATGTGTAACTATTTAAAGATGTGATATTCAATGATGTGCTTCTATATGATTATGTGTGAATGATCAGTGCTTTTGTTAATGTCTACTTAATGTTATTACTTGTTTTGAAGCTTACTTGTTATTATAAGATGTTGAATTGGTGCCTGGTGATTGAATTCGATGAATGTATATGTTATAAATGTGAATATTATCTGAGTGTAATGTATACATGCCTAACTGTAATTAATGATTGTTTTATCTGAATCTATACGTGTGTTTGTACCTCTCTTGTGTTGAATATATTCTCACCCTCTTAAATTTGGACTGTACTCTCGCCGGGTACAGATTCGCAGGAAGAAGATAATTAGTAGCAGTGAGTCTCGGAGGATGGCGTTGGAGCCTTCTCTTTTTATCGCTCTTGGGAGTCCTTATCGAGTCGATGCTCTGATTAGTAACACTAGGGATTGGGAGCTTATTTTTATTTAAGACTTTGTTTTAGAATTCATTTTGAATTCGGTTTGATGTTGATTTCATGATGTGACAATTACTTTGAATACTTTGAAATTTATTCCGCTGCGACGTTTTCTATATTAAATGAAGGATTTTTTGATTGATTAAGATGTGTGACACCCTTGCGTGTTTAATTATTTATTTCATTTTATTAGAAAATAAAATGTGGGGTTTAGGGTGTTACAAGTTGGTATCAGAGCAGGTCGGTCCAGTCCGGGCCAAAACTTCTTTGTTTTTCCTTTGTATGCGAGAGGTACGTAAATACCTTCAATACTCGTTTCATTCTAATAGATGGTTCATGGTTACGCAGAACGAAATGGCTGGAAGGAACGATCAAGCGATTGCAAATGCTATGACTGCAGTGGCTCAAGCTTTGAACAATGCTCTTCAAGGACAGCAGAATTACCATGGAGGGGCTGATGAGCAACGACTGGACAGGTTCATGAGGAACAATCCACCAACTTTCAAAGGGAGATATGATCCTGAAGGAGCACAAGTTTGGCTGCAAGGGATCGAGAGAATTTTCAGAGCAATGGTGACTACCGATGAACAGAAGGTCAGATTGGCAACACATATGCTGGCGGAGGAAGCTGAGTACTGGTGGACAAATACCCGTCAAAGACTGGAAGCTGCAGGTGATGGAATCACATGGGAAGTCTTTAGAGGAGAGTTCTTAGGGAAGTACTTTCCGGCTGACGTTCGTAGCAAAAAGGAGGTGGAATTTCTTGAGTTGAAGCAAGGGAACATGTCAGTTGCTGATTATGCGGCCAAGTTCGAGGAACTTTCTCGTTTCTGCCCGCATTACAATGCTGTGGGAGCTGAGGTGTCCAAGTGTGTGAAGTTTGAGAGTGGATTGCGCCCTGAGATCAAGCAATTCATTGGTTATCAGGAGATTCGAGTATTTCCAGAGTTGGTTAACAAGAGTAGAATCTATGATGAGGACAGCAAGGCCAGGTCGAACCATTACAAGAGTATCAATGACAAGAAGAGTAAAGGTCAAGACCGTGGCAAGCCTTATACGTCTCCAGTGAATAAGGGAAAGGAGGAGGCGACTGGTGGGTCTGAACGAAGTGGGGGAGAAAGGTGCTTCAAGTGTGGTGGAACAGGGCATCGCTTCGCTGACTGCAAGAATCCTACATTGACTTGTTTTCAGTGTGGCAAGACTGGACATCGTGCAAATGAGTGCCGGAGTAAGGAGGTAGTCTGTTACAGCTGCGGGGAATCTGGTCACATCAGCACTAAGTGTCCGACTCCGAAGAAGGTGAAGACGGATGGAAAAGTTTTTGCTTTGAGCGGTGAAGAGAGTTCAGAGCCAGACAACCTGAATTGAGGTAATTTTCGAGGACGAAAATTATTTAAGTGGGGGAGAGTTGTAACACCCCGATATTTAATATTAATTTATTAGTATTAGTGTTATATAATATTAGTAATATTAGTACTATTAGGAATTGTTTGTTTGGTGTTTTCAATATAAATTGTTGGATTGCGGGTATTGAGAAAATGGATTAGTTAGTTAGTGGTGGAAAAATAAGAAATTATGAGAAATTAAGGAGAAAATGATATTTTTAGTGAACATGAGAGAATAAAGGTGTATTAGCGAAAAGGAGGTTTAAGTAAGTAAATAAGTAGTATTTTAATTAAATAGGAAAGAAGGAAGTGTAAATAGTGGAGAATAAACTGGTGTAAAAGTTATGAGAAGAACCTAGCCCAATTAAAAGATTATATATAGAAGGAAGTCACAAGAGAATTAGGTTACAAATCACAAAGATCAGAATTGAGAGGAGGCAAGGAAACTAGGGTTGTGAAGAGAAGAGGCAAGGAGAGATGCTTAGAAAGAAACATAGCCGTAGAAGTTGCTTATTCCGCTGAATTAAGGTAAGGGGGGAGTCTCTATTCACCATAAGGGTTGTATGAACATATGGGTAGTGAAGGGTTTGTGTTTTTATTCTTTGTTTTCATGATCTTTCGATAAATTCATGTTAAATTCGTGCTCCATGTTGTTGTTGTGATTTTGGGTATGTTCTTATTTCAGAATTCATAAAGTTGATGTGCTAAACTCGTAGTTCAATTGTGGTTATGTTGTGTTTTGAGTTTTATATGTTAAAGTGTGTAAAGATCTTGAAATTCAGTGTATATTTGATGTTTTGATAACACGTTCGACATGATGTTTTGAATATGATCCAAAAACATTTGCTCTGTTATTATTAAAAGCATCCTTTGAAACAATATTTTAGAATCTCTTTATCGTATATATAACATCCTTTTGAATTACATATATGATATGGGTTTTGAAAGGGCATCGATGCTATTTTAATGGTTGAAAAATTATAATATATTTTATTGATAAAAGTACTTGAATTCCTTAGAGTTACCATGTTCCAATTTGTTACTGGTTCTTTATCAATCCATTCGACACATGGTTTTCATTCCTAAACATAACACTGCTATCTCTTGGAACATGAGAATTTTGTGTATATACTATCAAGGTAAAAGAAAGCCTAATTGTAAAATGGATTCAGCTTATTCCTATTCGAGAGGCAAAACGGTTTTGCCGAATTAGTGTCACAATTACCTTAGATTATTTTTAAATTAATGATTATCAATGGGATTGCATGACATATTAGTTTAGAATTATTTTGCTATTGATTCATGTTTGAATAATACTATTCGCTAAAGATTTGATATAGTCTTAATATTATTTAGTCAAAATAAATCTTATGATATTTCGGCAGTTAATAATTATATGAATATTTGATTATAGAATTGTCATTCATTTTATTTAAGGAATCATTTGGTATATGTAAATCGGTTGTGACATGAATTATTTGATGGTGTGTAATTGATGTATTATTCAACGATGTGTCATATAAAGATGTGTTATTTGAAGACGTGTGATTTAAAGACGTGTTATATAAAGATGTGTGATTTAAATGTGTGATTATATAAAGATGTGTTATTTAAAGATGTGCTATTTGAAGATGTGTGATATAAAGATGTGTTATTTGAAGATGTGTGATAAAAAGATGTGTTATATAAAGATGTGTTATTTGAAGATGTGTAATTAAAAGATGTGTGACTATTTAAAGATGAAATATTCAATGATGTGCTCCTATATGATTAAGTGTGAATGGTCATGAATGTACCTTGTATTCAAATTTTATCATGTTTGTACCTTGTATTTGCAATTGGTGTTCGTACTGTTCATGAATGTTCATCGCGTCAATGCTCCTTTTATTTTATATACATGCTATATGCGACTGTCTTTTAGAATAATTGAATCATGTTTTAGCCTTTAGCCTTTAACAATCGTTTCTAATTTTGATAACAGTGGGTATTTTGAATTTAAAATTCAAAAGGGAAATCTTTCGGGATATATGCTATGTGTGTAGTGAATCAATTGAATCTATTTTTCATAGAAAGAATTCTAATATGTATGTGCTAAGAGTTAGCAATCATGCTACCTATTTTGCAATTCAATAATTTGTTTTGACTTTAAATAATTTGTTTTGATTGCTATGCACCCATCACGTGAATCTAAAGAGTTATCTATTAATGATGAATCATAGTTTGTTACAAAAAATTACACTATTGATGATTCAAAAATATTCTGAATTGGTTTGTTTTGATGTGTTATTTAATGATGTATAAATGATAAAATATTTGAAGATGTGTTGATATAAAGATGTGATATTTGAAGATGATATGTAAAGACGTGTTATTTGAAGATGTGTGATTTAAAGATGTGTTATATAAAGATGTGCTATTTGAAGATGTGTTATTTAAAGATGTGTAAATGTTGAGTCATATAAAGATGTGCATTGTTGAGTCATTGCTTGGTGTTCATGCATTCATGGTCAGTCCGATTTAAAGATGTGATTTAAAGATGGGGGATAAATCAGTAACATACCTCTGATATCCAAAACCGGTACCACATGCATATAGAGTCGAGTTAGGGACATTGCATACATAACTGCAAGTCTATTTGAAGATGTGTAATTAAAAGATGTGTCATTTAAAGATGTGTAACTATTTAAAGATGTGATATTCAATGATGTGCTTCTATATGATTATGTGTGAATGATCAGTGCTTTTGTTAATGTCTACTTAATGTTATTACTTGTTTTGAAGCTTACTTGTTATTATAAGATGTTGAATTGGTGCCTGGTGATTGAATTCGATGAATGTATATGTTATAAATGTGAATATTATCTGAGTGTAATGTATACATGCCTAACTGTAATTAATGATTGTTTTATCTGAATCTATACGTGTGTTTGTACCTCTCTTGTGTTGAATATATTCTCACCCTCTTAAATTTGGACTGTACTCTCGCCGGGTACAGATTCGCAGGAAGAAGATAATTAGTAGCAGTGAGTCTCGGAGGATGGCGTTGGAGCCTTCTCTTTTTATCGCTCTTGGGAGTCCTTATCGAGTCGATGCTCTGATTAGTAACACTAGGGATTGGGAGCTTATTTTTATTTAAGACTTTGTTTTAGAATTCATTTTGAATTCGGTTTGATGTTGATTTCATGATGTGACAATTACTTTGAATACTTTGAAATTTATTCCGCTGCGACGTTTTCTATATTAAATGAAGGATTTTTTGATTGATTAAGATGTGTGACACCCTTGCGTGTTTAATTATTTATTTCATTTTATTAGAAAATAAAATGTGGGGTTTAGGGTGTTACAATAAGAGGAGTCCGGTGTTAGCCTGATATGATAGGAATTTCACCGGTATGATGCGAGATGTACTTCGGGGTTACTCCACCCGGATGCACTCCGTAAAACGAACCAAGATAATGCTATGTTTGTTCAACCCTAACTGCTAACTTAATGATATGAAAGACGAATACGTATATGTTTATATGTAATATGATGATTAATTCCTAGCGAACGAGATGTGACCATAGGATGTCCCCAAGGTCACTACGTATAAGACTAAGATAAGAATAGAGTATGAAATGCACGAGATAAGATAATGAAGCGATCCTAGGTTTTCCCTTGATCGCGATAAATGTAAAGAATGTTGGCGATCGTAGGTATCCCCAAGATTGCCACAAGTAGGCACGGCGACCCTAGGTTACCCCCGTGGTTGCCAACAGTTGGTAGGGTAGGAGCTCACTGAGACGTTATGTCTCATCCCTTTCCTTCTGGTGCAGGTTCTTCGCAGGTAGCACGTCGAAAAGGTAAAGAGAAGGCTATGGATTGATCGTGCTGCTTACGTCTTATTATATGGATAATTGTATAAGAATGTTGTATCATGATGTATATTATGAAGAATATTTTGCATCGGATAATGAGTTGTATGGTAAACTTATGCTTTGTATAATTATTACCAATCTTTCTGTATTGTATTTAATGTATCCGGTACGAAATTTTAATACTCGTAAGAGATCCTAGACAATCTCTATATGGGTGTTACAAAATAACAATTCCTTTTCCTTATTTTTTTCTTTCGATTAACAACTTTTGCGGTTAGGATCAATTTCTTGGTGCTAGCTTTTGTATATATTTTTTCTTTTGATTTGTCATTTTTATTGTAGTCCATCTTTTATTTTTGTTACTTTTTGAGATAGTTTGATAACATAATACTGAATATAACTATAAAAGTAATAATATAGTCATTTGATAGTTATATATGAAGCTATACAAAACCCGTGCATCGCACGGGTTAGAGTCTAGTTAACTAAGTGTTCTCACATGAGTCACTCCTATATTTTTTTGAACGGCCAATATTATTACTAGAACTCAAAACTCTCAAGACGAAAGTTGCTCCTAAAAACACAATACAACACCCCAGCGCATACGCTAAAACGGTGGGGCAAAACTGCTAAAGCAAAGCCAGCCAAAAACAACACCAAGGTAAAACAGCCCCTGCTGACCAGGCATCAGAAAGTGCCCCAAAAACACTACTGCAAAGGACTGGACAACAGCAAAACAGTGAGAAAAAATGCAGCACCAAAAAACACCGCCGCTGTCCTCTATGAAACAGCCCCCCAAAATGCAACACTGGAAAGCTATCTAAGTAAGCATTCTCGAGGATTCCAACACCACTCATAATACAAACACGATGCTATTTTCAACTTATTTAAACTCCAATACCAAGCTAACACCTTGATACTTTCAACCAATTCCTCTAACTCAAAATTACCATTGTTGAAAATAATATCATTCCTTCTCTTCCAAATAGCCCAAATAGAAGCAAGCCAAATCAAACAAAGTCCCCTTCTAATTTTCTTAGATGAAGCCTCATTAAACCAACATTCAAAGAGGACAAAAAGATTATGAGGTATTAAGAAATTAAATTGTAGCCAACACATTACCCTTTGCCACACCCTGAAAACCACCTCACAATGCAAGAAAAGGTGTAACGTCGTTTCCTCCCTCCTCCCACACAACACGCAATTCTTCAATGCCTCTGCGGTCAACACTCCTCTATATGCTAGGTTCACCCTTGTCGGAATTCTATCAAGTAGCATAGTCCAAGCTAATGTCAAGACCTTTGACGGGGCTTGACATTTCCAAAGATAACCAAACACATGCTCCTCACCTTCGAGTAAATTATCATCAATCAAAAACAACCTTTTGAGAAGCTTATAACACGAATTCACCGAAAAAAACCCTCCTCTTAGGAGTTCCGTCTCCCATACAAAAAGATCCCTATGCCACATAAAGCTCCATCTTTCTCGAACCTTCCAAAATAATACCAACCCTCCTGTAACACCCATACTAAATTATCTAGAATATTTAGCATGCGTATTAATCTGATATCGGATACATTAAAATTTACAATAATTATATATATACAAACCACTGAATGAGTACAATTTGCTCGTTTACATAAATATCCAAATAATACAAAATACATTTTCATATACATATACAAATCTGTCAACCTCCTGAGCTTGCCTTGACGAGCATCTGTACTCCATCCAGCGTCTTCCTGAAGATCTTCATGAACAACACCTGCTAACCTATGAACCTGCACCAGAAGGATTGGGGTGAGACATACGTCTCAGTGAGCTCCAACCCATCCTACTGTTGGCAACCACAGGGGAAACCTAGGGTCGCCGTGCCTACTCTTATCGATATTGGGGATACCTACGATCGCTGTCAATCTTTAACATCTATCGCGATCAAGGGGAACCTAGGATCGCGTCATGTCTTTATCTTTCTTATACTTGTCATATACCTAATCTTATGCATTTCATATTCTATTCTTATCTTAGTCTTATACGTAGTGATCTTGGGGACATCCTACGATCACATCTCGTTCACTAGGAACTAATCATCATGTCTCGTATTACATATAAAATATACATATTCATTTCATATTCGTATTCATCTTTCGTATAACCTTAAGTTAGAAGTTAGGGTTGAACAAACAATCATTATCTTGGTTCATTTTACGGAGTGCATCCGGGTGGAGTAACCCCGAAGTACATCTCCCTTCTTACCGGTGAAAATTCCTATCATATCAGGCTAACACCGGACTCCTCTTATCTTTTGTGTGGCTGCTCTCGCGAGCGGTAACTTCACCGTCCCAGCTGCCATTTAAGGCGGTAACTTCACGGGGACCCCCTGTATACTAACTGACGAGCAGACAGGAGACACATTAACCTTTAAGACTTGGATGTGTAGCTGCCCTCACGAGCGGTAACTTCACCGTTCCGGCTGCCATTAAAGGCGGTAACTTCACAGGAACCCCTCGTATACTAACTGACGAGCATACGAGAGACACATCAAGCCCATCTTATAATTAATTCTCATTCTTTAAAAATAATAGTCTTATAACTTACGTGTGGATAACCCTTTCGGAGAAATCCCATCCGGCATAATCCGGAGTCTGATGAACACGTATATTCTTTAACATTAAATTCTTAACTTTCGTTCATAAGCATATCTATTACGTTTCATATCTCTTGTGCATATCTAATGCATACTTTAAAGCTTAACCTATTAGAGGTTCTTAACTATAAACATGGTATCATTCTTGTGCTTGGTACGTGATAAGTACCATCTTAATTCTCTTTAACCTATAGTAGGTTTCTAAACTTGAATACTATCACATTCTTGGCTTGCTTGTACTTACATGAGTGTTTGAGAATTGCCTAGTAAGAGATAAACTCAATACTAGGTCTTATACCTCTCTATGATACTTGTGGATTAAGGCATCCTTTCTCTCACTAATATGCCTATCCTCAATCTATAATAATGATCTAAACATTCCCAAGGATAGGTCTTTACATGATCTTTAACAATGCTTAATCATTACATGTCGATCCTTAAGTTCGGAGCAGTATTGGATAGCCGAAACGGTGCAAGAAAAGATGAAAAATCATGTGATCCTGTCCAACCCAAAATCGTGACACGATTGGGCAATCGTGACACGATTTGGCAATCGTGTCACGATTTCATACCCAGAAATCGTGTTGGTTTCTGTCTGTAAAATCGTGACACGCTGGTAAAATCGTGACACGATTTCACCTGCAGTTGGACAGCATTTGGCAAGTTTAAAACATGTTTTCCACCAATTTTGGTCTATCCAATCATGCCCAACGTCACAATAGTTTAAATGGTAAAATCAAAGGCTTATTAACAGAATACAACATACAATGATCAAGGATTGCTATCAAAATGGAATTAGGGTTCAAATGATCATAACTTATTCATAATGCTAAAACTCATGAAATACTCAACAAGGTGGGTTCTATAACCCCTAGGGAGCTCACCTCAATCATCAGCTTGCTTCCTTGCCAAATCCTCAACTTAAAACCCTAGCTTGCTCCTCTATTCTCTTCTCTTGATTCTTCTTCAATTCTCCTTGTTCCTTTCTCTTGTATTAGCTTTCCAACCTAAGCTTGCTAGCATCCCCTTTCTCACATGAATTGAAATGAAATCTTGATGAGTGAGGGAGAGGGAGAGGAGGCGTGAGAGTAGAGAGAAAGAGGGAGAGAATGAGAGCTGATTTTGGGAGTTAATGGAAGGAATGGGAAGATAGCAAGATAAATATCTTGCTTCCATTCAAACAATCTTCCCTTTTCAAATTATTCACAAAAATGCCATTCCCCTTAATTACGAACTTGCCATGCTTATTTCATCAGGTTCCAATTCTAATAATCGATACTTATAAGCGGGATATTACACTTGCCATATAAATAAACCCATTAACTGACAATTTACCAGATTGTCCCTTGCTTAAAACATTTCTGATACATGCCTCAACATTAATAAATATTCGAGTCTTAGGCGGGATGTTACAATCTACCCCCCTTAAAGAAATTTCGTCCTCGAAATTTAGAATCTACTATCATACATGAATTAATCCCATACTACTTCCTTCATTAGCCCAAACTCCAGTTTATCTTACTTATCGGAATCCCTTAGATTTCAACTCTATAAGTCGAATGTATTCGACAATCTTTTCGTTATTTGAAGCGCTTGACGTGAATTACACTTTTCTTGCAAACATAAACTAGAGTTATCCAATCTTAACACTTGTGCTGAACCTTATAATCTCGTCATAGTCCGCGTAAACTTCTTAGACGACATTGAACTTTCTTATTATCTTCGACGATTCCATTGAATTCTTATACTCGATCTTTGCCTTATGTAACGGCATCCTACATTTATGGTTTTACCATAAATATATCATCCTTTAATGAGGGTAAAACTACCGCACTACCTCCATTATACAAATACAAGGAGGAGGCATCTTGGTGTGTTACTTTTCATAATCTTCATCATTGCTTCCACTACGGAATTCCTCAAGGACTCGCGAAATCTTACTGATTACCCGCATTCTGCTTCGATTGATCTACGACGTTACTCATCTTGATAACTTAGAAATCATTCTTCATACTAGGAGTTTGCCAATCTCCCATCGTTCTTGTCACAACTTATTCTCGTTTTCTTGTCGTAGCATAAATGTTCTCTACACCGATAATCTCAAACTCATGGGAGTTTAGTCCAAGTGAAGAATGGCTTAAGTCGTCTCACATATCATATATAATATATTTCATAGCATATATCTTACATACATAAGCGAGCACGTGTACACTTTACATTACCTCATCTTTGTCCGACTAACGGGACATCATTCTTAATCTTAACATATTTGAGACACTACTACATCAATTGGAAATCTTTTCTTACTCTTGACTCATTTCGTAACATCCGGGATTTGCCTTTCAACTGGCTTGCCAGGTTTGCCCCGCCAATGTTACCCATGTTTATTCTTAAGTATACAACAATCTATAATGTAAATTTATGGGTACAATCTACCGGCATCACAAACTTATTTCTCGTCCTAGACGTCGAATTCAAGATCCTTATTTTCAACAGAAAACTCTACTTGATTGCTACCCAAATAGCACACTCAGTCTTTAATCCTTTAATCATAACTTGAAATTACGTAGCCCTTTACCGTGGACTACGAGTAACTTTAAATCTATGTAAAAGTTCTTCGTCCTTTACTGGTGAACATTAAGTTCAAGACTTCCGAAATCTTCGGCTAACATAGGTTAACATAACATGGTTACAACATGGAATTAAACTCATTCGCCACTGCATTGTCGTATCTGATCAAGGCCTCTACTCAAATATTTCATCCCTCATGGATTTCGATGTTTAAGGTATTCGTCAACTTAACTTCCATAACTTTCCATTAGAACTCATGATACGCTCAAGTCGTCTATACTTACTGTTATTCCATATAATAAGAATTGAGCATTTAACATCTCCTCATTCGCTAAGCTTCAGCTTAGCATCGTTCACTAATTCATTCTTAGATTGCTACCCCGCTGCGCAACTCTGATTCTTAACAACTCAAGTTAGAATTGAAGTAGTACACCACCATTGCCAAATAAAATTTCTTCGACCAATCCTTTTACTTATAGCTTAGTAATCACCGTAACAAATTCGTCTGTCGTTATCATTTCTCTTGTAGGTTAAACCATCTGATTAACTTACAGGTTGGTCATCTCTTCATGTATAATCATTAAACATTGCAGAAATCCGACCGAAAGTATATCTGAGACAACTTAAATTCATGCACATTCATTAGTGGCAACCTCTAAAACAACTTATGGCTTCTGAAGGTTCACATCTTCCATTTGAGTCTTGTTGCTATTCGTCCTATCTTTATCCGTAAGGATTTCATATCCATAATCTTTCCGAGACAACTTTGGTCTCCATAGCTCTATCATGTCTCTTAAGTTACTCCTTCGAGTTCCTACAGTATAATCCGTCCGGAATAATATTTAAACTCTTATTGGTCCTCTTGAACGCCCAAACTTAGGTTACGTCTCTTCGTTTGAAAACATATAACGTCTCTACATTAATCACCATCTTAACATTTCATATAAAAGACGATCTTCCATATAACAAAATCTTAATATAGTTTCTCTCCGATTATCCTTTAAAACTGATCTACTCCAATCTGGTGTTACCTTGAACTTGACTTCTTCATCCAATCAAGGAAAATCTATACTGTTCATCTAATTAAGGATGTTCAACTTAATCCGTCCATCAGTGAACTAAGTTCCAACAATTTGTTATTCATCATCCACCTTTCATTAAGTAAAATAATTCCGGTTAAACTCAGCTTGTCTCCGATCTTCTTACTAATAGGACATATCTAAATATATGATTCACGTTTTAACATGCAACAGGTCTTATTATTACCACTTATTCATCCATCGTAGTTCTTAGGTTGCATATCATCTCCTCTTCTTAATTCACAAGTCTGATTCAGAAGGCGTGGCTGATCTGTTGGGGTTAAACTTACTTGCGATTCATGCTCAACAACCACACTTGAGAGGTCAGTTTCATCTGTCCAAATAACTCACTTAATCCATAATTAATTCTCTTAACTGTCCTGACATTAAGATCTCATCCGATTCAAGTTCGACTCTTCAACACTCATTCTTTGCTGAGGATCAGAGATTTCAGAAACTGAGCGATAATTCCTCATTTCATTTCTCTAGGGTTGATACTGCAATTCCTTAACGCTGTACTCAGAATTGATACTTAATCCATACTTCACTTTAACTCCTCAAACTGCGGTCCCGAGTCATCCCTTAATCCTTATGTATTCCGCAGACGAGGAATCGTTCAACGACGCGTCCAACTGGGTTGAGGTGCTTCACCTTACTCTTAAATATCCTTTATGTTTCTGAAACTTTGCCACTGACAGGCTTCATTACTTACAGTTTAATAGCCACCATTTGGCATGAATACTCCTTCGCCAATTCCGTCTTAGAATTCTGTCACCATAATCTTCGCCCTTCATACACTTCATTCCTCCTTGGTCACATTCAGCTCTCAGACATTTATCCTAACTGTCATATACTAGATTGAGTTGATCAGGCTCAACTAGATGTGACCTTTAGAACAATATCCGGAACCCAATGGTCCCACTACTTTTATTGAAACTTTAATGACCCAAGGCACGGTCTGAATCGACCTGCTCTGATACCAATTGTAACACCCATACTAAATTATCTAGAATATTTAGCATGCGTATTAATCTGATATCGGATACATTAAAATTTACAATAATTATATATATGCAAAACACTGAATGAGTACAATTTGCTCGTTTACATAAATATCCAAATAATACAAAATACATTTTCATATACATATACAAATCTGTCAACCTCCTGAGCTTGCCTTGACGAGCATCTGCACTCCATCCAGCGTCTTCCTGAAGATCTTCATGAACAACACCTGCTAACCTATGAACCTGCACCAGAAGGATTGGGGTGAGACATACGTCTCAGTGAGCTCCAACCCATCCTACTGTTGGCAACCACAGGGGAAACCTAGGGTCGCCGTGCCTACTCTTATCGATATTGGGGATACCTACGATCGCTGTCAATCTTTAACATCTATCGCGATCAAGGGGAACCTAGGATCGCGTCATGTCTTTATCTTTCTTATACTTGTCATATACCTAATCTTATGCATTTCATATTCTATTCTTATCTTAGTCTTATACGTAGTGATCTTGGGGTCATCCTACGATCACATCTCGTTCACTAGGAACTAATCATCATGTCTCGTATTACATATAAAATATACATATTCATTTCATATTCGTATTCATCTTTCGTATAACCTTAAGTTAGAAGTTAGGGTTGAACAAACAATCATTATCTTGGTTCATTTTACGGAGTGCATCCGGGTGGAGTAACCCCGAAGTACATCTCCCTTCTTACCGGTGAAAATTCCTATCATATCAGGCTAACACCGGACTCCTCTTATCTTTTGTGTGGCTGCTCTCGCGAGCGGTAACTTCACCGTCCCAGCTGCCATTTAAGGCGGTAACTTTGTAACACCCTAACCCTTAACCGCCGATTATGAACTTTAATAAAAAAAAACGTTAAGGACATAGGAAGTTACAACATGATGAAAACGCATTTTCATAAACATCAACGGATCAAAATATATTTGATTCACATACAGCAGCGGAAAAACATCCAAACAGCTTATAACCAAGCATGCATATATTACACAAAAATATATACATAAGATTTTCAAAAGAGGCAATTCTACAACAGAGACCATTGCCAAATCTATACATAAACGTTAAGATACCCAAAGTGGTGTTACAAATATCAGAGCCCTAAACTCTAACTAGGATACAACACCTAGTAAAAAAAAAAGTAAGGATAGCTAAGCTATGCCCTCACCACTATGCAGGCTCCTAAACAGCCAAAAGCTACTCCTCGACGATAGTCTCGTCAACCTGATATTCTGGATCCCCAAAGATCCAGCAGATAACACAAAACAGAGAGTGTTAGTATTACGACCAATAAACATGTATAAATAACACATTATTATACATAACCAAATTACAACACGTAATTGACAAAACACAAAACTCATCAATAACAATTATCACTTAACAACCATTATGCACACATAATAACAATTATCACTTAACAACCATTATGCACACATAATTCCTAAATGAACACTAATGTCACAAAGGATGCATGCCTCAAATGCATTCTCTAATGCATGTGGTACCAATTCTTGCTCAGCTTTAGAGTCATGGCGGACTGTTGGATAAACTTATATCCCTTGTGTACCTCTCATTCGCCATAAAAGGACAGTCGTACACTTGACCAACCGAAGCTGGATTACTTCTGCACCTCTCATTCGCCATAAAAGGACGGTCGTGCATATGACCAATAATAATTGGATTTCATTCTTGCCCATAAAGAGCATACATACCATCATGAAATGCATGTATGTTCACTTAGCAATTATTGATATTTACACCTACATATGCTCAAATATGTGTGTACACTACCAATACTCATGCTAACTTCAACATGTAGGCACTCATGGCCAATCATAATACAAGCATGCATAAATCATCAAACATGGTTCACAACATCATCAACAACATCATAATAAACCAAAACTCCAAATAAACATAAATGTTTCTAAGGTAAATCCAATCATTTGGATACCATATCAATTCAATTATATTCATCAATTCCTACACCTTAGTCTTCAATATTATTAAGTCCAAATCCTCTTTCAAAACCTTAGACACACTCTATTAGTTCTTAAAATGGTGGGCAAGTTTTCCAAAATATATTATGAGAATGCAGTAGCAAAAAGTCATCCCCGCGCGCACCAAAACCCCCAGAACAGCCCAACTGAGTGTGATATTCTGGCTTGGTCGCTACAAGCGCAGATCCGTCGCTACAAGCGCGAATAGGCAGAACCTGGTCGCTACAAGCGCCCAGTTGGTCGCTACAAGCGCAGGCTTGTCGCTACAAGCGCAGATCCGTCGCTACAAGCGCAGACAGACAGAACCTGGTCGCTACAAGCGACAGCCCGTCGCTACAGCGACCGTGACAGCACAGTTATGTGTAAAAATGTGATTTTCCACCATTTTCACCCATTCAAGGTTACCCAAGCTTCTAGGACATGTTAAAAACAATTTTCCATCATAAAACATCATTTAAAAACAATCACAAACAAGGATTATATCAAGCAAAGAAATTAGGGTTTGAAACACTAATTTTCTATAACTTTTCCTTTGAATTCAAAACACTAACAACATCAACTAAACATACTAGCAACATCACTTAGCATCAAATAAGCATAACATGATCACTAGCATCTTTAATCATAAAAACCTTCCATCAAAACAATAACAAAGTGAAAGGAGAAGTTTGGGATGGAGAAATAGACATTCTCCCCTTCTCAAAATCACTTGTAAATCAAGCAATACTACCTCTCTTACCTCTAAATCGATGAATCTCTAGCAACTCAAGCTTCCTCTTGCCCTAGTTTCTCTTGCTTTCTCCTTCTCTTGCAAGCTCCAAGTTTCTTCACAAAGACAATGAATAGTAATATTCAAAGTCTTGTGATAATCTCTTATAATCCAAGCAAATCAATCTTGGCCATCCATTTCTTACTAACTCTCAAGGACCAATCCTAGCCTTCTATTTTCAATCCAAGCTCACTAAATCTCATCCATAGGATCATTACTACTCATAAACTCAAAAGCCCAATACTATTCATCCTCTTGGCCCAAAACCTTAAAAAAAACTCGATTACGAACTTATCCTCGCGCCAAATAATTATTTCTAGATTATGCGAAAATATTTTTAAATGCAAATCCATAAAATAAAATATATAAAAATATAACATACGAAAATAGGGTCGTTACAAACTTCACGGGGACCCCCTGTATACTAACTGACGAGCAGACAGGAGACACATTAACCTTTAAGACTTGGATGTGTAGCTGCCCTCACGAGCGGTAACTTCACCGTTCCGGCTGCCATTAAAGGCGGTAACTTCACAGGAACCCCTCGTATACTAACTGACGAGCATACGAGAGACACATCAAGCCCATCTTATAATTAATTCTCATTCTTTAAAAATAATAGTCTTATAACTTACGTGTGGATAACCCTTTCGGAGAAATCCCATCCGGCATAATCCGGAGTCTAATGAACACGTATATTCTTTAACATTAAATTCTTAACTTTCGTTCATAAGCATATCTATTACGTTTCATATCTCTTGTGCATATCTAATGCATACTTTAAAGCTTAACATATTAGAGGTTCTTAACTATAAACATGGTATCATTCTTGTGCTTGGTACGTGATAAGTACCATCTTAATTCTCTTTAACCTATAGTAGGTTTCTAAACTTGAATACTATCACATTCTTGGCTTGCTTGTACTTACATGAGTGTTTGAGAATTGCCTAGTAAGAGATAAACTCAATACTAGGTCTTATACCTCTCTATGATACTTGTGGATTAAGGCATCCTTTCTCTCACTAATATGCCTATCCTCAATCTATAATAATGATCTAAACATTCCCAAGGATAGGTCTTTACATGATCTTTAACAATGCTTAATCATTACATGTCGATCCTTAAGTTCGGAGCAGTATTGGATAGCCGAAACGGTGCAAGAAAAGATGAAAAATCATGTGATCCTGTCCAACCCAAAATCGTGACACGATTGGGCAATCGTGACACGATTTGGCAATCGTGTCACGATTTCATACCCAGAAATCGTGTTGGTTTCTGTCTGTAAAATCGTGACACGCTGGTAAAATCGTGACACGATTTTACCTGCAGTTGGACAGCATTTGGCAAGTTTAAAACATGTTTTCCACCAATTTTGGTCTATCCAATCATGCCCAACGTCACAATAGTTTAAATGGTAAAATCAAAGGCTTATTAACAGAATACAACATACAATGATCAAGGATTGCTATCAAAATGGAATTAGGGTTCAAATGATCATAACTTATTCATAATGCTAAAACTCATGAAATACTCAACAAGGTGGGTTCTATAACCCCTAGGGAGCTCACCTCAATCATCAGCTTGCTTCCTTGCCAAATCCTCAACATAAAACCCTAGCTTGCTCCTCTATTCTCTTCTCTTGATTCTTCTTCAATTCTCCTTGTTCCTTTCTCTTGTATTAGCTTTCCAACCTAAGCTTGCTAGCATCCCCTTTCTCACATGAATTGAAATGAAATCTTGATGAGTGAGGGAGAGGGAGAGGAGGCGTGAGAGTAGAGAGAAAGAGGGAGAGAATGAGAGCTGATTTTGGGAGTTAATGGAAGGAATGGGAAGATAGCAAGATAAATATCTTGCTTCCATTCAAACAATCTTCCCTTTTCAAATTATTCACAAAAATGCCATTCCCCTTAATTACGAACTTGCCATGCTTATTTCATCAGGTTCCAATTCTAATAATCGATACTTATAAGCGGGATATTACACTTGCCATATAAATAAACCCATTAACTGACAATTTACCAGATTGTCCCTTGCTTAAAACATTTCTGATACATGCCTCAACATTAATAAATATTCGAGTCTTAGGCGGGATGTTACACCTCCCCTACACAACTATCCATTTGCCTTGAGAGCATAAAAAGACGCGAAAAAAGATCACACAAGGGAATATTAGATCTCCATTTGTCCTTCCAAAAAAAAGTACTCATTCCATCTCCCATATTCCTTACCACCTCCGATTTGAACCAACTCAACCCACTCCCCTCCTCCAACAAAGACAAATCCTTCCACAACAACGAGGCTCGACGATGGCAAACCACTCCATCGGATACCCTACCAACACCCACCCCCTCGCCATATTTATCTTCAAGCACTCTCTTCCACAAAGCACCATCCTCTGTAAGCAACTTCCATTTCCATTTAGCTAAAAGGCTAAGGTTCACCAATTTCACATCTCTCACCCCTAAACCACCCTTGTTCCGTGGTTGGCGAACCCTCCTCCAATTAACCCAACACAATCTCCTATGATCACATCTTCCCCCCAAAGAAAATTCCTTTGAATAGAACATTGTTATTTGACAGAACCTCCTTGAAGGAGATTCCAGCCACAACTTTTGCTAGAGAACCTTCAGACCTCTTCTCCAAGCCCACCTTCCGTTGCTTCGAATCTTCTCTTCCAAAGTGCGCTAGATTCACTTTGAGAGCATGCTCGCCAAACTACACCTTCTGTAGCTTCTCCTCCAGCAGACCGGCATTGGAAACATCCTTAAACTTCACAAAACCGAATCTTTTACCCCTTTGATTGAGTTTCTTAGGGATAAAAACTTCGCCGACCTTGCCGAATCTTGCAAAACACTGCCAAAGCTCTGATGTTCTCGCCGAATCTGGAAAATCCGTGAAGTAAAACGGAGTTGTTACGTTGTCTATGTTCCGGACGGAATCGAGTCGAATCCCCTTTTTGCCCCACCCCTGTCCAGAGCTTCTCTCTCTAGATTCTCTCTCATTTTTTGTCTTGATACGTTTTATTTTCATATGTAGTACTATATAGTTGACAAGGTTACATATTTTGTTTACACAAATTCTTTACCAAACTGAAGAGTCACTCATATATATATATATGTCGCGTCGAATTTCGGATATCAAGCTATTGGGAAGCGTTGAATCACTAATGTTAAATCACGACTGAACTTTTAATTTTTCGGGGAGAAAAGGAAAAAAGTTCGAAATTACCTTGAAAAAGAGATTTTAGGTTCGAGAGTCGATTATGCGAGGGGAAGGTATTAGCACCCCTCACATCCATTGTACTCAATGATAAGTGGCAAAATATGAATAAATCCATGTCTTTTATAAAGCTTTTTAGTTACTTGTTGTGCAAGTTATCTTAGGAAAAGCATGGAATTTATGAATAAATGCCAATTATTCTTTGTATATCTTATTCTTCCCCATTTGTGTAGGAAAAAGCAAGCCAGGACCTGAAAATAGAAAGAAATATTGAAGAGAAGCATGAAGACAATCGCCCAGTGATCCTAGGGCGACAGCTTAGCGAAGTCAGGCAGTGTAATATCCCACTTAAACGTGACTTTAACAGTGTTACAGGAACTAAACGAAAGGAATGGCAATTATGAAAATAAGTGGCAATGGCATAGTTGTAAATAAGGGAAAAAGGTTTAATGGATAAATATGAAAATGGGCAATGTTTCTACTCATTTTCTTTGCCTCAAAAATCTGAAAATTTCTCTCCTTTTCTCCCTCAATTTCGCCCCTCCCATCTTCATCCTCTTCATCATCAAATCATCACCCTCTTAAAGAATCAAACTCCTACCTAAATTCTTGTATTGCAAGCAAGGCTATGGGAAGATTGGAGCAAGAGAAAAGTTAAAGAAAAGCAAGAAGAAAGGAAAGATTATGAACTAAGGTTTTGAGGAATTGGGAAGCAAGCAAACCAGCACCAAATCTTGTTTAAGGTGAGCTCCTAGTGGGTTTTAGAACCCTCCTTGTTAGAGTTTTCGAGGTTTATAGTCATATGATTAAAGTTGTGATTCATAGAACCCTAGTTTCCCTTTGTTGGAATCTCCTTGTTTTAACATGTTATAGGTTGTTAATATGTCCTAGAAATAAGCCATAAGCTGTATGATGTTTGGGTGTGTTTGATTGTGCCAAAAATGGTGAAAATTATGCTTTGAAACTGCTCTTTTCTGTCCAACTGCAGGTAAAATCGTGTCACGATTTTACAACCGTGTCACGATTTTACAGGCAGAACATAACACGAATTCTGGGCATGGAATCGTGACACGATTCCAAAATCGTGTCACGATTTTGAGGTTGACAGAACATGAAAATTCTTCCACTTTTCTTGCACCATTTCAGCCAACCAATGCTATCCCAAACTCATTAAGCGATGTGAAAAAGGCTATGTATTCCTTTTATATGTTAAAGGACCTATCCCTTAGAGCATGATTAGACCATTAGGAAAGGTTTATAGCTTGAGGATTTGAGAGCCTAATGAGGTGAACAAAGTTATAGAAGTATTCCTTTGGAATGCATAGGCAATGGAACTGCTACGGCAATTAAAGTTACAGATATGGTTATAGTGTTGGTTCTCCAACAATTATAGGAGGCTTATGAGAACGATAAGCCAAGGTTATAGATTACAGGTTATAGATTACAGTATTGTTATAGAATCAAAGTAACAGATTATACGTTCATACGTTAAAGTTAAAGAATTAAAGATTAAAGATATTGGCGTGTTTACACGTTTTATAGTGGCGTGCTTGCACGTTTTACAGTGGCGTGTTCATCAGACTCCGGGTTTCGCCGGATGGGACTTCTCCGAGAGGGTTGTCCACACGTTTTATAGGGAGTCCGGTGTTAGCCTGATATGATAGGAGTTTCACCGGTTCATAGGGAGACGTATCTCGGGGTTGCTCCACCCGGGGTGCCCTCCGTAAAATGAACTCAGATAATTGTTTGTTCAACGCTAACAGCTAACATAAAACTGCTATCGAACTGTTTATAGGTTTTATGTTTTATAGTTATAGTTAAAGTTACAGTTACAGTTATAGTCACAGAAACTCACAGTTAGAGATATAGACGGTTAACAGAATGTGGTCCTAGGTTTTCCCTCGACCACTGAGTTATAGTCATAGGAAATTACAGTTATAGTTAAAGCCAGATCATAGTTATAGTCATAGGCTGTTTACAGCAATTGTTACAGGCAGCTATAAGTTATAGTTACAGGAGGATTTATAGTCATAGGCAGTTAAAGACTTGGCGATCCTAGGAAATCCCCAAGATTGCCAAGGTAGGCATGGCGACCCTAGGTTCCCTGTGGTTGCCAAACAGTAGGTTGGGTAGAGCTCACTGAGACATTATGTCTCATCCCATTCCTTCTGGTGCAGGTTTGCAGGCATGTCAGAGGTTCGTGATAAAGTTCTTCATAGAGATGCTGGATGGAGTGCGTTTGCTCGTTGTGTACCAGCCCGAAGCTTAATGGATTTATGTAAAAGTATTGTAACGGTTTTGGATTATTGTACAAACGAGTAAACATGTTTTTATTCTGTTGTGATGTAATATTATTATTGAAATTTTTAAATGTATCCAGTATCAGTTTAACGCACATGCTAATATACTAGTTAAAATTAGTATGGGTGTTACAATTGGTATCAGAGCAGGTCGATTCAGACCGTGCCATGGGTCATTTAAGATTCAATAAAAGTAGTGGAATCATTGGGTTCCAGATGTTGTTCTAAATGTCATGTCTAGTTGAGCCTGATCAACTCAGTCTAGTATATGACAGTTAGGACAAATATCCGAGAGCTGAATGTGACCAAGGAGGAAAGAAATGTATGAAGGGTAAAGGTTAAGACGTCAGATTCTAAGATGAATTTGGCAATGTGTTTTGTGTCAAAGGATGGTTCTCTAACAGTGAGGTAACTGAGCCAGTTAACGGCAAAGTTTTAGGAATATAAGAGGTATTAAAGAGTAAGGTCAGGTACCTTGACTAGTTGGACGCATCATTGAACGATGCCTTCTCCGAGGAGACATGAACAGTAAAGAACTATGGAAATACTTTAAGTAATGTTTTGGAATTTCAACGGGAACCGTAATTTGGAAAGTTAAAGTTAAGGAATGATTAGAGTTTTAATTCCGGCTGTAGATGCAAAAGATTGTGATACCAAACCCAGCGACTTGGACTAAGGAATGATCAATTAATTATCGGAAGTTCTGGAATTCTAGTAAGGACATAGTGTGTAAGGATGGAAGGACTTGCGCACTTGGAACGGATGAGATCTTAAACATCCGACAGGTAAGAGACTCATTTATGGATTAAACGAAATATTGGAAACAGATTACCTCCCTTGTTATGGGTCATCAAGATGCTTTGTACGAGGAGCACTAGCTTAGCGATAGGTGAAGGAAACCCCCGGTAAGGGTATGGATTAAAGATTGAATCTTGTGTTGGCAGATTATAGTAGATCGGTTTCGAAGATTGAACGGGAAGATTGTTACTAACGTACGAGTTGTAGTTAAAAACTATGGTTTAAGTTAAGGAGTTCTATGTTTTCTTTTGATGGGCTCCTTATACAAGTATTCGGTAAGTCGACAAGGATTACCTTATGTTGGTAAATGTTAAAGATGGTAGGAAATATATACCTTGGATTGTTCGAAACCGTGAAGAGGGCAACGGTCGAGAAGTCAGATGGACTATTATTCAGATAACAGGATTAGAATGGAATTGTGAATACAGTAATAAGTTATAGGAAGGACCCAATGGGAAATGCTAAGTATTGAAGCTTACAGATTTATTAATCGGTATTCGAAGAGATGTATCACATGTTTGAATTTATAGGAGAGCCGGTAAAAGTTGATTTCTATCCAGACGGATTATTCCCGGAGCAATCCGAGAAGTAACCAAGAGTTATGTTACAGTTATGTGGACCTAAGAGTCCTGGAAACAGGTTGTGGATGTGAAATCCCTACGGATAATTATAGGATGAGACTCGAATCATTAATCGATTAAGTATATGAAGGACGAGAATTTCCGGAAGTCATAGAATGTTTCTAGAAGTTACCACAAGTAAATAATGTATGAACTTAAGTTGTTTTAACAGGAGCATCGTTGGGCTCGTATTTATTGTTAAAGACGGTTCACAGGTTTCGGCGTGTTTCGTGAAAGTAAGAGCTTCGTTGATGTTCGAAAGGAAAAGCAAAGTCAAGCGTCGAGCAATCAGTAAGTTTAACAGGTGGTTTAAACCATAAGAGAAATTATAATGTAAGATGGTTACGTATGGTAACTACAAAGTTATAAAGTCAAAGGATTGACAAAGGAGATTTTATATGGTAATAGTGGTGTATTACTTCTATCTCAAGGTGAATTGTTTAAATCAGAGTTGCGCAGCGGAGAAGTAATCCAATTATGAGTTAACAGACAAATCAAAGCTGAAGTTTAGAGAAAAGAATGTTGTGAAGTCCTTGTCAGAGGAATTACAGGAAAGGCGATCAGAGATTAATTCTCAAAATTACAGAATGATTATAAGTAGTGATGACTTGAACTTATCGTCAGTTCCAACAAGAGATTTTAATAGATAAGTCGAGGGATGTTTCAGATCTCGAAACTTATGGGATAAGGGAATCGAAGCAGTTGATAATTTAAAGTTAACTTGAATAGTAAGTTTAATCAAAGAGGAATAATGCAGTGGCATGTAGTTATTCCGTATCGTATCCACGTTATGCTAGCATGTCGCATGTAACAGGCATGTAACAGGTTATGATTAGTATTATGTATACTGATCAGGCGGAGTTATGCTACTTAGATAGTAGTGTGACATTTTATAGTCATGAGACATGTGTTAGTAATCGTGGTACGCAGTCGGTAATGTTTTAGCAGGAAAGTCTCAGTTGAGAAGTTCAGAAATTCTTGAACTTAATGTTAACAGTTAAAGGAAGGAAATGTTTTACACAGATCAGAAGAGTACTCATAGTTTATAGTAAAAGGCTACGTGAATTGAGGTTACGAATTAAAGGATTCAGAGTTTAAGAGTGCTATTTTGAATAGCGAACAGAACAGAGTCTTCTTTTAGAAAACGGAAAATGTTCTTGAACAAAATAAGTTATAACGTCTATGGGACGTAATCATAGTTACATACGGGATTATAGTTACTCAAAGAGTGCAAACATGAGTTAAGAGCAAGAAGAGTGACCTTAGTTGGCGGGGCTTTGTCTCAAGTATATTTTGACTAAGTATGATGTCCCGTAGTTGGACAATGATAATGCGGTGAACTGTGTACCGATAGAGGTGTGCACGTACTCGATCATGCATAGAGGCTATGTGCTATGGACAATGATGATATGTGAGACGGCTTATGCCACATGTCACTTATACTGGATTTTCATAAGTTTGAAAGTATTGGTAAAGAAGAAGGTTCTTAAGACCTTTGGTTACATGTTATTGTTGATTTATTAATCGGAGCATGAGTGACTCATGTGATTTTTTAGAATTTAAAGTTTTTCGCAGTGGGAATGTGAGCAATGCTCATGATTGTGAAAATAGTTACACCAGGATGTCAGAAAGAAAGGAACTTGCACCATAAGTTCAGTCACCACCCTATCTTTGAAACGTGAAGGTAATTGTAATAGGCTTCACTTCCGATTAAGAATACTCTATGTCAGATGCTAGCGGTGCAAGACTAACCTATATAAAGGATGATACAAATGTAACAGTAACAGGTCGCCTTACGAGGCGAAAGTTAAAGACGATAATTCTTTTGAACTAAAAGTAATGTAATAGATTCCTCGGAAAGTTGAAATAATTGGGGAAAACAGAATGGCTCGAAATCCTCAGGGTAATATAGAATGGTCAATTAAGGGAGAACTGATAGAATTCGGTAAGTGAAATCCAAGACTTAATAATTTTAAATTGGATTTGTAAGAATATGTCGGACAGAGATCATAGTCAGATGAGATGGAAAAGTTGGTTCAGATAACCATACGTCTTTATAGGTAATAGATATACAAGATGCACCAAATCTTTCGGCGGAAAAGAGATTGTCATATGTTATAGTTTATAGAAATGAAAATCATGGCTAAAGAACAAGTTTTAACCAGTATGGTTTAATCGAAGTGCGTGGTTAATCTACATGTCAGACCTTAGAGTTGTCATGGAATTCCCGTGAGTAAGAAGAATTGGAAATTTTCATAGTAAAGGAAGAGGTAGAAATGATTTATCTTTTCAGGATCTTCGAAGGATTTTCTAAATTTCGAGGACGAAATTTCTTTTAAGGGGGGTAGAGTGTAATATCCCACTTAAACGTGACTTTAACAGTGTTACAGGAACTAAACGAAAGGAATGGCAATTATGAAAATAAGTGGCAATGGCATAGTTGTAAATAAGGGAAAAAGGTTTAATGGATAAATATGAAAATGGGCAATGTTTCTACTCATTTTCTTTGCCTCAAAAATCTGAAAATTTCTCTCCTTTTCTCCCTCAATTTCGCCCCTCCCATCTTCATCCTCTTCATCATCAAATCATCACCCTCTTAAAGAATCAAACTCCTACCTAAATTCTTGTATTGCAAGCAAGGCTATGGGAAGATTGGAGCAAGAGAAAAGTTAAAGAAAAGCAAGAAGAAAGGAAAGATTATGAACTAAGGTTTTGAGGAATTGGGAAGCAAGCAAACCAGCACCAAATCTTGTTTAAGGTGAGCTCCTAGTGGGTTTTAGAACCCTCCTTGTTAGAGTTTTCGAGGTTTATAGTCATATGATTAAAGTTGTGATTCATAGAACCCTAGTTTCCCTTTGTTGGAATCTCCTTGTTTTAACATGTTATAGGTTGTTAATATGTCCTAGAAATAAGCCATAAGCTGTATGATGTTTGGGTGTGTTTGATTGTGCCAAAAATGGTGAAAATTATGCTTTGAAACTGCTCTTTTCTGTCCAACTGCAGGTAAAATCGTGTCACGATTTTACAACCGTGTCACGATTTTACAGGCAGAACATAACACGAATTCTGGGCATGGAATCGTGACACGATTCCAAAATCGTGTCACGATTTTGAGGTTGACAGAACATGAAAATTCTTCCACTTTTCTTGCACCATTTCAGCCAACCAATGCTATCCCAAACTCATTAAGCGATGTGAAAAAGGCTATGTATTCCTTTTATATGTTAAAGGACCTATCCCTTAGAGCATGATTAGACCATTAGGAAAGGTTTATAGCTTGAGGATTTGAGAGCCTAATGAGGTGAACAAAGTTATAGAAGTATTCCTTTGGAATGCATAGGCAATGGAACTGCTACGGCAATTAAAGTTACAGATATGGTTATAGTGTTGGTTCTCCAACAATTATAGGAGGCTTATGAGAACGATAAGCCAAGGTTATAGATTACAGGTTATAGATTACAGTATTGTTATAGAATCAAAGTAACAGATTATACGTTCATACGTTAAAGTTAAAGAATTAAAGATTAAAGATATTGGCGTGTTTACACGTTTTATAGTGGCGTGCTTGCACGTTTTACAGTGGCGTGTTCATCAGACTCCGGGTTTCGCCGGATGGGACTTCTCCGAGAGGGTTGTCCACACGTTTTATAGGGAGTCCGGTGTTAGCCTGATATGATAGGAGTTTCACCGGTTCATAGGGAGACGTATCTCGGGGTTGCTCCACCCGGGGTGCCCTCCGTAAAATGAACTCAGATAATTGTTTGTTCAACGCTAACAGCTAACATAAAACTGCTATCGAACTGTTTATAGGTTTTATGTTTTATAGTTATAGTTAAAGTTACAGTTACAGTTATAGTCACAGAAACTCACAGTTAGAGATATAGACGGTTAACAGAATGTGGTCCTAGGTTTTCCCTCGACCACTGAGTTATAGTCATAGGAAATTACAGTTATAGTTAAAGCCAGATCATAGTTATAGTCATAGGCTGTTTACAGCAATTGTTACAGGCAGCTATAAGTTATAGTTACAGGAGGATTTATAGTCATAGGCAGTTAAAGACTTGGCGATCCTAGGAAATCCCCAAGATTGCCAAGGTAGGCATGGCGACCCTAGGTTCCCTGTGGTTGCCAAACAGTAGGTTGGGTAGAGCTCACTGAGACATTATGTCTCATCCCATTCCTTCTGGTGCAGGTTTGCAGGCATGTCAGAGGTTCGTGATAAAGTTCTTCATAGAGATGCTGGATGGAGTGCGTTTGCTCGTTGTGTACCAGCCCGAAGCTTAATGGATTTATGTAAAAGTATTGTAACGGTTTTGGATTATTGTACAAACGAGTAAACATGTTTTTATTCTGTTGTGATGTAATATTATTATTGAAATTTTTAAATGTATCCAGTATCAGTTTAACGCACATGCTAATATACTAGTTAAAATTAGTATGGGTGTTACAATTGGTATCAGAGCAGGTCGATTCAGACCGTGCCATGGGTCATTTAAGATTCAATAAAAGTAGTGGAATCATTGGGTTCCAGATGTTGTTCTAAATGTCATGTCTAGTTGAGCCTGATCAACTCAGTCTAGTATATGACAGTTAGGACAAATATCCGAGAGCTGAATGTGACCAAGGAGGAAAGAAATGTATGAAGGGTAAAGGTTAAGACGTCAGATTCTAAGATGAATTTGGCAATGTGTTTTGTGTCAAAGGATGGTTCTCTAACAGTGAGGTAACTGAGCCAGTTAACGGCAAAGTTTTAGGAATTAGTGTCACAATTACCTTAGATTATTTTTAAATTAATGATTATCAATGGGATTGCATGACATATTAGTTTAGAATTATTTTGCTATTGATTCATGTTTGAATAATACTATTCGCTAAAGATTTGATATAGTCTTAATATTATTTAGTCAAAATAAATCTTATGATATTTCGGCAGTTAATAATTATATGAATATTTGATTATAGAATTGTCATTCATTTTATTTAAGGAATCATTTGGTATATGTAAATCGGTTGTGACATGAATTATTTGATGGTGTGTAATTGATGTATTATTCAACGATGTGTCATATAAAGATGTGTTATTTGAAGACGTGTGATTTAAAGACGTGTTATATAAAGATGTGTGATTTAAATGTGTGATTATATAAAGATGTGTTATTTAAAGATGTGCTATTTGAAGATGTGTGATATAAAGATGTGTTATTTGAAGATGTGTGATAAAAAGATGTGTTATATAAAGATGTGTTATTTGAAGATGTGTAATTAAAAGATGTGTGACTATTTAAAGATGAAATATTCAATGATGTGCTCCTATATGATTAAGTGTGAATGGTCATGAATGTACCTTGTATTCAAATTTTATCATGTTTGTACCTTGTATTTGCAATTGGTGTTCGTACTGTTCATGAATGTTCATCGCGTCAATGCTCCTTTTATTTTATATACATGCTATATGCGACTGTCTTTTAGAATAATTGAATCATGTTTTAGCCTTTAGCCTTTAACAATCGTTTCTAATTTTGATAACAGTGGGTATTTTGAATTTAAAATTCAAAAGGGAAATCTTTCGGGATATATGCTATGTGTGTAGTGAATCAATTGAATCTATTTTTCATAGAAAGAATTCTAATATGTATGTGCTAAGAGTTAGCAATCATGCTACCTATTTTGCAATTCAATAATTTGTTTTGACTTTAAATAATTTGTTTTGATTGCTATGCACCCATCACGTGAATCTAAAGAGTTATCTATTAATGATGAATCATAGTTTGTTACAAAAAATTACACTATTGATGATTCAAAAATATTCTGAATTGGTTTGTTTTGATGTGTTATTTAATGATGTATAAATGATAAAATATTTGAAGATGTGTTGATATAAAGATGTGATATTTGAAGATGATATGTAAAGACGTGTTATTTGAAGATGTGTGATTTAAAGATGTGTTATATAAAGATGTGCTATTTGAAGATGTGTTATTTAAAGATGTGTAAATGTTGAGTCATATAAAGATGTGCATTGTTGAGTCATTGCTTGGTGTTCATGCATTCATGGTCAGTCCGATTTAAAGATGTGATTTAAAGATGGGGGATAAATCAGTAACATACCTCTGATATCCAAAACCGGTACCACATGCATATAGAGTCGAGTTAGGGACATTGCATACATAACTGCAAGTCTATTTGAAGATGTGTAATTAAAAGATGTGTCATTTAAAGATGTGTAACTATTTAAAGATGTGATATTCAATGATGTGCTTCTATATGATTATGTGTGAATGATCAGTGCTTTTGTTAATGTCTACTTAATGTTATTACTTGTTTTGAAGCTTACTTGTTATTATAAGATGTTGAATTGGTGCCTGGTGATTGAATTCGATGAATGTATATGTTATAAATGTGAATATTATCTGAGTGTAATGTATACATGCCTAACTGTAATTAATGATTGTTTTATCTGAATCTATACGTGTGTTTGTACCTCTCTTGTGTTGAATATATTCTCACCCTCTTAAATTTGGACTGTACTCTCGCCGGGTACAGATTCGCAGGAAGAAGATAATTAGTAGCAGTGAGTCTCGGAGGATGGCGTTGGAGCCTTCTCTTTTTATCGCTCTTGGGAGTCCTTATCGAGTCGATGCTCTGATTAGTAACACTAGGGATTGGGAGCTTATTTTTATTTAAGACTTTGTTTTAGAATTCATTTTGAATTCGGTTTGATGTTGATTTCATGATGTGACAATTACTTTGAATACTTTGAAATTTATTCCGCTGCGACGTTTTCTATATTAAATGAAGGATTTTTTGATTGATTAAGATGTGTGACACCCTTGCGTGTTTAATTATTTATTTCATTAGGTTTGTTTTCCATTGAAAAACCTAGTTGTCGAAGAGAGAGGACCGGATTGTAGTTAATACATCCCTTAGTACCAATGAGGGGTACATTAGGGAAGTCCCCGCAACTGAGGATAATTTCTGGGTCCTCTAAATTTGGAGAAAACCACTGGATGTCCTTTGCGACAAGGGTCGTCATCCGTTGTGACCATTTGAGCTTGGCCCGGTTTTCCACAAAGTCTCGGTTTCTTGGCATGTGGGACATCATCCAAATTTGCACTAAAGGAGTGCAACAAGAAATCTTGCGTCCCCTTGCTTGTTCATGCCTAGAGTAGAGGGAGTGATAAAAATCCGCCAAAATTGTGGGAACCGGATTTTTAATCATGAATACCTCTAAAGCCGGAAAGTCTACGAAATCATCCATGTTGGGGAATAAAACAATCCCGTAGACTAAGAGGGCTAAGATGGCGTTGAATGCTTTTCCCTCTTTGTTGGCTAGTAAATCCCGAGCTTTGGCTTCCAAAAACTTTCTCGTGAATCCCCTAATGTTTCCTCTAATTTCCAAGTTAGATGCTACTTCTTGGACATCAAGGTATAAGGATTCGGCGATGGCCTTTAATGTGAGGTCTTTCTCGGGACCGAGATATAATTCATGACCTTTCATGCTACAACCCAAGATCTTCTCGAATTCTTCCAATGTTGGAGCTAGTTGGAAATCTTGAAATGTAAAGCACCGGAGTGGTGGGTCGAAGAATTGTGCCAAAGTGGTTAAGGCCGTTGAATCTATCCTTACGGGTAGGAGATCAAGTATTAACCCATAGCTTGCTTCAAAAATACTCTTGTTGACCGGGGAGAGCTTCTTACTTAAGGCTAACAAACTTTCCACCCTAGGAGCTTTAATCTTGAAAGCGAGCGTACTTTTATTCCCTGAATCCATATTTCTTTTTGCTAATATTTGATTGTTCCTTTTTTAAATTCCTATAAAGCAAAGTGATATGTGAAAATTATTTTCCATGAATGTAAATGCATGATTTGCATGGGTGTGATATGTATGTTCAAAATTTCCCCCATCCTCACGTGTAGGCTCTAAAGGTAAGATTCCTAAGAAGAGGTCCATAGAGTCATCGATCTCATATGGAATTAGGGTTGTCTATGGACATACGTCGACATGACTTCAATTAATTCCATATGAAAATCTCCTCTAAGCGGGGTTGGGCATCCTACCTCACAGACATACGTCAACGCGGGCTTCCGCACACAACCTCCTTCTAACTTAGTTTTCTCTCGAGCTCGGGTAGAGAGCCTCACACGTCCGGCATTAACCCGAACAATGTGGAGTAACATCGCTCAAGTAACGCCCACAATTGGTATATATATGGATATGAAGCAAAATGATATATATATATATATATATATATGTAGAGCATAAAGAATAAACAAGTAAATGACAAGAAAATATAAACACGTAAGTAAAATGAAACAAATTAGCCTAAAAGCCGACTGAGATAGGCTTGACTCGTTTATGAAAAAACAAAGTGTTTTATGCATGGTCCCCAGTGAAGTCGCCATTTCTGTCGCGCCGAATTTCGGATGTCAAGCTATTGGGAAGCGTTGAATCACTAAATTTAAATCACGACTGAACTTTTAATTTTTCGGGGAAAAAGGAAAAAAGTTCTAAATTACCTTGAGAAAAGATTTTAGGTTCGAAAGTCGATTATGCGAGGGGAAGGTATTAGCACCCCTCACATCCGTTGTACTCAACGGGAACCTCTTAGTCGGCTTAGGCTTAAAATGCTTCGATGTTTTACTTGCGTGTTTAAACATATATAAAAGAAAATATAAAAACATAATGCGAGATGAAGAAAGAGATAAAAACGAACGAAAGGGAAAAAAGGGTTTTTTTATTAATGGGCTTGACAAGATGTCGATCTTGCTCCTACGTATCTCCTGGTAGTCGGAGAATTCAAAGCGTACGTAGTTCTTTGGGTAGAAAAAAGTTTGTATGTTGGTTCGTTTTAGTTAAAAAAGATTTGATCGCGTCCGAGCGAAAAAGTTTGAAAAAAGAAAGTAATGAAAATAAATGTCAACTGTTCGGGTTGTTGCCGAACTGGCCATTGACGACAATGCATAAATGTAAATGATTTGATGAAAACGATTTGCACTCGGACTTGAACAAAGGTTTTAAAACGTACGAAGACGTACAAAGTTTTAACATGGTGAAAGATGGACGCTAGGCGATAAACTCGCGCAAGGCGTGAATGTTTTGAAAAAGAATGAAAAGACAAACGCACAGGGGCGTAAAAACTTGAAAATAAATGATAAACGCGCGGAGGCGATAAATTTGCGCAAGGCGCGAATGGTTAAAATAAACGCGCAAAGGCGCGAGAGGTTCGGATTGACCACGAGGGCCAAGAAAAGGGTAAAAATGGCCACAAGGGGGCCAAGGGAAGGTTGAGCGTGCTAGACGCGTCAAGGGTGGAATGACGGTTGTCCGAGCGACGAGACATACGTCACGCATTCGTGCAACCGAGGTTTGGGGAGACATACGTCAAGCCATTCCCGTTTCATTCAAGTTTGGTTTGCGTTGGAAATCAAAGGGATCTCAAAGGGAACCAAGACATTTTTAAAGGAAAAGTTAAAAAGGAAAAGAAAATACGAACAAATTTGTTGTTCGAGCTTATTAAAAATCATGAACATTACTTGTTGCTTAAGTTATCGAAACTCAAGAACGAGTATAGTTCAAGTTTGAATGAGAAACAAATTCATAAGACATGCACAAAATTGGAAAGTCCATAAGTTCGGCTCAATTCGAGCTTGTTTTTAAAAGAGTGAGCAAGCTCGGCTTAAATTCGCGTTTGGATTGAAAATCATGAACAACATGGTTGTTCAAGTTTGTTTTGAAATAGACGAACTTAGCTTGTTGCGCAAACTTGGTTTTGAAAAAATTAAAGAACATAACTTGTTTCACAAGTTACTCAAAATTTATCGCATGAACTTGTGAAATCTTCAAAGTTGTGCATGATTATGAATTGGGTTTGGACAAAAATGGTTTTAACCCTCTTTAGGTTCTGAATCAAGGGCTGGAACCCCAAAATTTTGACATTTGAATGCCTGATTCATGTTCTGAGTTTCACATACTTCGCAGAGCAACCAGAACTTGGCTCTGCGAAGTCAGGTTCTGAGATGTTCGCAGTGCGAGCAATACTTTGCTCTGCGAAGCATGCGAAATTTCAAACTCAGAAGCTGTTTCTGAACAGAAGTTCAGAAACTGCTTCTAAGCAAGCTTCAGAACCTAAAGGGGGTTAAAAAGCTTGACAAAATGGAAGAAAATGGGATGAAAAAACTCAGTTTCAAAGCTTGGCCCCTTTGAGGTCCCTTTTGAGTTTCAAAAGGGGTTTTTGTGCACAAAACAAATTTGGACAAAGCAAGTGATGAAAGCAGCAAACACAATGAAAAAGAAAGATTATAGGAGACTTACAGAACTCCTGGCTATGCTTGAGCAATAGATTGGAAGTGGTTTGCTTGCTTGGTGAGAGGTTATGAACAATGTTCTAATTGGTTTGTGATGGACTGATTTTGTGCTGCAATGCAAGGGATTTTGGTAGGAATTTCGTGTGAGTAAGGCTGTGTATTTCAGGTTTTTTCAATGTGTAATGGCTCTCTCTAATCCTTGGGCCTTGGCATTCCTTTTATAGGCCAAAATGCAAATCTATGTAATGATGGCAAATCTCTAGATTCTAGCAGGTTTGGGGGCTAAATCTAGGCTAAAACACTTTGCATTTAATGCTAATGGATAGAACTTGCTTAGCCTTGTGCCAAGGGGCAAGGTCTTGACTGATCTCAGCCACAAATGCCATTAATTCTAGAAGGTAATGATGAGAAAAAACTGTAAAACAGGGCAGCTGCAAAGGGGTGATTCTTGGGATCAATCCTTGCAATCTTGGAAGGTCAAGCAATGAAAACGTGTACTGCCATGTACAGGGAGATTGGGGGAAGCAAAATGAGCATGTGGGCTGGTGTGTGGGAGGAGAAATCCAGCTCAAAACAGGGCATACCAAACAGCTTTTTGGGCAAGAAAACCACTTGTGTTTGGCTGGTTTTGGCAGAGAAAAAGGGAAGGAAAGGGATCAAGCAGCTGGCTGGCAAGCTTAGGTTGGGTGATGGGTCAATTTGGAGGGACAAGAGCTGACCTAGGGCAGCCAATTTGTTTGATCACATGATAGGTTGGAAGAAAATCTTTCTTTCCTTTTACCTTTAATGTCACACATTAATTCTTGCCTTGCTGCACCAAATCAGTCACAAAATAGCAATATTAATAGTAATAATACTAATAATAACAATTGTAGTTGAAAGCAAAAAGGATAAACCAATATATAAAATTCTGCAGAAAATTTCGCAGAGGTCGCAGTGCGAAGGTGATTTCGCACTGCGAACTTCACTTTTTTTGGAATTTTTTGTTTTTAAAAATAAAAGGTGGAAAATGAATAATAATAAATAATAATAATAATGATAATGAAAAATGCAAAAATGCAAATGATAATGAAAATAAATAAAATAGTAAATGACAATAATAATGAAAATGATGATAATAATAAATGAAAAATTTAATATTATTAATAAATAAAATCTTAATAATAATAAATAGTAATGATATTATTAAAGAAAAATAGAATAATATTAATACTAATAATATTAATGATAATAGAAATGCTAATAATGATAATGATAAAATGTAAATAAAATACTATAACAAGAAGGAAATGATAAAAAGTATAAATAAGTAATGAAATAATAAAGGATAAAATACATGGAAAATATAAGTCAAAAAATGGGGTATGACACCGGGGATTAATGTTATGATATTATAATCATTGCAGCGTTAATTATGGTTTTGAGCAATTTTGCACAAAATTCTTTTATGTATATAACTATTATTCCTTATCCATCTTGTTTGCTAATTCTTTTTGGTCAGATTGTTGAAACCGTATATGCGAGGTCAAATATTGGACGTCCAACTGCTTTTTGATTCTGAGATAGAGAGAACAACTCGAAGAAACAATAGTAAGAATCGGAAAAAGAAGCAGCAAGCAAAGAAAAAGCAACAAGAGGAAACTTCTGTTTCAAGTCCTTCATCTAGTCCAATTCCAAGCCAAGAGATACCAATGGCTGCAGCAGGAGATGGTTCAGGAGGTTAGGCGGAAGTGGGATGCCATGTCACAATAGCCCACGCCGTTTTGCCCAATTGGGAAAAATGCCACGGACCACAAAGCAAACCGAGATGAAGACGGGGATCCTACAAATACTTTATGCTAATCCTTTCTCAGGGTTAGACCATGAGGATCCGTTCCAACATCTCACAAAATTTTACGAGATTGCCGGTACACTTGGAGAGACGGAGAACAATGAGGAGGCTATATTCATGAGGATGTTTCCTCATTCTTTGATTGGGAAGGCCAAGGAGTGGTATTTGGATCAGCCACCAACGGTGATGACAAATTGGAACACTCTTGAGGAGAAATTCCTTGAGAGGTTCTTCCCTTAGAATCGTTTCATGGAGGCGAAAACAACTATTGCTGTATTCTCACAAGGTTCAAGTGAGACGTTATGTGAAGCATGGGAGCGTTTCAAGTCGATGCTTAGAAGATGCCCTAACCATGGATTCGATGATTCAACACAAATCCATCTTTTCCGGAACGGGATGCGATAACAATCCAAGTTATTGCTTGATGCTGCTGCTGGTGGATCTTTAATGGCCAAGAGCGCCGAAGATGCTGTTGCTATCATTGAGAGAATGGCATTGAATGATCACCAGGCTCACCATAACAGAAACCAAGGCCAAAGGAAAGCGGGAATCCTAGATTTGGGGACTAATGATGCAATCCTAGCTCAAAACAAGTTGCTAACGCAACAAGTGGAGGAGTTGACTAGAAAGATGGCCAACCTTCCTCAACAAATGAAGGATATCCAAAAAGAACAAAGAAGACAACATCAAGTCGCATCATGCGAGCTTTGTTCGGGAGATCACCCCACCGGATTTTGTCCGCCACCCATCGAAGAGGTAAGCTATGTTGGAAATCAACCAAGGACTCAACAGTTTCAAAACCAATACCAAGGTCATACAAACAACTTCCCAAGAGGGAACAATCCAAACTATGGCCAAGGTTGGAGGTAAGAAGCTGGGCAACAAAACCGACAACCTTACCAAAACTACAATCAATACCAACCTCCACAACAAAACCGACACCAAAACACCGACGAAACTCTTAACCAATTCATGCAAATGTCAATGGCTAACCAAAAGAACACTGATGCATCCATCAAAAACCTGGAAACACAAGTAGGCCAGTTGGCACAACAATTAGCTCAAGCAACCCAGCAAGGCGGAACCTTTACCGCCAACACACAAACCAACCCAAAAGATCATGCATCATCATCAAAATGACAATTAAGTCATTTTGATGAAGAAGTCCTTGCATCAAGAGACAATGATAATTGCAAGGAGATTGCTACTCGGAGCGGGAAGGTAGTTGGAAGAGATATAGGTGACAACTTAGAGGTTGAGAGAAGAGTTGTTGAGGATGAGGAGAAAGATGATGATGAAGGAAATGAGGAGGAAACAGGAGGAGTAAATAGAGAGGATGAAGTTGAAAAAAATAAGGATGTAGTTGAAAATGAAAACATAGTGTGGAAGAAAGATGTGGTGAAGGAGAAGGGCAAGAATCAAGAAGTAGTGAAGAATGTGCCAACACCATATCTACCGTATCCAACTACACCAGCAAGAAAGGAGAAAGAGAGGCAGTTTGCTAGGTTCCTTGACATATTCAAACGTTTGCAAATCAACATACCGTTCTCGGAAGCCCTAGAGCAAATGCCAACTTATGCCAAGTTTATGAAAGAGATTCTCTCCAAGAAGAGGAGGTTTAATGAAGAAGAAACAATTCAGCTAGACGCTAATTGTAGTGCAATCATCCAGAGAACATTGCCAAGGAAGGAGAGAGATTCGGGTAAAGTTACACTACCTGTGTCTATTGGCAATGTTAATGTCGGCAAGGCACTCATTGATTTAGGTTCAAGTATCAACCTAATCCCACTATCCGTTGTCAAAAGGATTGGTGATTTGGTTGTGAAAAGAACTAACTTGACCTTGCAATTGGCCGACAAATCCTACACTCGTCCGTTGGGAATAGCTGAAGACGTGTTGGTGAAAGTCGACAAGTTCTTGTTCCCCATCGACTTTGTAGTGATGGACATACCTGAAGATGATGATGTGCCGCTAATTCTTGGGAGAACGTTCATGCAAACGGCAAGGATGATGATTGATCTTGACGGAGGCTTAATGAAAGTCCGTGTGGACGATGAAGAAGTCAATTTCAACATCAATGAAGCGATGAAATATCCTAGTGATAAAGGTGCCTGTTTCAAGATGGATGCAACGGAAGAATTGATTGTTGATACGAGAAACCAGCTGCATCACTTGACACATCTTGAAAGAGTTTTGACAAACTCACTTAGTATCATAGGAGAAGAAGATGAGAAGGATTTAGAAGAGTGTTTGAAGGAGCTGGATTCGTTGAAGGAAATTCCTCCTCACAAAGCCAAAATTGAGGAATTAAAAAATGAAGCTAAAGTTGAAGAAGTGAAGCCGGAGATGAAGATCTTGCCCTCACATTTGAAGTATGTATTTCTTGATCAAGAGGGTACCAAACCGGTCATTATTAGTAGCTCCTTGTCAAACCATGAAGAAACAAAATTGGTAGAAGTTTTGAAGTCCAACAAGGAAGCAATAGGCTGGACACTATCCGATTTGAAAGGGATAAGTCCATCCTATTGCATGCATAAGATCATGATGGAGGAAGATTATAAGTCGGTAGCACAACCTCAAAGACGGCTAAACCCAAACATGAAGGAAGTAGTCCGGAAAGAAGTGGTTAAGCTACTTGAAGCCGGCATGATATATCCGATCTCGGATAGCACTTGGGTTAGTCCGGTTCAAGTTGTCCCTAAGAAGGGAGGTATGACGGTAATCACGAACGAGAAGAATGAGCTCATACCGACAAGAACCGTCACCGGTTGGAGGATGTGTATAGATTACCGGAGGCTTAACAAAGCAACACGGAAGGATCATTTTCCTCTACCATTTATGGATCAAATGCTAGAGAGACTGTCAGGACAAGCTTTTTATTGTTTCCTTGACGGATATTCGGGTTACAATCAGATTTCGGTGAATCCAGACGATCACGAGAAGACCGCCTTTACTTGTCCTTTTGGAGTATTTGCATATCGACGCATGCCGTTCGGATTATGTAACGCTCCAGCAACATTTCAACGATGCATGCAAGCCACCTTTGCAGACTTGATAGAAAAGAGCATTGAAGTGTTTATGGACGACTTCTCAGTATTCGGGTCATCATTCGATTTGTGCTTGAAGAATCTGGACACGGTACTGAAACGGTGCAAGGAAACCAACTTGGTGCTCAATTGGGAGAAGTGTCACTTCATGGTAACCGAGGGTATAGTCCTTGGTCACAAGATCTCCTCCAAGGGTATTGAAGTTGATAAAGCTAAGATTGATGTGATAGGAAAGCTTGCACCACCAGTCAACGTCAAAGGAATCCGAAGTTTCCTAGGCCATGCCGGGTTCTATCGGAGGTTCAGCAAAGACTTCTCAAAAATTGCAAAGCCATTGAGCAATTTGCTCAACAAAGATAAGTCTTTTGATTTTGATATTGATTGTTTAAATGCTTTTGAAAGTTTAAAGGATAGCTTAACATCCGCACCCATAATCACCGCACCAAATTGGAACTATGATTTTGAATTAATGTGTGATGCTAGTGATTATGCGGTAGGAGCGGTGTTAGGTCAACGCAAAAACAAAATTTTTCATGCTATACACTATGCAAGTAAAGTTTTAAATGACGCACAAGTCAATTATGCTACCACTGAAAAAGAATTACTTGCTATTGTGTTCGCATTAGCAAAATTTCGTTCGTATCCCATAGGTTCAAAGATTGTTATCTGGACTGACCATGCAGCCATAAAGTACTTGATCACCAAACCCAACTCAAAGCCGAGACTCATCCGTTGGATGTTGCTACTCCAAGAGTTTGATTTGGAGATTAAGGACAAAAAGGGGACTGAGAACCTAGTGGCTGATCATCTGTCAAGATTGGTGAACGATGAGATAACGAAGAATGAGAGGGACATTCTTGAAGAGTTCCCAGATGAAAAGTTGCTTATGGTACAAGAAAGACCATGGTTTGCTGACATGGCCAATTACAAAGCAACTGGGTTCATACCGGAGGATTATACATGGCAAATGAAGAAAAGGTTGATGAGAGACGCAACTCAATTCATTTGGGATGACTCGTACCTCTTCAAGATTGGAGCAGACCACCTGTTAAGGAGATGTGTTGCAAGAGAAGAAGCCAAGGACATCATGTGGCATTGTCACAATTCGCCATATGGTGGGCATTACAGCGGTGAGAGAACTGGAGCAAAAGTTCTTCAAGCAGGCTTTTATTGGCCCACTTTGTTCAAAGACGCATACGAGCACGTGAAGGAATGCGGGAGTTGCCAGAAAACTGGAGGGATTTCAAAAAGGAATGAGATGCCCCTACAAAGCATCCTTGAAGTCGAAGTCTTTGACTGTTGGGGGATAGACTTTGTGGGGCCGTTTCCATCCTCCATGTCTAATGAGTACATTTTGGTGGCCGTAGATTATGTGTCAAAGTGGGTTGAAGCAATAGCATCCCCAAAAGCCGATAGTAAGACGGTGGTCAAGTTTCTGAAAAGGAACATCTTTTCCCGATTTGGAACTCCAAGAGTGCTAATAAGTGATGGAGGTTCTCACTTCTACAATCAACAATTGGCAAAAGCACTTGAGCACTATGGAGTAAAACACAAGGTAGCTTCACCATACCATCCGCAGACAAACGGTCAAGCCGAGGTATCCAACCGTGAAATCAAAAGGATACTTGAGAAGACCGTGTCATCATCAAGAAAGGATTGGTCGATGAAACTGGACGAAGCATTGTGGGCCTATAGGACCGCATACAAAGCTCCTACGGGTTTCACACCATTCCAGTTGGTGTATGGGAAAGCATGCCACTTGCCGGTCGAGTTGGAGCATAAAGCGTTTTGGGCGCTAAAGTTTTTGAACTTTGATCAAGAGCAAGCGGGGGAGAAGAGAAAGCTTCAGATGAATGAACTCGAGGAAATGCGTGACCAAGCTTATCAGTCAAGCAAACTCTATAAGGAAAAGGTCAAACGGTATCATGACAAGAAGATCATGAAGAGGGATTTCAGACCCGGTCAAATGGTGTTGCTGTTCAATGCAAGGCTAAGGCTATTTCCGGGTAAATTGAAGTCTAAATGGTCCGGTCCGTTCATGATAAAGGAGGTTAAACCTTATGGAGCTGTGGAACTAGAAGATCCTATCACTAAGTCAACATGGACAGTGAATGGACAGAGGCTGAAGCCATATTTTGGAGGTGAAGTTGTTCGACACACGACGACGATTTCACTCATCAATTCTTAAGCAAACATGTAACAGGCGTCGATCTAATGACGTTAAACAAGAGCTTGTTGGGAGGCACCCCAATTTTGTAAGTATTTTACTGCTTTGCATTTTAGTTTAGGTCATTTTTACATTCAAATCAAAAACCAGTCCAGAAACACAGAATACCAAATTTTTCCTGTCATGGTTCGCTGAGCGAAGCAGGTGTTCGCTAAGCGACATTTATAGGTCAGTTTGACCAGTTTTGACCAGAGGATTTTCGCTCAGCGATGAAACTTTCGCTAAGCGAAAATACGTAGTCAGACAGTTCCTGTTTCCAAAGCCAATCAACCTTCTTGGCCTCATTAATGATGTCCCAACCGTTCCCCAACCACCCAAAACACCCTAAAACCGGTTTTAAACAATTTTAAACCATTTTCACAAAAACATCACAAAACCTTTCACATTCCTCTCAAAAATTTCAACCCAAACTGAATCCAAGCCAAGTTAAGCACCTGCACAGCATTTTATCTCTGCATTTCGCATTCTATCAGCAGGTTTGTCTTGTGTTCTTGATGTATTTTAAATTTTCGAATTTGGGTTAAAATTGTGGATTTGATAGATTAAGTTTTTTTTTGTTGATTGTGTTTGAATGATTAGATGCTGGTTATGTTAGAAATTAGTTTAGATTAGGTATGAACTAGAATAACAATAGCTTGCCATGCAAAAAATCATGATTTTGATTCACTTGTTGAAAATAAACCCATTTTGTATAAACATGAAAATAACTAGGGTTTGGGATGTTTGTATGCCAAAGCTGTTATTCTACCTCATTTCTAAGAGTATTGGGTGTGTTAGTAAATGATTAGAGGTAGTTAGAGGTAGTTCAGAGAGATTTTCGTGAAAATTTTTCAATTTCTGCACATTTTCCTCAGCGAAAATAGGATCGCCTAAGCGAAAGTTCATCTAGAAAACCCAGAATTCATGAACATTTTCGCCTAGCGACGCTTATGGTCGCCTAGCGATTTTCTCCAGAAATTTAAAAATTTTATTTTACTCTGACAGTTTCAATACCATTTTTTATACTAACCTCTATCTATTTTGTTCTGTGTGTATTGTCTGATTATTTTGCAGCATGGCACCTAAAACTAAGGCAACCGGAAGCAAAAGGAAAGCGGGAGAATCATCTTCTCGAGCATCCGCTCCGTTCGATGCGAGTCGCTTCCGGAGCGCTCATCACGCAGCCAGGTACCAGGAGCTGCTGAAGAGGAAGTTTTTGCACGAGAAAGAATTTATCATCAATCCTCAAGGGAAGTACACTGGAATTTTGGGGATTTTTGAGAGTCGAAAGTGGGAAACGTTGATTAGTCCCCCGACTAAAATCAACGCGGATATTGTGAGGGAGTTCTACGCGAATGCAATACCGGATGACCCTGAGGACCCATTTGAATTCCAAACCTTTGTCCGTGGCCATGTTGTGAAGTTTCACCGCCCAGCCATCAATGCTTACCTTGGAAACCCTCTGACTCCTGTTGAATCTGAGTACTTGTGTGAGTTCCACACTCAGCAAGCTCGTGGTAACTGGGACCACGAAGAAATTAAGAAAGCTATCTTCAAGGAGGGCAAGGACTATGATCTGAATGCAGCTGGGAGGCCTTTTAGAGTATTGAAGCAGGATATGACAATGCCGGCTCAGGTGATTCTAAACCTAATCTTACACAATATCCGTCCTAAAAGCCATATGTCCTCAACCACATTGGATGTCACCCCCCTCATCTACTGTATCCTTGCTGGGAAGAAAGTGGACGTTGCCAGAATCATTGCAAAGGAGCTTAAAACAGTTGCAATGAGTGGCATAACAACTGCTAAGTGTCCACTTGCCTTCCCTGGACTGATTATGGGCCTGTGCCAGTCTGCACGCATTGTCCTCCCACCATAAATCCACGAGCAAATAGTGAATCCGGTGGATGATGCATATATTGCCCGACACAATGAGGGGAGGCAAGTAAGGAGAACCCCCCACCAACCTCAAGATCAACCTGAATCATCCCATGCACAGGAGCAGCAGCCACAGCAGACTCAGTTTCCACAGTGGGATCCTAGGTATCAGAGTTACACTTGTGATGCTATGGAGGCACACTACAGAGGTCAGCTGGGTATCCAGGAGTCGCTCTATCGTATGCAGCAGCAGTGGGGTGCTCCATCAGACCCTGCTCAACAGGTTATGACTCCGGATCAGTACCGTTCCTATGTGAATTACCCTGGGGACAAGCCATTCTTTTATGGAGGGGGCAGTGCAGCAGCTGCAGGTGCTGATGATGATGTAGTAGCAGCTGAAGGTGTGGATGAGGAGACGGAGAGTGATGAGGAGATGGAGGACTGAAGAGGGAGTACAACTTGAAAGCACGCACATTCAGTGAAATATTTCATTTTAAAGCTTTCAGTTAGAATTTTTTTTGGATTGTCTGAAATACCATGGCTTGTATAACTGAATTTCCGTATTTGTTTCTGTATTTTGATTTGTACTTTGCTTCCGTACTTTTAATTCCGTATTTGAATTCTGTACTTTGAATTTGATGTACTTTAGGTACAATTTGCTTAAGTTTATGCTTTATTTCGATATTGTGTGTTGTATTTATTTATTTAGTATCATATTCTAGTAGTTTAGTTTAATTTGCAATTGTGTGAACCCTGTTCAAATACTCAAAGCTTAATGCTTGAACTAAGCCAAAGCTGTGAGCAAAAGATCAGGTGAGTGATAATGATAAAAAGTTAGTGATAAAGCACGCAGCTAAGGTACTCGTTTCTTGTTTTTCTAGGTATATACTTGATTAAGAAATGAGTCCTTTGCACACATTTTGATGTTACTCAGTTTTAAGCAAGCACATATTTACGTTTGAACCAATTAGAACTAGCCGAAATGTGAGGAATCCTCAACCATTGTATATATTTGCAGGAGACCGGCATTTCATGTTAACTCAGTTATTTTATGGTAAATCTTTTGTTGTTTTAAATTGTATAAAAGCATTGAAATGATCAAGGCAATTTTTTGAAATTGAGTGAAACACTTGACCAAATAAACCTACCCTGTGAGAAGTGAGTATCTGTTAACCCCTCTAAGCCTATTGAATCAGAATCGTTAGCCATGAACTGTCAATTTTCATAAGCTCAATTGCTTATTTAAATTGCCGGAGTTTGTAAAAAAATTCAGTTCATAGTTAACTCTTTATTGAATTCTGATATTTGTTTTCTTTTGAACCCTTATCCATCGTGTTTATTGACCTTTGCCATAATGATAAAGGAACATTCGATTAGGGTGTCATTGAACTAAGTTGGGGAGAAAGGGAGGTTGTATTTATGTCAAAGTAGTGGTGAATGATGATAAGTGATCTTGACAACAAGAAAAAGAAAAAGAAAAGAAAAAAAAAGAAAGAAAAGCAAACCAAGAAAAAGAAAAGAGAAAAATAGAAAGGTTTGCAATAAATCAAAGAAAAAGTTGTCAAGATCAATCAAGAAAAGAAAAATTTATAGTTCACCAAGAGTTGGATTGGAATAAGGAGGAAGTTTGTAAATAGATTGAATGTTCCTCTTGCTTGGCCATTTGAATTCAATATCCCACATATGACAATTCTTTTGTAACCTAGCCCAATTACAACCCTTAAAGACCTTATGATCAATGCCTTTTATGCTTTTAGAAATGATAATTAGATGGACACATAATTTGATTGGAATGTTAGCATATTTGTCGGATGAGTGTTCATAACCCTCACAATTGATTTCAAATTGTTCATCTACTTTATATAGAAGTGTGTTAGGTGTGGTTCAAATTTAAATATTTTGTTTGCCAAGAATTGTGTGATATGAACTTTGTGCTTAGGACTATGTCACACTCATGGTATATATTTAGTTGAATGAGAAACTTTACTGTGCTCGCGCTATCACAATTGAATCATTCACCTGAAAAATCTTTTCTTCCATCATGAAATTTTTGCCTCATGCTTAACTTTGTCCAAAGCCTTGTTTTTCCAATTATTTTGAATCTTTTGTTTGAGGACAAACAAAGAACTAAGTTGGGGAGTATTTGATAAGTGGCAAAATATGAATAAATCCATGTCTTTTATAAAGCTTTTTAGTTACTTGTTGTGCAAGTTATCTTAGGAAAAGCATGGAATTTATGAATAAATGCCAATTATTCTTTGTATATCTTATTCTTCCCCATTTGTGTAGGAAAAAGCAAGCCAGGACTGATGACACCTTGTCATTACGTAATTTATTAAGAGTTTTTGTTAGTTTTTTCATCTTCCGTGAACATTTTGAGACAGTTTGAGGTACAAAAGAGCAAGAAATCATCAGAGCCTGAAGTGACTACATCGTGACACGATTTGGGAATCGTGTCACGATTTCTTAACCAGAGAAGAGATCAAATCCTGCGTACAGAATCGTGTCACGATTGCATAATCGTGTCACGATTGGGAGATCAGTTTGCGCAATCCTTGGGAGTTTTAATGAAGGATCGTGTCACGATTTCATGCATCGTGTCACGATTTTGCGATCAGAATTTCCTATTTTAGCTGATTCGTTTTCAGAAACAAGGGTTCGGAAACTTGGAGAACAGAAGCGCGATTTTGAGAGCAAAGAACTGAAGCGGTGGCTACCCCATCCAACTCACAGTCAGTTTTTGTATGTTCTTATGTTCTTATTGATTAAGCTATTTTGTAACTCAATTATGAGTAGCTAAATTCTCCATTGTTAGGGATGAGAATAGCTAGATGATGACTCTTGTTTTGTAACCCTAATCTGATCTTTGAATGAATTTATTGAATCATGTTTTCTTATCTTTGTGCTTAATGCTTTTATTGATTGATCATCTTTAAATTGTTGTATGATTCATATTGTGAAACGGAAGTGGAACTTATGAATGCTTAAGATAAGAAATTCTCGCCTTTGTAATCTAGGAATAGATACAAACCCTTGAAACCGTTTATTAATTCAAGTCCGTTCATGCTTAATTCTGAATTGTAAAACTTGCTAAGGAATTAGGGTTTATTTTAGAATTAAAGTTTCTGTCGCTAAGGAATTAGGGCAAGATTAATTAAGAGAATTAGGTCGTGATTCATTAAAGGAGTTCAATGATCGTTGGTTAGGTAATTAACCTGAGTTCGGAGTCTAGTGAAGCTCATCCCTGACAAGCTTTTTATCTCTTAATTTCAAACCAATTTACTTTACACACTTTTCATTATTTGCAATCAAACAAACTTCGTACCCTTTTGTTCAACTGAGTAATCAAAATTACATTCGATTCGTTAACGCAGTCCTTGTGTTCGACACTCGGTTTACCGTTTTAACTCTACTACTTGAACGATTTCGTACACTTGCGAAAATCGCTATCAAGGACCTGAAAATAGAAAGAAATATTGAAGAGAAGCATGAAGACAATCGCCCAGCGATCCTAGGGCGACAGCTTAGCGAAGTCAGGCAGAGAATTATCGCCTAGCGATATCCTGACGAATGCTGAGCGAAGTCAGGCAGAGAATTATCGCCTAGCGATCCTATGGCGAAAGGTTGGCGAAGTGAGGCAGGGAATTTCTGGAACATGGGAAGTTTGATTTCGCCCAGCGAAATCATGATCGCCAAGCGAAATCATCAAGGCGGTTTAATGCTGAAGATGACGTGGCAGTTTGCTATTGGCTGTTTTGAATTGTTCGCTGAGCGACGATACGCATCGCTAAGCGAAATAGTATTTATCAGTCTTAGTATTTAAGCTTTTTACAGCTTTTAGGTTAAAAAAAAAAAACTATTGTATTGCTTGCCTAAAAAAACGAAATTCCACAGCTTTTAATCTTTGATTCCTAAGAGAGAGAATAGACATAAGAGGAGGTAAACTTCAAATAGCAACAAGGATTTCAAGTGAAGATTACATTAAGAAGCTTTGAGAAATCAAGCCTTAACATATTCTTCATCTTCCTTTCTTGTTTTGCAATAGTTATCATGACAATGATCAACTAATCTCCTTTGTTGGGATTAATAGGTAATCAATCACTCTATGTTGTAAACTTTTGATAATTTAAATATATGATTCTAGCATTTTTATATACCATTGAATTTGTTCTTGCTTTTCACTCTTATATTTGATTTAAATGATGTTGAAAAATACTTTTGAATCCAGGTTTAGAATGATATTCTATCAAGATAAGAAATTCTAGAAATGGGATTTGGTTTTGATAATTACATTAAGTATTGGATCGTTAAAGCTTTCGAATCGTTTAATAGATTGAGAAATCGTCGATTAAACGATACGATCGATCTCACGACGTCATTTGGACACGAATGACGTTGTCGAGTAATACGTGATAATGTCATATATAAGAAAAAGCTAGAATCCGTATTTATGATCAATCGAATACAAACGATGTTTGATTGATGAACGTTAATCCTAACACCTTTTATGTCCTATTACTCTACTATTTATTTATAATGCTTTTTAATGTTGAGTAGTGTAGTAATGAAAAAAAAGGTTAAACCCTAACTTAAAACGATAATCGACGTTGAACGGTTTATGATATCACGATAATCCCTGTGGAACGATATAAAACTTATACTTACTTTTGTACATTAACACTCAACGGGAACCTCTTAGTCGGCTTAGGCTTAAAATGTTTCAAAGTTTTACTTGCGTGTTTGAATATATAAAAAGGGAAAAAGAAAATATGATATAAAGAGAAAAAAGAGATAAAAACAAACGAAGGGGAAAAAGATAGTTTTTTATTAATGGGCTTGACAAGATGTCGATCTTGCTCCTACGCATCTCCCGGTAGTCGGAGAATTCAAAGCGTACGTAGTTCTTTGGTAGAAAAAGTTTGTATGTTGGTACGTTTTAATAAAAAGATTTGATCGCGCCCGAGCGAAAAAGTTTGAAAAGGAAATGCGGTCTACTATCGTTATGTGGATAGCTTAAAAAAGACCGACGAAAAAGAAATGAAGGTAAATGTCAACTGTTCGGGTTGTTGCCGAACTTGCCATTGACGACAATGCATAAAGGTAAATGATTTGACAAAAAAAGGACAGATTCATACTCGGGCGTGAACAAAAAGTTTGACGACGCACAAGGGCGTAAAACGTTTAAATGATACAAGAGACGAACGCACATTAAGGCGATAAACTCGCACAAGGCGTAAATGTTTTTAAAGATAAAAAGACAGACGCACAGGGCCGTAAAAAGTTTGAAAATAAAAAGACAGACGCACAAAGGCGTAAAAAGTTTGAAAATAAACGCGCAAAGGCGCGAAAGGTTCGGATTGACCACGCGGGCCAAGAAAAGGTTAAAAATGGTCACGAGGGACCAAAGGAAAGGTTAAGCGTGCTAGACGCGTCAAAGGTGGAATGACGATTGCCCGAGCGACGAGACATACATCACGCATTCGTGCAACCGAGGTTTGGGGAGACATACGTCAAGCCATTCCCTTTTCATTCAAGCTTGGTTTTGTTGAAACTCGGAGGAATCTCAAAAGGAACCAAAGCACTTGGTTGGGAAACTTAAAGAAAATAAATCACGAACAAATTTATTGTTCGAGTTTATTGAAAATCATGAACATTACTTGTTACTTAAGTTATTGAAACTCAAGAACAAGTATTTGTTCAAGTTTGAAAGATGAACAAATCATGGAAACATGCATAAATTTGGAAAGTACGTAAGTTCGGCTCAATTCGAGTTTGGTTTAAAAAGAATGAGCAAGCTCGGCTCAAGTTCATGTTTTGATTGAAAATCATGAACAACATTGTTGTTCAAGTTTGGTTTTGAAAATAGAGAACTTAGCTTATTGCTCAAACTTGATGTTGAAAATTTAAGAACATAACTTGTTTCACAAGTTACTCACAATTAGATGCACGAACTTGTAAAATTTCCAAAGTTGTGGATGATTCTTGATGTATTTGAACAAAAATGCATTTTATACCTCTTTAGGTTCTGAATCAAGGGATGGAACCCCAAAAATTTGGCATTTGGAAGCCTGATTCACATTCTGAGTTTCACATACTTCGCAGAGCAACCAGAACTTGGCTCTGCGAAGTCAGGTTCTGATGTGGTCGCACTGCGAACATACTTTGCTCTGCGAAGTATGCGAAATTTTGAACTTAGAAGCTGTTTCTGAATAGAAGTTCAGAAACTGCTTCTAAGCAAGCTTCAGAACCTAAAGGGGGTTAAAAAGCTTTGCAAAATTGGGAGAAAAGGAGTGTAAAAACTCAGTTTTTAGGCTTGGTCACTTTGAGATCCCTTTTGAGTTTCAAAAGGGGTTTTTGTGCACAAAATGAAATTAACCAAAACAAAAGATGCAAACAGCAAGCAAAATGAAAGATAAAGATTATAGGAGACTTACAGAACTCCTAGCAATGCTTGTGCAAGAGGTTGGAAGTGGCTTGCTTGATTGATTAGAGGTTATGAACAATGAACTCTAATTGGTTTTGCTTTGGGTATGAACTGCTTTGATGCTGCAATGTAATGGATTTTGGTGTGAATTTCGTGTGTATATGGCTGTTTTTCTCTGGTGTGTCAATGTGTGCCAATGTGTATGAAGGTATGTAATCCTTGTGCCTTGGCATTCCTTTTATAGGCCAAAATGCAAATCTATTCAATGATGGAAAATCTCTAGATCCTAGCTGGTTTGTGGGCTAAATCCAGGCTAAATCACTTTGCATTTAATTCTAAAGGATAGAAGTTACTTGCCTTGTGCCAAGGGTCAAGACCTTGACTGATTTCAGCCACAAAACCTAGCTGATTCTAGAAGGCAATGATGGAAAAAACTGAAAAACAGGGCAGCTTGAAATTGTGTGATTCTTGGGATCAATCCTTGCAATCTTGGAAGGCCAAGCAATGAAAACGTGTACTGCCATGTACAGAGGGATTGGGGGAAGCAAAATGAGCATGTGGGCTGGTGTGTGGGAGGAGAAATCCAGCTGAAAACAGGGCACACCGAACAGCTTTTTTTGCAAGCAAAACCACTTAAGTTTGACTGGTTTTGGTGAAGAAAGAAGGAAGGAAAGGGATCAAGCAGGTGGCTGGCAAGCTCAGGTTGGATGATAGGTCAATTGGGAGGGACAAGAGCTGACCAAGGGCAACCAATTTGATTGAGCACATGTTAGGTTGGATGAAAATCCTTCTTTCCTTTACCTTTAATGTCACACCTTTGATTCTTGCTTTGTGCATTAAATCAGCCACAATTGGCAATAACAATAATAATAACAAAGATAGAGAGTAATAACAATAGTTAAAATGAAAACAAAAGCAAGAAAAATCAAAAAATCAGAAATCTGCAGAAAATTCGCAGGGGTCGCAGTGCGAAGGTCACTTCGCAGTGCGATCTCCCCTTTTTTGTTTTTTTGTTTTAAAATAAAATAATAATAATAATAATAATAATAATAATAATAATAATAATAATAATAATAATAATAATAATAATAATAATAATAATAATAATAAGGATAATGGTAATAATAGTAATGAAAATGATAATAAAAATAGTAATGAGAATAATAATGAAGATGATGATAATAAAAATGATGAAAAAGCTTAATAATATTAATTAAAATAATGATAATAAAAAAGATAATAATGATATTATTAATGAAAATATAATAACAATAATATTAATAATAATAATGATGATGATAATATTAATAGTAATGCTAATGGTGATAAATGTAAATAAAATCCAATAACAAAAATGAAATAATACAAAGAAATAAATGATGAAATAATAAAAGATAAAACAAAGAAAAAAATATGAGTCAAAAAATGGGGTATGACAATATATATATATATATATATATAAATTAAATTTAAAATTTATAAAAATCTTCTAGAAGGAATCGAAAATGAAATATAAGAAAAAAATTGAAATGTCAAATGTATTATGTCAATACATTTTACTTATATGTCATTTAGGAAGGAGTAATCATTTAATATTGGTTTATTTCATTCAATAAAAACATTATAATTTCTCCTAAACTAGTATTACTTGGATGAAGTAAAATAAAAATTTGCATGTAAAAAAAAGAACTTTTTTGTTGACAAATTAAAGAAAAGAACTTAGAGTCATTAGAACAAATTCATTTTTATTTCTTTTTCAAAGTACTCATATTTGAAATAAAAAGTAATCATATTTTTTATGATATTTGAAATAAAAAGTACTCAAATTTTTTTTGAAATATTGATTAAAATTATTTTGATTTTGATTAAAATTATATATAGGTATGGATAATATATATTTTGCAATTTTATATTGTAACAAACTATACTTATCTTTTATTTTTTTCAATGACACCAACAAAATAACATTCTTATAGTCAAATTTGCTTAAGCGTATAATTAGAAGGAGAAAAAGTCAACTCAAAATAGCATATTTTTTTATTACGCTAACGTGTGTATATCATCAACGATATTTTATCAAAATTTGCGTGTAAATTACAAACAATATTTTATATAATTTTTTTGATATAGATTAAAATTATAAGTATAGATATTTGTGACTTTCAAATGTAACAAACTCAACAAACCATATTTATCTTTTCATATTGACAACAATAAAATAACAAATATAATAAAAATTCTTATTTTTTTTAATAACACCAACAATATAACATTATTATAGAAAAATATGTTTAAGTGTATAATTGGAATAACAAAAAATTAGACAACTCAAAAGAGGCGAAACATGTTATTTTCTTTATATATAGTATAGAAGATATATATTTAATGAAAACGAGTTTTAGTTTTAACTTTTTTCTCGATACCGTTTTGGCTCCCACATATTTCCCATATAGTGTGGGATCATTGTTTATATTGAATATCAAACAACTAAATTAAAAAATCTCCTTGTAGTGTAAAATGAATTTTTTAAATCTCTTTTTGGTGATGCCATGTGCCTATAAGTAATATTAAACGAAAGTCACTATAAAAACTCAATTAATAGAAACATTGCAATATGTAGTGTTGGGGTTTTAACATGAGATTTCCTACTTATTTACCTTACGGTTTAATTTTGTGAAATCATATCAGCACATAAATATTGGGACACAAATACAACACTAAGGGAAACTTTGTAATTTTCATAAAAAATAATATAAACGAAGACTATCACCCCGACACAAGAATTGGGATTTGTCTTATCCTTGTTTAAAATATTATAAACAAGAATTACTAGGAAATGATATTTGCTGGTACCAGCTCCGTTTTTTTTAAGTGTCGTTTATAAATGAATTTGTTGTTCTTTTTAACCGTCGTTTTGATAGTTTAAGGGTACCATTTGTCAATTATTCCGTTTCTCAGTTTTGCTTACTCCTTTTCAATAAAACTAGTTAATGATATACATTTGAAAAAATCAAGTTTTTTTTTACAAACACAGTTTGTTTTTTGTCATAGGAAAAATTAAACTTCCAAAAAACAATATTTTGTTATCTATAAATAAGATCATTAATATTGCTAAAAATATCAAGTGCGAAATAAAAGAACAATTCTAAGAAAAAATAAAAGACTCGTGAATGTTTAAAAGAATAAAAAAAATTCAATATTCAATGGAATAAAATGGAGGAGAATAAAGATAGAGTGTGTGCAAAAAATAGGAATTTTTTGGAGGACGAAGAACAACTAAGAAATGTTTTTTTTTACGGAGCTAAGAATTGTTTGTTACGAGAGATAAATAGCACATTAAATTTATTGAAAAAAGAAAATATGTGGAAAAAATAAAAAATTTATTGCTGGATTTAAATAAGGGTATAATAGATATATTTTTTTCAAAAGTTCATTTCCTTAATTTGATGTTAATATTTTAAAACGACACGTAAAAGTAAAAATAAACGAAGGAAATACTATAATACTGGTACATAGTTTTGTCTTATGCTTAACAACTTAAGGAGGAAGTTATTGGCAATTTTGGAGTCTATTTTGTGGACCTACACCCCCACACAGAACAATCTCGTAGGCAATTAGTTAAAAACAACAACTTTTGCTTCTCTTATTTTTTTTTATGAACTAAAGGTGTGGTTAAACAACAATTAGATTGGCATTTTCAATGAGACCCGTCTCCTTTGTTACCCACTCAAAATATATAAGAAAAATAAAATATATCCTCTTTTAATATAAGAAGAAGCTATGTTGTGGAAAAACCAATTTTGCCCATCCTTCTCCTATTGACATGTCACTGATTTAAGGGTAAATAAAGTCTTACGTACAGCTTTTTGCAACCAAATCTGATTTATTACCATAGTTTTGTTTCTTTGCTTAGGAATAGACAGTTTATAGTTCCAATTGAATTTGAAACTGACATTTCCTTCCAAAATGGACTACCATTCTAAGCTATTCCTTTAGCTAAAAGTGCAAAATCCATCACGTGTGCTTCCGGGTTGTAAAAAGAGTAATAGTCATATTGTACTTCATTCCAAACATATTTTCGGTCAGCAACCTTTGCTAAGGTTTTAAAGCTCTACTCCACTGTTTTTCATAATCTTTGTTTCTCATTTTTCTGTTAAGGTTTTCCATTTATCTTTCCTTTCATCTCCTATCCTGTGGTTTATTCTTTTTTTCCATTTATTTCTGTGTTGTTTTATATATCCACAAAATGGATTTTGGATCTGCAGTTAGATAAAATAGTTTCTTTACTTTTGGATCTTTGTTTTATATATCCACAAAACGTTTATTTACTTTTGGATACAGTTATATAAAATGCTTTCAGCTCATTTACATGTTGTTCACTAAAACAATGTTCTGTGAATCTTATAGGCTCTCAAATGGCTAGACCTTTCGAAATGATAGCTGATATTGACGACAAGAAGGACTTCTGGAAGCTGGCTGTTAAGGTGTTGGACAAATGGGTAGTGGTTAAAGACGGGAAGGAGCACTCAGAGATGATCATTGTTGATGCAAAGGTCATTTTTTCAAAACTGTACTTGAATTTATTTTAGATCTATAATCACTTAACCCGTAAAGATTTTGTTTCAGGGAAATGACATTCAAGTTATGATACCAACTGCATACAAAGCTCAATATGAAAAACTCATTCAAGAAAAAAACACATATACTTTAAGTAACTTTCAGGTTCAGACCAACGATTTGCTGTTCAAGGCTTCTGATCACAAGTACAAACTGAAATGGACTGGTGGAACTATTGCTGATCAAGTCAATGTTCATGAAATACCTGATGTTGGTTTGAAGTTCAAGCCCTTTGCTGAAATTGTTGCTGGCAGATGGCGCTCTGATCTTTTAGTTCGTCAGTCTTTGAACTCAAATATATAATTTCTTTGTTTCTTACAACCTGTTAACAGTTTATCACATTGTTTGGTTAACACACACTTTCATGTATAGATGTCATTGGATTTGTTCATGAGATGGGATATTGTCAAATGAATGATGGAACTTCAAAGAAACTTCAAGTTAACTTCATATTGAAAGACTTAAGGTGTCTAACATACAAAGATATATATGGGCTAATTTGTATTACTCTGACGTATTACTTTGTACTCATTAAGTATTATATTTGAATGTTGCAGTGACATTCCTTTGAACTGTACTCTTTGGGAGGATTATGCTGCAAAATTTATCAAGTTCAGCAATGAACGGAAGGAAGTTGGTCCAATCATTGTGATGTTGAAGTATGCCAAAGTTAAGGAAGAAGGTTAGATTATTTTGAAACCAAATTTAAATGGAAAAACTCACATATATGACAACTTTTGTCTTATAATAACTTTGTCCAATTGTAGGTCGTTACCCACTTAGTGTTACAAACACATATAGTGTTACAAAGCTGTTCATCAATGACGATATTCCTGAGATAAAACAATTCAAGGAAAGGTCAGTTAACTCTAACCTGTAGTGTGTTTTATACTGAATCAACACATGATTTACCGTACCATCATTTTCATATCAATTATTTTTCCATTTAGCTTGCCTAAAGAGGAACTACTTGAATCACAAAGTAAGATAGTCTGTACACAAGCATATTCTGGATCTCAGTTTAATACTGAAGATGAAATTATTGCTAATAATCTTATCATGCCTCTATCTGAGATTATTCACGTTGATCAGGTTTGTTGTTTTGCATTTAAGTTCCGTGTTTCTTTAATTTAAAAGAGGATACTTGGCTCAACTTCCTGATATCAATTTCAACTTATGTAGATGTCTTATTGTGTTACTGTTGTTAAAGTTGAAAAAGTCAAGTCAACTAAATATGGGTGGTTTTATTTGGCTTGCTGCAAGTGTCCAAAGATAGCCAAAGGTGAAAAACCACCATATATGTGTGATTCTGGCCATAACACTGAGACAGAAATTGTAAGGTATACATATTAAATTGACCTTTACTTTTACTAATCCATACATTAATTAGTGAGTAGTCACGATTTTGTAAGCCTTTTTTTTTTCATCTATCACTTTAATTATAATTCAGGTACAAGCTTGAGCTTGAAGTATCGTATCAAGATACCAAGGGTACTTTTGTTGTTTGGGACCGTGAGGTCACTCAGATGTTGGGTATTTCTGCTGCTCAGCTCCGGAAGAACATGATTGAGGTTATATCATGTTTAAAAATTACATGTTTACTGTCTTAATATTCTAACATTGATAGGTTACCTAAAATTGATATATGCTAACATTATTTTATCCCTATGATATGCTGGGTATTTCTGCTGCTCAGCTCCGGATGAACATTATTTTATCCCTATGATATGCTAATATTGATAGGTTTCCTTAAATGTTACAGGCTGGTATAACTAATCGCTTAGAGTATCCTCTCTTGATTGATAGCCTTAATGGAAAGACAATGGTATTTAAGGTTAAATGGCAGCCTAAATGGAAGTCAAGCTCTGTGATTTGTTGCAAAGAAGGAACTGATCTTGCTGATCTCATTGTATCAAAGTTTCCAAATGCTGAGGTACACGTTTCTAGCACTATACGATATTCTTAAGTTTTTTTCCCACTTTGAACTATGTTTTGTGTAACACCCATAATAAGATTGCCTAGGATCTTACATGAGTATTAAAATTTCGTACTGGATACATTAATTTACAATATAAAAATTCATTCAAATATATTACAACACATTGTAATATTACATCCCAAAGTTTACACAATCCTTTTTCATACAAGTACATCAAACATAGCCATATAATACATCCAAACTATAACAGATAACAACAGCACGATCAGTCCGTAGCCTTCTCCTTACCCTTGTTGCGTGCTGATTGCGATCCTGCCTGTGAACCTGCACCAGAAGGAATGGGATGAGACATAATGTCTCAGTGAGCTCTACCCAACCTACTGTTTGGCAACCACGGGGAACCTAGGGTCGCCATGCCTACCTTGGCAATTTAGGGAAATTCTAGAATCGCCAAGTCTTTAAACCTACCTATAACTTTGACTATAATCTTTCTGTAACTATAACTGTAACTATGACTGTATAACATAAAGCAATTAAAGTGTTTTATGTTAGCTGTTAGCGTTGAACAAACAATTAATCTGAGTTCATTTTACGGAGGGCACCCCGGGTGGAGCAACCCCGAGATACGTCTCCCTATGACCCGATGAAACTCCTGACAATCAGGCTAGCACCGGACTCCCTATGAAATTGCATGTGGATAACCCTCTCGGAGAAATCCCATCCGGCGTATCCCGGAGTCTGCTGAACATGCCTATGACTTTGAATTATTATTATTCTTTAACTTTGAAGAATGAGTGTATAGATACATATACATGTCTATTACTTTGATCATATAAACATTTCCTATAATTCTTAACCTTTGACATAGGGTACTTGGCTTATCGTTCTCATAAGCCTACTATAACTGTTAAACATTTCCTATTACATTATATCCTAAAGTGGATAAACTATGAACTTGTTTTCATCCTATAACCCTTGTTTTCCTATCAAGGAAAATAGGCACATCGGTGTCATATGCCACTATAAGAAGTTTATCTATTCAATAAACCTTAAACCCGACATTTCCAAGCTTAACACAATCCTTGTTCCTATACTTTTATAAGCTATGGGAAGCATTTAGAATGAGTTAAAATGGTGGCTAAGGTTTCCAAGATATATATGTAAAATCAGTTGCCAAAAAGCCATGCCCGCGCGCACCAAGACCCCCAGAACAGCCCAAATGAGTGTGATGTTCAGGCTTGGTCGCTACAAGCGCAGATCCGTCGCTACAAGCGCGGATAGACAGAACCTGGTCGCTACAAGCGCCCAGTTGGTCGCTACAAGCGCAGGCTTGTCGCTACAAGCGCAGATCCGTCGCTACAAGCGCAGACAGACAGAACCTGGTCGCTACAAGCGACAGCCCGTTGCTACAGCGATCGTGACAGCACAGTTATGTATAAAAATGTGATTTTCCACCATTTTTGCTCATTCAAGGTTACCCAAGCTTCTAAGACATGTTAAAAATGATTTTCTATCATAAAACATCAATTAAAAACACTTTCAAACAAGGATTAAGTCCAGTAAGGAAATTAGGGCAAAATTCCAAACTTTCTATAACTTGTTCCTATGAATCAAAACTCATAAAAACTCACACCATGAGGGTTCTAAAACCCAAGATGAGCTCACCTAATGGCTGGTAGCAAGCTTGCTTGGCTTCAATCCAAAACTCCAACTTGTAACTTCCCTTTTCTTGGTTTTTCTCTAGTTTTCTTGCTCCAAGTTTCTACAAAGCCTTGATTGCTTGAAACCCAAGTGTTTGAGGATGGAAAGATGGATTAAGGAGGAAGGATAGGGTGGATCGAAAGTTCTAGAGAGAGAGAGGGGAGAAATTCTGTTTTTTAGAGAGAAGGAAAATGTGATAATTGTGATAAATATTCATATTTATCCCTTTATATACTTTGTCTCTTTAATTACGACTGTGCCATTCCTATACGTTTAATTCCTGTAACACTGTTAAATGCCTCGCATAACTGGGTTATTACACTCTACCCCCCTTAAAGAAATTTCGTCCTCGAAATTTAGAAATTACCTGTAAAAAGATGTGGATAACTCTCCTGCATCTCCGATTCCAATTCCCACGTAGCTTCGCCGTAGGGAGAACCTTTCCATATAACCTTAACAATTGGAATCTCTTTGCTCCTCAAAACTTTGACATCACGTTCAATAATCTGTTCCGGTTCGGGCCGAAAAGTCAAATCCGAACTCAAGTCAATGGTTTCCAACTCTATTGGTTGATAAGGATCAGGAATGAACTTCCTCAACTGTGAAACATGGAAAACATCATGTAATCCTGACATCGCCGGTGGCAGAGCCAATTGATAAGCTGCTGGTCCGATTCGTTTAAGTATCTCAAATGGCCCAATGAATCTTGGACCCAATTTCTTTGTTCTGAAAACACCTCGTAATCCCAATTTAGGGGTAACTTTCAAGAAAACATGATCTCCCACTTCGAACTCTAGAGGTCTTCGCCTCTTGTCTGCATAACTCTTCTGTCGACTCTGAGCAGTTCTGATCTTGTCCTGAATGGATTTAATCTTTAAAGTGGTCTCTTGAATAATCTCAGGTCCCAAAATACTCTTATCTCCAACCTCTGACCAACAAAGCGGTGTCCTACACCTCCTGCCATACAATGCCTCATAGGGTGCCATTCCGATGCTAGAATGGTAACTGTTATTATACGAAAATTCAATCAAAGGCAGGTGATTATTCCAACTTCCTCCATCCTCTAAAATGCATGCACGTAGCATATCCTCTAACGTCTGAATGGTTCTCTCAGATTGCCCATCTGTTTGAGGATGATGGGACGTACTCAACTTTAACCTCGTTCCCAAAGCCTTTTGAAAAGCTTTCCAAAAATGAGAAGTAAAGATAGGATCCCTATCTGACACAATGCTGGTTGGAACACCATGTAACTTCACAATCTCCGCTATGAACAATTCTGCATACTGAGCAGCTCTAAACGTAGTCCTAACCTCTAAAAAGTGAGCAGACTTAGTTAACCGGTCGACAATTACCCAAATCGAATCATGTCCCCGCTGAGTCCGAGGTAATCCTGTCACAAAATCCATAGAGATTTCTTCCCATTTCCACTGAGGAATCTCCAATGGTACAAGCATCCCTGCCGGTCTCTGATGTTCAATCTTTACTTGTTGACACACAATACATCGTGAAACGAATTCCGCAATATCGGTCTTCATCCCCGGCCACCAGTAATCTTTCTTTAAATCTTGGTACATTTTAGTGGTACCTGGGTGAATACTGAAACTACTCTTGTGTGCTTCTTCCAAAATCAACCTTTTCAAATTAGCATCATTAGGAACACAAATTCTACCTTCAAACAACAGAGTACCATCAGATGCCCTTGAAAACTCTGAATGCCCAATCCTCCTCTGAAGATCCATATCCAATTCTTGAGCTTGTGTGATTCTGGACCGCAAATCACAGTTAACATCTAATCTTTGCAACCAAGTGCCATTACCCATCTCAGTAACACTAAGATTGAGGTCTCTAAATTTCTCATACAACCCACAAGTGTGCATCAGCACCTCTGCTCTAATCAAAGATTTCCTGCTCAAGGCGTCAGCAACAACGTTCGCCTTTCCCGGGTGATACTTTAATTCAAAATCAAAATCCTTTAAATATTCCATCCATCTTCTCTGTCGCATGTTCAGTTCTCGTTGATCAAACAAATACTTTAAACTCTTGTGGTCACTGAACAAGTCAAATTGCGCTCCATATAAATGGTGTCTCCATACTTTCAGAGCAAAAACTATTGCTGCCAATTCAAGGTCATGAGTGGGGTAATTCTCCTCATGAGATTTAAGCTGCCGAGAAGCATAAGCTATAACATTACCTTCTTGCATGAGCACACTGCCTAGTCCTTTAGAGGACGCATCACAATAAACCACATATTTCTTTTCAGGGTCCGGTATTGCTAATACTGGAGCCTTGGATAATTTCTTCCTCAAAGTCCGGAAACTCTTCTCACAATCTTCGTCCCAGACGAACGGCACATCTTTCCTCGTGAGGCGTGTTAAGGGCAACGCAATCTGTGAAAACCTCATAATAAATCTTCGGTAGTAACCCGCTAAACCCAGGAAACTCCGAACCTCTGTTACATTCGTTGGTCTGGCCCAATTAAGGACAGCCTCAACCTTTGACGAGTCAACTGACACTCCTCCTTTAGAAATAACATGTCCCAAAAACTGGATTTCCGATAACCAAAATTCACATTTGCTGAATTTTGCATATAACTGATTTTCTCTAAGGATGTTCAAAACAATCCTCAGATGTTGAGCATGTTCCTGTGAGTCCTTTGAATAAATCAAGATGTCATCAATGAAGATCACCACAAACTGATCCAGGTAAGGCTGGAAAATTCTATTCATATAGTCCATAAAAACCGCTGGAGCATTAGTCACTCCAAAAGGCATCACCAAGAATTCATAATGCCCGTAACGTGTTCTGAACGCCGTCTTGGACACATCTGACGATTTGATACGAATCTGGTGGTATCCAGATCTGAGATCAATCTTTGAAAACACTGAAGCTCCTTTAAGTTGATCCAAAAGATCATCAATCCTCGGTAATGGATACTTATTCTTTATTGTTACTTTATTCAGCCGACGGTAATCGATGCACAATCTCATACTACCATCCTTCTTCTTAACCAACAACACTGGTGCACCCCAAGGTGACACGCTGGGCCTAATGAAATGTTTCTGAATTAAATCTTCTAACTGAGACTTCAACTCCTTTAACTCTGATGGTGACATTCTATAAGGCGCCACTGAAACTGGCTCAGATCCTGGTATGAGGTCAATGGAAAACTCAACTTCCCGCTCAGGGGGTAAATTGCTTATCTCCGAAGGGAAAACATCTAAATAGTCACTGACAACCGGAATGTCCCTGGGACTCAGTTCTGACTCTGAAGTCACAGTAACCATTACATAAAAACCCCTATCCTGTGCACACATAAGCTGAGTAAGCTGATGAGTGCGGTTGATTAATTCTGATAAAGCCACACCTTCGGTCGTATCATCTGTAGGCATAAAGATACACTTCTCCGCACATCCAATATAAACATGATTAGCAGATAGCCAATCCATCCCTAGGATCACATCAAGTTGTATCATGGGAAGACACACCAAATCTATGTAGTATGTCTTACTAGATACAGTGATCGGGCAATTTTCACATATAAAGTTAGCTACAACTCCGCCCTCAGTAGCGGTAGATACCGTCATGGGAGGTATCAACGGTGACATAGGTAATTGTAACGCTTCTACACACTTGTAAGAAATAAATGAACATGTAGCACCACAATCAAAAAGCACTTTAACTGGAGTTTGGCCTAAGTAACACATACCAGCAATTAAGTCTTCATTGGCCAAGGCCTTCTGACCATCAAGGGAGTATACCCTGCCCTTACTTGTTGTAGTACCTCCCGCTCCACTTTTACTTCTTCTTTCTGGACAATTTGCCAAAAAGTGCCCCGGCTGCCTACACCCGAAACACACACCTGTTTGCTTCATGCATTCACCGTGATGCATTTTCCCACAATATTTACAAGCTGGACTCGCCTGGTATTGAAACGTCTGCTTACCCCTCTTAGGGGAACCCTTAGGCTTGTTCTCTTGATACCTATCTGGAAATTTGCCTTTTCTCTTTTCAAACAGTGCAGCTTTCTCTCTTGCAGTTTTAGCAAAACCCGCTTCCGCAACCAAACTATCATGAACCATCTCGTCGTAACTGGTATTCCTTTGAAGACTCACTGCTGTATCAATCTCACCCCTCAAACCACGCCTATACTGATTCATCTTCCAATTCTCATTAGCGGCATACTCGTTGTGAGAGGAGTAATATGACAATTCTTCAAACTTCTTTGTAAACTCGGTGACTGACATGCCACCTTGCTTCAACTCAAGAAACTCCTGTTCTTTCTTTACTTTATAGGACATCGGGATATACTTCTCTAGCATAGCTTCCTTGAAGTTATCCCAGTTAACCTCAACATCGTTTGCTATCATTCGGCGTTGAGCAGATTCCCACCAATCTTCTGCTGCGCCTCTGAACTGGTTAGTTGCCAACAATACTTTACTTTCCTCAGGGCAATCCACCATCCGGAACACTTTCTCAATCTGTTTCAGCCATCTCTTGGCCTCTGGAGGTTCACCTTCCCCATTAAACTCTGGAGGGTGATTTCTGTTAAATTCCCGGTAAGATGGATTCGCCACTGCTGGTGGTGGTGTTTGCTGCTGAGCACCTTGTCCATGGTGCATCATCCCCATCCATTCTTGCTGAGTCTGAGCCTGTTGTTGGGCTTGCTGCTGCATCATAAGCATCATTTCCTGATGCTGTAACGCAGCCTGAGCTTGCTGCTCTTGGTACTGTTGCTGCAACGCCTGTTGCTGTTGCATCATTTGAGCCCAAAATTGCATATTAGGGTCTCCTCCGGCTTCCTCAGCATTTGCCCGATTAGATCTAGGCCTTCCAGGACCTCTTCTACTCCCAGACATATTATCCTAACTGTCATACACAAGTCAAAGTGATCAGTTTCAACCAGATATAACATTTAGAATAATGTCCCGGATCCAAGAGATCCACAAACTTGAATTGTATTTTAATGACCCATGGCACGGTCTGAATCGACCTGCTCTGATACCAAATTGTAACACCCATAATAAGATTGCCTAGGATCTTACATGAGTATTAAAATTTCGTACTGGATACATTAATTTACAATATAAAAATTCATTCAAATATATTACAACACATTGTAATATTACATCCCAAAGTTTACACAATCCTTTTTCATACAAGTACATCAAACATAGCCATATAATACATCCAAACTATAACAGATAACAACAGCACGATCAGTCCGTAGCCTTCTCCTTACCCTTGTTGCGTGCTGATTGCGATCCTGCCTGTGAACCTGCACCAGAAGGAATGGGATGAGACATAATGTCTCAGTGAGCTCTACCCAACCTACTGTTTGGCAACCACGGGGAACCTAGGGTCGCCATGCCTACCTTGGCAATTTAGGGAAATTCTAGAATCGCCAAGTCTTTAAACCTACCTATAACTTTGACTATAATCTTTCTGTAACTATAACTGTAACTATGACTGTATAACATAAAGCAATTAAAGTGTTTTATGTTAGCTGTTAGCGTTGAACAAACAATTAATCTGAGTTCATTTTACGGAGGGCACCCCGGGTGGAGCAACCCCGAGATACGTCTCCCTATGACCCGATGAAACTCCTGACAATCAGGCTAGCACCGGACTCCCTATGAAATTGCATGTGGATAACCCTCTCGGAGAAATCCCATCCGGCGTATCCCGGAGTCTGCTGAACATGCCTATGACTTTGAATTATTATTATTCTTTAACTTTGAAGAATGAGTGTATAGATACATATACATGTCTATTACTTTGATCATATAAACATTTCCTATAATTCTTAACCTTTGACATAGGGTACTTGGCTTATCGTTCTCATAAGCCTACTATAACTGTTAAACATTTCCTATTACATTATATCCTAAAGTGGATAAACTATGAACTTGTTTTCATCCTATAACCCTTGTTTTCCTATCAAGGAAAATAGGCACATCGGTGTCATATGCCACTATAAGAAGTTTATCTATTCAATAAACCTTAAACCCGACATTTCCAAGCTTAACACAATCCTTGTTCCTATACTTTTATAAGCTATGGGAAGCATTTAGAATGAGTTAAAATGGTGGCTAAGGTTTCCAAGATATATATGTAAAATCAGTTGCCAAAAAGCCATGCCCGCGCGCACCAAGACCCCCAGAACAGCCCAAATGAGTGTGATGTTCAGGCTTGGTCGCTACAAGCGCAGATCCGTCGCTACAAGCGCGGATAGACAGAACCTGGTCGCTACAAGCGCCCAGTTGGTCGCTACAAGCACAGGCTTGTCGCTACAAGCGCAGATCCGTCGCTACAAGCGCAGACAGACAGAACCTGGTCGCTACAAGCGACAGCCCGTTGCTACAGCGACCGTGACAGCACAGTTATGTATAAAAATGTGATTTTCCACCATTTTTGCTCATTCAAGGTTACCCAAGCTTCTAAGACATGTTAAAAATGATTTTCTATCATAAAACATCAATTAAAAACACTTTCAAACAAGGATTAAGTCCAGTAAGGAAATTAGGGCAAAATTCCAAACTTTCTATAACTTGTTCCTATGAATCAAAACTCATAAAAACTCACACCATGAGGGTTCTAAAACCCAAGATGAGCTCACCTAATGGCTGGTAGCAAGCTTGCTTGGCTTCAATCCAAAACTCCAACTTGTAACTTCCCTTTTCTTGGTTTTTCTCTAGTTTTCTTGCTCCAAGTTTCTACAAAGCCTTGATTGCTTGAAACCCAAGTGTTTGAGGATGGAAAGATGGATTAAGGAGGAAGGATAGGGTGGATCGAAAGTTCTAGAGAGAGAGAGGGGAGAAATTCTGTTTTTTAGAGAGAAGGAAAATGTGATAATTGTGATAAATATTCATATTTATCCCTTTATATACTTTGTCTCTTTAATTACGACTGTGCCATTCCTATACGTTTAATTCCTGTAACACTGTTAAATGCCTCGCATAAGTGGGTTATTACATTTTGTGTGGGACATAATAACTATTAAACTTTGTATATATATAATTTTACACAGGTTCTTGCCCTCCCATCTCAATCCACTGAAGTTGTTGACAATCCTTCTGATAATCTTTCCATCACAGAAGATGTTAATATTAGCATGTCTTTGGTAGGAAGATCCTTAATAGTTATTAATCCAATATATATCCTCTGTTGATGTGATAGCAGAATTATGTAATCTAACCTCTGTTTATTTTTTATAGCCTGATCTGTCTGGGACTGCGGAGAATGAGCTTGAAAGTCTTAGCCAAATGACCCCTATTAGCCACAAGACAGCAACTCCAATAAGCAAAGATACTTTGGATCATGAAACTACTCCTGATAAGCTTCTCCATACTCCTGTCTTACCTCTACCTGGTTCCCATGATGAAATCACACCTGCAAAACGTTCGACATCCAAGAGGGTCAAACTCATTAAAACTGAAAAGAAGTGATGCTTTTCAAAATTAGGGGAAATATACCTCTGAGATTTGTGCTGCAAATGAAATATTTGAGAAATAAGTCTCAATTTTTTGGTTGGCAATATTATAAGTGTATGACTCTAGAACTCGGTGATCTGTAATATAATTATCGTTGTGTGTTTACTTGGATCACATACTAAGTCCAGCTAAACCAGACATCTTATTCTAGACATTGTTCTGTAACACTAACCTTATTGTATGCATCTGTTATTTACAGCTTTTGTTGCTACTATATTTTCGGGTTACAATATGTTATACAAATAATTAACTATTTCTTCTTAATCAAGTAAGCTCAATGTCATGGTATCTTTGCCAGAATTATAACTCATCACCTATCTTAAATATTGTTGCTACTCATCAGCTATCATTTCAAAAAAAATAAGTCCATAATTTCACTACAATTTTTTATTAAACAGGAAGTCCATTCCTGAGTTGTTAAATAATTCTATCTGACTTTCATGGTTTACAACAACTTTTCTTTCTCAATATTTTTTCCAACAATCCAATATCTTTATTTTCAAAGTCCTGTCATATGTTCGACACAAATTATTTAATACACTGTTTATTATTGTTTTTACTAATATTCACCAATTTAATTCCTTACACTACCTTTGTTTTTTTTTTTCCAAATATGACACTTATACAACTTAGTAGCATACGCATTCCTGCAATTGCTTATAAATCCAGATATGTTGTGGTTAAATAAGTAGGGAGAAAATAAACATTAATAAATTAAATTATGTCCATTTTTTGTCTTCCAACACAATACCTCTTCCCAACATAGCCCATTAAAATGTCAAAAGGCTATTATAACAGTTATCATTGTCCTAATTGCTTTTACAGCTATACAATTACTTGATAAGACCTATCCACGTTTTCTTTGTATTCTGCCTGACATGCATTTAATGCATTAAGTCCTTCCTACTATTGGAACAGTCTTTTATGGGGGCTTGGCAAGACACTACACCCATAACCTCTGTGTCACAACTAAGTTACACCATGTTTTTATGTCTAACTTTGCTTTCTCTCCAATCCAACTAAAAACACACTATCACATTATAATAATATACTACTATAAAAAACAATATTATGCATTATAATTTTTCATGAATTATTTTAATTTCAAATAGTTTATTTCCAATTTCTTATTTCAACTTTAAACACTATCACTAAAATATCCACCTACATCAAGAAGAGATCTAAATATTTCTTCTTACTTCATATATTTCTAGGTAATAGTCAACTTTTTATATTTCCAGCTAATCATCTAATAAGGTTGATTGTGGTTCTTTTTACTATCAAATACATTTTATATGCTTTTCTTTGATTTCAAATTCAATTGATTGGAAGTAACTTTTTTTTTTATATGAATACATTTCCCTGCTTCAGGTTCTCATATTCGTAATGGATAAACCAAAGGATGATATGGTGACTAATGCTGCAAAGGCAAGACGGAGAAGGAGATTGATGCTACAGAGTAAAAAACCAAACTCTTCCATTTCTCATGTCTCTGTTAGCCAACATAATCACAGAAATCAGAGAATAACCAACAATACTCTTACGACAAAACAAAAGGAGACATTAACATCTCAATCTATTGATGAAAATCTATGTCCAAACATACACATGACTCAAAAATTCATTAATCATAATCAAACCAAATCTGCATATTTACCTCCATTCTTTGCTGTAAAAACAAAGAATGCTGCCTCACAATTCGATCCAGCAACTTGCTCAATTCCAAATATTGCAGTGTCCCAAATAACAACAACCACCAATGTTGACTCCCATCCTGGTGCCACAAGTTGCATTATAACCAAGACAACAACTCCATCATGCAGGCATCTTACTGATATAACACAATCAACCTTGAACCAGATCAATGTTAACAAAAATTTTGAAGCAAACACTCCTCAAACAAGTGTGCAATCTTCTCTTCAAAATACCTGCAATACAACACCATTCATCAGTAATATCCTACCTTCTTTTCAACTTCCAAGGACAAATGTGAGAGGAACAAATCTTTTTGATCGCTTTTCTGCGACTATACAACATGAGGCAACCACTTCATCAATTCCTCAACAAGGAACCAAAAGAAAAGCAGTTACCACAGATGCTGAATATTTTGCTTCCAAACCAATGCCTCGGATTGAAAATATAAAAACATATAATCATTTTCAGGCTTCTTCGTCTGATTCAGATTCTGATGATTCTGGTCAAACCAATTCAGAAACCGATATTGACGAGGACATAACAGAAGAAGTTGATTCTATGTTGCAAGGTATATATAACTGTATTATTTATCTGAATATTAACTTTGTAGCATCAACTTATTTTTTATATCAATGTATGTGGGATGAATTCATTTTTATAGTAATGTTTCAATTATATATAAACAACTATATTGTCTGAATAAGTCTAATGTATCATGTATCGAAGCAGTTTATTATGATATAGGTGATCCTAATTGGGAGTGTGAAAGGTGTGGAGCTCTTATGTGGTATCAAGAGAGGAAGGATAAATGTAGAAACAGTTCGGTGCCAAAATTTATGTTGTGTTGTGGGAATGGGAAAGTGCAGCTCCCACTATTGGAGCAGCCTCCACAGCTGCTTCGAAATTTATTGTTTGGAAATCAAAGTGCTCAAAGTAAGAATTACCAATCCAATATTAGGACATACAATGCAATGTTTTCATTTACCTCTCCTGGTATGAAAATGGACACAAACATTGACAAAGGCCGAGGACCACCAACTTTAAGAATTCAAGGTCAAACCTGTCACAGAATTGGAAGCATGTTGCCATTACCTGGTCAGCGGCCAAAGTATGCTCAACTTTATATTTTTGACACTGAAAATGAAATTTCAAACAGAATGAGTTCCTTCAGGTCAGCAACTTAATCCACACAACTGCTTTTATTCTGTTTACATTCCATCTTATGTTATAGTATATTACAATTTGTTTCCTTTTATCCATTGCAACAGTGCAAACAAAGAAATTGATCAGGACATTGTCAAACAGTTGAAATCAATGGTTGATGAGAACAATGTGCATGCACAAGCTTTTAGAATGGCAAGAGATATGTTGGAAGATGGTCAGTTTCAAGATGTTAAATTGAAGCTAATTTCAGAGAGAAACACCGATGGAAGAATATACAACAAACCCACTGTATCAGAAGTGGCTGCACTAATTGATGGAGATATAGACTCAGCCTCTCATAGGGATATTATCCTACAAGGGCAATCTGGAGATCTTCAGAGAATTGATGAATTCCATGCAAGTTATTTGGGTTTCCAATATCCACTTATTTTTCCATATGGTGAAGATGGATATCGTCCTGGTATCTTATTAAGATACAAAGATGAAACCATTATTACAAATCACAATCGTTTGACTATAAAGGCTTGGCTTTCATTTAGAATCCAATGCAGATGTTGCGAGGCTAAGACTTTGATTTGTTCTAGAAAACTATTCCAACAGTTCTTGGTTGATGGTTACACTATGATGGAATCTGAGAGACTCAATTGGCTAAGGAAAAATCAATCTAAATTAAGAGTTGGCAAATACCGACAACTTAATGAATCAACTCAGAGCACTATGCCAAATCAAAGAACTACAAAAGGCAAAAGAGTTGTTTTGCCTTCAACATTTGTAGGGAGCAAAAGATACATGGATCAACTTTATTTTGATGGAATGTCAATTTCAAGTGTTGTTGGATTTCCAGATATTTTTATCACGTTCACCTGTAATCCAAATTGGCCTGAAATCAAGAGAGAATTGGCAAAATACAATTAGAACCCTCAGGACCGTCCTGATTTGATAACAAGGGTCTTCAAGATTAAATTTGATGAGCTTATCAAGGATTTGACCAAAAGACATGTGCTGGGCAAAGTTTTAGCATGTGAGTTTTCCTTTTTACTTAATGATCACATGTTCCAACATAGACTTAATAGTATGTTATAAGTTTGTTTTAATGTATTTATTTTTATTTTACAGACATGTACACTATTGAGTTTCAGAAAAGAGGATTACCACATGCCCACATTTTAATCTTTTTACATCCAAGTAGCAAGTATCCAACAACAGATGACATTGACCGCATCATTTCTGCAGAAATTCCTGATCCGGCAAATCACTTGGAACTATACAATTTGGTCAAAAGTCATATGATACATGGTCCTTGTGGTAATGCTCGATTGTCTTCACCTTGCATGAAAAACAGAAAATGCTCAAAGTTCTTTCCAAAAAATTTCAATGAAACAACTATTGTTGATCAAAATGGTTACCCATTATATCGAAGAAGTTCTAAAACTCACACCATTGTCAAAAATGGGATTACATTAGACAATAGACATGTTGTGCCTTACAATAGAAGATTATTGTTGAAGTATCAGGCTCATATAAACATGGAGTGGTGTAACCAAAGCACATCAATTAAGTATTTATTCAAATATATACACAAGGGGTATGACCGTATTTGTGCAACTATTGTGCCATCTCAACAACAACAAAGAGTTGAACCACAACCAGTTGATGAAATAAAACAGTATCTTGATTGTAGATATATCTCACCAAGTGAGGCATGTTGGAGAATATTTTCTTTCTCAATTCATGGACGGAAACCGGCAGTTGAGCGTATGTTTTTTCATTTGGTAGGTGAGAAATCTATTTACTTTACTGACCATGCCCGAATGGAGAATGTACTAGAAAAGGCAAGTGTCACTGAGTCGATGTTCACAGCATGGATGGTAGCCAATGAAAAGTATGAGGCTGCCAAGCAACTAACTTATGCTCAATTTGTTACAAAATTTGTATATAACAAAAAAAAAGAATTTGGACACCAAGAAAGAGGGGTTTTACCATTGGTAGACTAATCTGGGTCCCACCAACCACTGGAGAGTTGTTCCACTTAAGATTGATGTTGACTGTGGTTAAAGGACCAACAACTTATGAGGATATACGCAAAGTAGGAGACACACAGTATTTCAGCTTTAGAGATGCTTGCTTTGCAATGGGATTCCTAGATGATGATAAGGAATACATTGGAGCAATCAGAGAAGCATATCAGTGGGGATCTGGATATTTTCTTCGAAGACTATTTGCGATTATGCTACTATCTGGATCAATGAACAGGCCTAATCATGTATGGAATAAAACCGTTCATTGGTTGTCAGATGGAATACTGCATTCTCAGCAGATTCTTGCACAAAATCCAGGTAACAATTCAAATATCGTGCTTTTTCATCACTCCGACTAACATGTACAATAGTTTTATCTTTCATTCAAACATATATATATATATATATATATATATATATATATATATATATATATATATATATATTATATCTTTCCACCAATTTATTCACAAAATACACAGTTATATTAAATTCCAAAAATATTAGTTATATTGTTCTCTTTAATCATAACAGATTTAGAACTTACCGTTGAAGAATTGCACAATTTCACTTTGATCGAGATTGAGAAGTGCTTACAATCCAGTAGACGTACTTTAAAGGAATTCTCTTCTTTGCCTTATCCAAAAGGATATGTCCTACAACAGTTAGGGAATAGACTTATATACGACGAACGCAATTATGATGTCGGTACCCTAAAAGCAGAATTTCTTCAATTACATGCCTTGCTTACAGGTACTTTACCTGCTTCATTATTACAATATATAAATCAATCTGAAATGTATTCCACATGATAAAACTGTTTTGACAATTACAATTGTTGTTTTTTAATAGATGAACAACGAAAGACCTATGATCAGATTATGTTATCTGTTACAAATCAAAAAGGAGGTGTGTTTTTCTTGCATGGTTATGGGGGCACAGGAAAGACCTTTATGTGGCGTACACTTGCAAGTGCGTTGAGGTCGAGACATCAAATTGTATTGACAGTTGCAACAAGTGGTATTGCATCTCTACTTTTACCGGGAGGGAGAACAGCTCATTCCAAATTTAAGATGCCAGTTCCCACGTTAGATAATTCTACCTGCAATATTGAACATGATGATGATTTGGCAAACCTTCTTAGACAGACAAGTTTGATCATTTGGGATGAGGCACCGATGGCACATAGATATACATTTGAGTGTCTTGATAGAACACTTAAAGATATCATGAGCAGCGCTGAAACAAAGTGTCAGACTATCTTTGGAGGAAAAGTTGTTGTATTTGGAGGAGATTTTAGACAAATTTTGCTAGTCATTCCACGAGGTAGTCGATCTGATATTGTACATGCTTCGATTAATGCTTCTTATATCTGGGATCATTGTCAAGTACTCACCCTAACACAGAACATGAGATTGAAACAAGGTGCTAATACTGTAGAGAATGAGGAAATTTCAGAATTCTCAAAGTGGTTATTAAGTGTTGGAGAGGGAAAGGTTGCTGAACCTAATGATGGCTATGCAGAAATACAAATCCCAAAGGAAATGCTAATAGCTGAATTTGACGATCCTATCTTATCTATTGTTCAAAGTACATATCCAAACTTTTTGGAGAATTACACGTCTTATGAGTACTTGAAATCTAGGGCAATATTGGCATCAACTATAGAAGTTGTAGATCAAATTAATGATTACGTTCTAAATCTTATGTCAGGTATACCAAAATAATTGAATCATAACTTAATTATGAACTAGACATTCGATTATTGAACAATATATATTTAATAGTTATCTTTTTTGCAGGTGAACAGAAAGTGTACTACAGTTCCAACTCTGTCGATAGATCTGAAATTCATGATAACAACATTGTTGATGTACTGACACCGGAATTTTTAAGTACACTACGTACATCTGGGCTTCCAAATCATGAAATAAAATTAAAAGTTGGTGCTCCGATTATGTTACTAAGGAATTTAGACCAGGCTGAGGGTTTGTGCAATGGAACTAGATTGATTGTAACCAAGTTGGCCAGTCATGTCCTAGAGGCTAAGATTATGGGTGGCAAACATCATGGTAATGTAATATATATTCCACGCATGGATATGTCCCCATCACAATCTCCATGGCCATTCAAGTTAAGTCGGAGACAGTTTCCAATTATTGTGTCATATTCTATGACAATAAACAAATCACAAGGACAATCACTTGATTTTGTTGGACTATATCTACCAAGAGATGTTTTTAGCCATGGGCAAATATATGTCGCACTCTCCAGGGTTACAAGCAAAAAGGGAATCAAGATCTTAATACATGATGAAAACAAACTACCTAAAGACACCACCACAAATGTTGTGTACAAAGAAATCTTTCAAAACATTTAGAAGGTAAGTCAGGTTCAATACTTATTATTCTGTTTTTTTATACTATAACTATTAACATGAAGCAAATATATCAAATTATTAACATTAAGATTTACAATTATGTACCTACTATACAGGAGAACAAATCTGCGGTAGCCAGGTTTTGGTGTCATCTCATCTATCAAAAATTCTCCCGTTAACTAAGTTGTACCTGACAATATTCAAGAATGAAGGTGTAAATTTTCAACATCATTGAATTGTAATGTCTTATTCATTATTAACTAATACTCACTTGAATTGTTAGTGTTTGTTTGATGCATATGCATATATTATAGTATACCATGTCTAAAGATAAGCAAATATTTATAGCCAGGACTCAAGATTACAAAGAAATATGACACAGCAGGAACTTCACAACATATACGCAAGATTGCAAATACCCAAACCAAACTTATATTTAGTTTAATCCTTTTTTTTACATAGATATATTTTCCAGGATTGTTAACAACAAATTCCAAAATCTCTCCAATCTCCAGCTTCTTTTGCCCAACATACTATTGAAGGAATAAATTTACATAAGATATATTGCAGTTAAATTTAAATATGTATGTAATTTAAAGTTAGTACCCATATATATCTGATAATACATATATCTGATAATAGGCAATATATGACCACAATTTTATCAGCTTACAAATAATTTGAATTCATTATTTACCTACAGCAAGAAGACATGTTAACTGATGTATGTAATACGCCTGGCTGTAAAATTCACTGACTTCAAAACTGGAACTACTCCTTTATGATGACAATTACATATAAATGGACATGAATAGATATTCACTTTCGAACACAGTAGATGGATCTGCAATCAAGATTTAAATTTGGATAATGCTTCATGTGGTATATGATGAAGGGAAAGTACACAATGGAATGGGTCAGTATGTATAGGCAAAACAATCACACATGTTAACATGTGCATGCATTCATTGTGAAATTGAAAATCATTTTTTCTTTTACCAAATCAATGAAGCATTATTCAACTTTTATAAAAATAAAAAGAACAAAATATGACAGTACATAGTCCTAAATGTTTATATCAAATTAAAACACTATTAATTACTACGTTATACTGCCTCTGATCCTTATTACACCAACAAAAAAAAAATCAAGATCAAAACAACCATTAATTGTTATAATTCTATCAAATTCTTTACAAATATACCCACATAAACAACCATAAATTATTAAATATGTTCACTAACATTAAAAAAAACCTTTAAATTACGGATTCAAAGTTACTCCCTCCGTCCCAAAATATAAGCAAAAATTTTTTTTGACAAATTTTTTCTTATAATTTGGGACAGAGGGATTATATATCTACTGACTAAATTATATAACACAATATTCGTTCATTAAGGTGAGATGTCATACTTCTTTACACTTACAAATGCCAAGAAATTTAATTGCATACACCTTCAAGACAAATTATAGTCTATTTAAGAAAATTATAGTCTATTTAAGAAAATTAATTCCAACTACCCTAACCAACCAATTATGCATGCTCAATTTAAACCCAAACCACCAACTCAAGACAATTGTTATTACTCTTGCACACGTTACAGCTAATCTTTGTACTTGCATTCCACTACATTCAATAATATGTCTGCCAATTTTTGTCCCTATACCATAAAGCCTTCTTTTTTCACATGCATGTCAAGTAATTTGTTTATTGCAATGCACACTGCCAAATGTTTCAATTGACCATTGAATTGTTTCTATCCCATTAATATTGCTACAACCAAATTTCTTCAAAGCATTAAGTACTTATTTCAAAGCATTAACAACTTATTTTGCTATATATATGAATACATTGCCGTATAAGTCATACACTTCTTCACAACAAACATTATCAATTATATTCAATATGTCTGCCTTCCAAAAGATACTGAAAACACCCCCAGTTGAGCATTTTTCTGTCGTTAAATTGGCATTTCAGGTAACATTTTATTTTTCAATTACTCATACATCATTTAATTATTAGATTTTTCTAACAATTTTTTTTTCCTTCATCATAGACCTACGCAGAAGTGGATCCGAATTTCGTAGAAAAAAATTATAAAAAACTCAAACAATCCTTAAGTATTTTGAATGAGGACGGAGGACTACATCAACTAACATTAAGGAATTGCTTAATATTCCCAACCTTATCTAATGGATGGGCAGAACTTAAACAATACCATCAAATTCCAGAAAACACTGAAGTTGTCTTTGCTTATTATGGACAAAATCTTTGTGCAGTAGCAATATTCAGAGAACTTGCTGATCGAAATGCATATCCAAAATTTCATTCTCGCAGTCTTGATCCAAATGGAACATTCTACTTTGATGTTGGCGTCGATAGTTACAATTTGAATATATCTAAGATGGTGAACTTCACTTACACATTCGTTAATCTCAATTATTATATTTTTTCTAAATTTTATCTTAAATTAATTACATATCATATCAAATTTATGTCTTTTCAGATCTTACCAAATAAATTTGCCCAGTTTCTCAAAAAGTTTCACTACGAGAACATATCATGCTGCTGCGATAAAGGTTACTACAGAACCTTTGAAGTCCTTCTCAAGAACGATGCAAATTTTACGGTTGAAATAGGACTCGATTGGAACCATTTCTGTAAACATAATCATTTTCAGACTGGAATTCTTCGGTTCAAATTTACAAAATTTAGTTCTTACACCATGTGCCATGTATTCCAACTATCAACAGCAAGTTCTTCTTCGAATTGTGTTATCGAAGATTAATATATTTAAATATGTGTTAAGACTTCAATAGTATTTAACATCATGTAACTTTTATGTTTTTAAATTTAGCTGTAATATATCTATGTATTGTACCCAAATTATTAGGTTACTATTATTTTAAAAAATTTATCTTCATTTATTTCATGTTAATCTAATTCCTTAGTTGTTGCCCATTCTTTCCTATTTATCTTTTTTATAATTATTATAAATTAAAATCAAATGGTTCTTCACAGATTTGTATCAAACATTGGTGGTGGGCAATTTATTCCATAAGTTTTTCAGTAATTATAATTAAAACTATAACAAACATTGTTCAAATTTTATCCAATTACATTCTTACAACTTATGTTTTAATACCTTTGTTACATCACAGTACCATTTCTATATAGTAATGGATAAGCCCAATACAAAAGCCCAAATTACCAACATCCAAAGCCAATACGGGTCGACTACCTATTGATACTACCCAATCCAAAACTCTTAGATAAATGTTGCAGATTAGGGTTTGGCTTCCAAAACAATCACTGTCAGCAAACGGCAAACAAGGATCAAGAATGGAATCAATGGTCCCTACAGGAACACATCCCATGTGAGTTTGTCTGCTTTTATACGAATTTCTTTTTGTCATCTATTCAATTACCAACATGCCAGCTAATGCGTGAATGTTTTCTGCTCCGGTTTTTCCTGTTTTCAACAATCCTTAGAACATGAAATTGAAAATACGTTGTTATTACATTACTGATAGGAGGTTTAACAAATTTTCACGGTTAATTATAATTTTCATGTTAAAGTCAATTTTAAATTTCCTCACAAAATTTGCGATCATTTATTTGTATAGATCTCGAAACAAATTTTGATTGTATTAGATATAATCAATTTATTCATATTCTAATATTAATATGATACATGGTCCTTGATTTTTTTTTTGCTTTTAAGGAGACCGATTAATTACATTTACATTTCATGATAATATATTTTATAATTGAAAATATAGTCATTTTCAATATTTTTATTTATTCCTTTTACTACTATTACGATTATTTTATTACATAGGGAAACAAATGCTGGTGAAGGAAGTTCAAATGGTGGAGGAACATCCTTTGAAACAATTATCTACCCAAATCAGGTAATGTAATTGTTTTAAAACTAATACTCTATTTGTCTATTAAAACTTCTAATAATACTGTAAACGGATCTTACAATGTGTAATCTAATAAAACTTCTGTTCACATTTCAAAAGGACCAATTTGACATTCCAGCTGATTTTGTTTCAAAGTGGAAACATGTGATTGCTTTGGAAAACACTGGATCAATCAAAGACCCTGCTAATAACTTTTTTGAGATTGATACTTCACCTATCTTAACAGAGTTTAAAATTCATGCTGGGATTTTGATTTCAGTCCATTGTGGTTTTGTACAACCACAAAGGGTTATTCTGGATTACCAACCTGATTTTAACCAATTTGATATGAGAATCATTGATAATGATGGTAAAGATGTGCCATACTATGGATTCCATTCACCAATTAACCATCATGCCTTGAAGATGGCCGATCCAAACTACCACGTGAACCCTACATTTATTTCAACAATTAGGCCAGATGGTACAATGAACATTCCAATAGGTTTTGCAATGATGCACATGGAATTAGGAAATCAAGTTCATCAGGAAGAGGATTTTTCTTATCCCTATGAGTGGGTTACAAATGTCTCTGATGCTACTGCTAAGGGTAGGAGTGTTATGGTGAGTCCTATATAACTAACTTTTCATAATCTTATTTTTTTCTACAATTCTACGTTTAATATATACCATACTTACCTAATATTTAGATTAACATTTCATTATAATATTTCATTTGCTAATATTTTACATCATTAATTTATAGCATTTCCCTCAATGGGTGGCCAGATCTGCCAATTTAACTGGTGGTGCTGAGATCACTTTGATTAATGATGAAACTGAAGAAATTAAAGATTGCACAATTAAGAAATCTAAAAGGATACCACCTGAATTCTCAATTGGAATTGGTTGGTATGAGTTTGCTGCCAATATGAAATTAAAATTGGGTGACCGCCTCGTGTTTGGAATGGATGATCCTCCTGCACATCTTCATGTTGTAGCCTTAAGGAATGAACAATCAACTGAACAAGAGTGATCTGTGACAGTCTTGCTGTCAAGTACTATATATTTCCCATGGTTTAGGTTTTTTAATTAATCAACAACTTATTTATGTTTTTAAATTTCAGTTCTTCTTAACTATGTAATGTCAGTACAATTTTATTTGTTTTGTTTAATTACTGGGTTTCTATGATATGTAATTATTCGGTACAATTAACTTATGCTATGTTGGGTATTTCTATTATTAACTCAATGTGCCACGCCATGTAATGACAATTTACAATTAACTGCCATATCTGTGTCTATTTCTACTTCATGCCTGTCTAAACAATTCTTCACGCATGCATCTTTTCAATAGCTACAGACAAATCAATATATCCATACTATACACTGCAATGAATATTCCGTCATTTGAATTACTTTATCTTCTGTCCAAAGCTTACCACGATAACTCAACGATACACAATTTCTACTTCCTCAACAGTTCATATTCTTTACAATGGGTTGTCAACTCATCCTTTTTTAAGCATGCTACCGTATTGTTTTGGACTAAAGTACCATCAATATTATAAACAAATTATTAACAATTACTACCTTTGTTTCTCTTTCAGATTATTCATGTATATATATATGCGCTGCCCAACACAATTCAATATCATTATTTCTTACTCTAAATTTCTACTATATCTTATTCAAATTTCTATCAATGGCATCTCTACAAGCTATCCTTCGAAGTGGTCCAATTCTTACTTTTACTATAGTGAGATTATCATTTCAGGTTTCATTTGTTTATTTACTATTTGTAGTTATAAATACACTTATTCATTCTTATTCCTATATTTCATACCGCTTCTATTATTTTCTTTTCTAACAGCAACATGCCGAGGTTGATCCTTCGTTTGTCGAAAGGTTTTCAAATCATTTCCAAGATCGCTGGGACATTATAAACGAAGACGATTCAGTTTTAAGACTCAATTTAAACAAAAACTACTATAATCCTACAATTAATTATGGTTGGGAAGAACTCAAAAAATACTATAATTTCCCTGAAAATGTAGAGGTTAACTTTGATTTTTTCGGCACACATTTTTTCAAAGTAAAAACTTTCAAAGAAATTGAAAGTTATCATGATATGCCAGTGTTCCACAGCAGAAGTTTAGTGCCTAATGAAACTAAATATTTTGACATTCAAGTATGGAAAAGTGACTTGGAAAAATCTAAAATGGTGAGCCATACTACTTCAGTAAATTATTACATGCACATTTACAACATTTATTTATTATTTTATCATTTCTTTCTTGCAGATTGTACCATCTGATATGGGAATTTATTTAAACTACAATGTCTGCGACAACCTAATTTTGTGTGATGATAATGGAGATAACCAAACTTTTAATATCATCTACAACGAAAATGCGTCAAATACTATACAATTAGGACCTCTATGGAATAAATTTTGCCGGCGTAGTCAATTTACCCCAGGATGTAATATAAGATTTAAATTCTCACTACATAATTGTTATGTTTGTCACGTTTTTAAAATTTAACCTACATATATTTATTATCAAGGTATTATTATGTATTATTATGTATTGTTAAATTTAGTACATTAAATTATTATGTATTGCTATGTTTCTAGACAATCCACAAGTTCAATTATATTCCACACCTTCGTAATAAATTTGGACAAACCGCAAGTGATAAACCAAAATAATTTTAACCAAAACTACCATATACGTCTGTGTTATAAGCTGCACAACTTTACCAAAGCTGTTTCAAGCGTCAGACCAATTAAAACTTGCTATTATTCAATATAGTATTGTAGCCTTTAATTTTGGTGCAGCTTTAATAATAGAGATTCACTACTTATAATAACATACAAAATCAGTTGTACTCCATCATCAACAGTTGAGATTCCAATTTTTGGGGACTGCCTATATTCATAATGATATCAACTATTGCCTAAAGTCTATGTAACATCCCGCTTAGATGCAATTATTATCAGTATTAGACGCAATTGAGATGCAAGACAATTTAGTAATGTTTGGAATGGCATGATTGTAATTTAGTGGAGGATGAAGTTTGTTTTTAAAACAAGTGGTAAGAATATCTTACCAACTCATTTTCCACACACTTCCATTTTCCACTTCCTTTCAAAACTTTCAGCAAACTCTCTTCCCCTCTTTCCACAATCACACGCCTCACTCCCTCTCCATAACCCATCATTTTTCTCATCCAATTCTTAAGAGAAACATTACAAGCAAGTTGATTAGTGAAGCTAGAGCAAGAGTTAGAAATAAGGAAGTTATCAAGAGAAAGTAGTGGAGTTGGAACCAAGCTTTGAGAATCAGAATTACCAAGCACCAATAGGAGGTTAAGGTGAGCTCCACAGGGTTTTAGAACCCGCTTGTGTAAGTTTGTAAGCATTTTTACATATTGAGTTAAGTTTAGAAATTTTACCCTAAATTCCCATGCTTGCCAATTTCTTGATTAAAACATGTTTAAACTATCAATTTGTGTTGGATATTCATTCTTTATACTGTTGGATTGCTTGGGTATCTTTAAATGTGTCAAAATGGTGGAAATTCACACTTTTAGCAGGTTTTTGCACTGAAACTTTCGCCGGGCGAGCTCGGGGCGAACGTGAAGTTACTGTTTGGCAGGTGCTCACTGCCTATTTTCGCCCCCACCTCGCCTCAGGGTCGCCTAGCGATTTTGGACAGACAGCATTTGTCTGTTCTGTTTCGTTCCAGGTGCTGTGTACGTATTCGGCGAAGCTTTTTAATAACTGTTTTCAAGTAAACATTATTTTTCAAGATAAACACCATTCTTGACATATTCAAAGGGTTATTCAACGTTAAGGAATGAATGAACAGATAAGGAATTTGGTTAAAGCATTGGGAATGCAAGTAAAGTTATTTTAAGTTATGGAACATTTCCAATAAGCAAGTAACGGCTTATGAGAACGATAGGCCTATGTCATAATGTTGAAGCTTAGAACCTTATATAGGTCAAGAGTATAAGATTTAATAAGATTAAGCTGTGGCCTTCGTCGTTCACGCCAGTGGAACACGAATGGTACACGTAGAGTAAAGACTAAAGATTATTACCTTAAGTCGTGACTTTTCATCGTTCACGCCAGTGGGACATGAAAAGTTCACGCATCAGTTTAAAGATTATTATACGCGTCTTCCGTCGTTCACGCCAGTGGGACACGGGAGGTATACGCATCAGTTAAGACTTATATTAAGTCGTGTCTTCTGTTGTTCACGCCAGTGGGACACATGAGGTTCACGCCAGTGGGACGTGTTATTCCGCAAGGATAACCGCACGACGACAAGAGGAGTCCGGTGTTAGCCTGATATGATAGGAATTTTCACCGGTTATCAGGGGAATGTGCTTCGGGGTTACTCCACCCGGGGGCATTCCGTAAAATGAACCCAGATAATATTGTTTGTTCAACGCTAACAGCTAACATAAAGATCAGTTAGTATTATATTACTTTATCAGTCAGAAACATTTATTCAGATAGTTATCAGATGTCAGTTAGCAGCTATCAGACGGTGATCCTAGGTTTTCCCTTGATCACCAGATTATCAGGAACAAACAGTTAGCCCTCTATGGGTAAGTTTAAGACTTGGCGATCATAGGTATCCCCAAGATTGCCGAGGTAGGCACGGCAACCCTAGGTTCCCCGAGGTTGCCAAACAGTAGGTAGGGTAGGAGCTCACTGAGACGTTATGTCTCATCCCTTTCCTTCTGGTGCAGGTTCTTCGCAGGTAGCACGAAGAAAAGGTAAAGAGAAAGCTACGGACTGATCGTGCTGCTCATGTTTTCTTGATGTTGAATAATATTGTATCATGATGTATATATAAATATTATAGAGAATGTTTAGTACGAGATTATGGATTGAAATCAAAGACTATGTTTTGTACAAGTTTTGTATAATATTAAACAATTTTCTGTATTGTCTTTAAATGTATCCAATATCAGTTTAACACTCTTGCTAATATACTAGTTAAAATTAGTATGGGTGTTACAATTGGTATCAGAGCAGGTCGATTCCGACCGTGCCTTGGGTCATTAAAGTACAATCCAAGTTTCTGGACCTCTTGGATCCAGGACATTATTCTAGATGTTATGTTCAGTTAAAACTGATCACTTTGACTTGTATATGACAGCTAGGATAAGATGTCTGGGAGAAGAAGAGGTAGACCTCGTGCCAATCAAGCTAGTGACGAAAGTGGAGGACCTAGTCTTAATTCATGGGAGCAGATGATGCAACAACAGCAGGCCTGGCAGCAGCAATACCAAGAGCAACAAGCTCAGAATGCATTACAGTATCAGCAAATGATGCTGATGATGCAACAGCAGTCTCAGCAACAGGCCCAAGCTCAACAGCAATGGATGGACATGATGCAGCAGGGACAAGGTTTCCATCCACAGCCACCACCTCCCCCAGTAATTGGCAACCCCGTGTTCCGGGAGTATAACAGACATCACCCTCCGGAGTTTAACGGAGAAGGTGAACCGCAAGAAGCTAGAAAATGGATTAAACAGATGGAGAAGATTTTTAGAATGGCTGATTGTTCAGAAGAAGATAAAGTGGTTTATGCTACGAACCAACTCAGAGGCGCAGCAGAAGACTGGTGGGAATCTACTCAGCGCAGAATGGAAGCTAATGGTGTAGAAGTGAATTGGGAGAACTTCAAAGGAGTAATGTTGGAAAAGTATTTACCTTTGTCTTACAAGGTAAAGAAAGAGCAAGAGTTCTTGGAATTGAAGCAAGGTAGTATGTCGGTTGCTGAGTTTACAAAGAAGTTTGAAGAATTGTCCTACTATTCCACGCACAACGAGTATGCTGAGAATGAAGTGTGGAAGATGAACCAGTATAAGCGAGGTTTAAGAGGCGAGATTGACACTGCAGTAAGTCTCCAAAGAACTGCAAGTTACGATGAACTAGTACATGACAGTCTGGTGGTTGAAGCAGGACTTGCTAAGACCTCTAAAGAAAGATCAGCAGCTTATGAGAAGAAGAAAAGCAGGATGTCAGACAAGTATCACGATAAGCTTAAGCCAAAAGGATCCCCGCAGAGAGGAAAGCAGACATACTCTCCACAACATAATCCTTTACGGACTAATCCTACTTGCAAGACATGTGGTAGGATGCATAAAGGAGAGTGTTTGATAGGGGCTGGTATTTGTTATGGATGTAAACAGCCAGGGCATTTCATATCAGAGTGTCCAAACAGACGTGGTAAAGGATCAGCTGAAGGAACAACTACTAGTAGGGGCAGAGTGTATTCTCTTGACGGTGCAAAGGCTGTAGCTAATGAAGATTTAATTGCCGGTATGTGTTATTTGGGTACTAATCCAGTAAAAGTTCTTTTTGATTGCGGCGCTACATGTTCTTTTATTTCATATAAATGCGTGGAAACGCTGCAATTACCTTTGTCTCCGTTGAACCCTCCAATGTTAGTATCTACCGCTACTGAAGGCGGAATTGAGGCAAAGTATGTTTGTGAAAGTTGTCCTATCACTGTGTCTAGTAAGACCTATTATGTTGATTTAGTTTGTCTTCCGATGGAGCAGTTGGATGTGATCTTAGGCATGGATTGGCTCTCTGCTAACCATGTGTATATAGGATGTTCAGAGAAGAGTATTTATATGCCTACCAGTGATACGGCGGAAGGTGTGGCTCTGTCTGAATTGATAAACCGCACCCATCAGTTAATTCAATTCATTTGTGCTCAAGATAAGGGATTTTATGTGATGCTCACTGTGGCTTCAGAATCAGAGTTAAGTCCCAGTGATATTCCTGTTGTGAATGAATACTTAGATGTTTTCCCTTCAGAAGTATCCAGTCTGCCTCCAGAGCGTGAGGTAGAGTTTTCAATTGATTTGATTCCGGGAGCGGAGCCAGTGTCTGTGGCACCGTACAGAATGTCACCAACAGAGTTGAAGGAGTTGAAATCTCAACTCGAGGATTTAATTCAGAAGCATTTCATCAGACCCAGTGTGTCACCTTGGGGTGCTCCGGTCTTGTTGGTCAAGAAGAAAGATGGTAGCATGAGGTTGTGTATCGACTATCGTCAACTTAATAAGGTGACTATCAAGAACAAGTATCCTCTTCCCAGGATTGACGACCTCCTAGACCAGCTTAAAGGAGCAGCAGTATTTTCCAAAATTGATCTTCGGTCAGGTTATCATCAGATTCGTATAAAGTCTTCAGATGTGTCTAAGACGGCGTTTCGAACGCGTTATGGGCACTACGAATTCCTGGTTATGCCTTTCGGTGTAACTAATGCACCGGCAGTATTTATGGATTACATGAACAGAATTTTCCAGCCTTACCTTGATCAATTTGTAGTGATTTTCATTGATGACATTTTGATCTATTCTAAAGATCCTCAGGAGCATGCTCAGCACTTAAGAATTGTATTGGATGTCCTTAGAGACAAGCAGCTGTACGCTAAGTTTAGCAAGTGTGAATTCTGGTTATCCGAGATCAAGTTCTTGGGTCACGTTATTTCTCAAGGAGGAGTAGCCGTTGATCCATCCAAAGTTGAAGCTGTACTTAGTTGGGAAAGGCCCAAGAATGTAGCTGAAGTCAGGAGTTTTCTAGGCTTGGCAGGTTATTATCGAAGGTTTATCATGAAGTTTTCTCAGATTGCCTTGCCTCTGTCACGCCTCACTCGAAAGGATGTGCCCTTTATTTGGGACGAGGAATGTGAAAGGAGTTTCAGAGTTTTGAAAAAGAAGTTGACTAAGGCGCCAGTGTTGGCTATACCAGATCCTGAAAAGAGGTACATCGTTTTCTGCGATGCATCCTCTAAAGGACTGGGTAGTGTTCTTATGCAAGGTGAAAATGTCATAGCGTATGCGTCCAGACAGCTCAAGACACATGAAGAGAATTACCCCACACATGATCTTGAGTTGGCAGCAATAGTTTTCGCACTGAAGATATGGAGACATCATTTGTATGGTGCGCAGTTTGATTTGTTTAGCGACCATAAGAGTTTGAAGTACCTGTTTGATCAAAGAGATCTCAACATGAGACAAAGACGATGGATGGAATACTTGAAGGACTTTGATTTTGATCTGAAGTACCATCCAGGAAAGGCTAATGTGGTAGCAGATGCCTTGAGTCGGAAGGCTTTAATCAAAGCTGAAGTGATGATGCACACGTGTGGACTATATGAAAAGTTTAGAGATCTTAATCTCCATGTTACCGAGATGGAAGGTGGCGTTTTGTTAAACAAGTTAGAGATTTCGTGCGACCTACGATCTAGGATTGCACAAGCGCAAAGCATGGATATGGACCTTCAGAGAAAAGTTGGCCAAGCAGAGTTTTCATGGGCACCAGATGGTGTGTTACTGTTTGAAGGGAGGATTTTTGTTCCGAACAATGAGGAATTAAAAAGGTTGATTTTAGAAGAAGCACATAAGAGCCGTTTCAGCATACATCCAGGTACCACCAAGATGTATCAAGATTTGAAAAGAGATTATTGGTGGCCTAGCATGAAAAGAGATGTTGCAGAGTTTGTGTCACGATGCATTGTTTGTCAGCAGGTGAAGATTGAGCATCAAAGACCTGCAGGGATGTTGGTACCTCTGGAAATTCCACAATGGAAATGGGAAGATATTGAAATTCTGGCCAGGCAATGAACAGAAACCAACAGAGTAAACAGGTTCTGAACCTAACAGGTTCTGAACCTAACAGGTTCTGAACAGCACACAGGACACACTAGTTTGCAAAACAGAGCACAAACACAAACACACACATGTAGCAAATATAAAGTGCAGGAAAGTAAAAAAGGCACAGAAATTTGTTAACCCAGTTCGGAGTAAACACCTCCTACTCTGGGGGATACCAATCCAGGAAGGAATTCCACTATAGGAATTAATCCTTATGACTCAAGACACTGACTCCCAGTTCCCAGCCTAAGCAATTAACTTCCTCCTAGTCTTGAATTCTACCCAACACGTTGAGTATTAGAGACCACTAACTTCCTATTCAAGTAACAAACCTGTTACTGAAACCCTTAAGCAAAGACACTCTGTTTTTCAGAAAAACTTCAAAAACACAAAGACTTCATTCGTACCTAAAGGCTTAGAATGAATCACAACACTATAAAACTCTAAACCAACTCAAAACATATGAGTGGTGCACAATAAACTCTAAGTTAAAACACAGACTCAATTTTCTGATTTTCTAACTCTCTAAATCGTGTCTCTTGAAAGCAGCATCACTCCTCCTTATATAGTCTTCAGTCTTGCAACATAAATAACAAACTAATCTTCTGAATTGATTTGTTACTGAAATAAGATTGGTCCAATCAAGTAACAAATAAAACTGTTTTGTATCTTTGAAAGATTTAAAACAGGAAAATATGAATTTCATATCTTTGAACCAAATCTTCAATAAAATCTTCTCCAAATAATTCAGCATTCTAGAAGCACTTATACAAAGATAATTCCTTGCTAAATCTCCCAAGATACGCGCAAAAACTAATCTGAAAACCTAGCTTCTGATGTGGTCAACAAAAGTCAACGCTGGCTTCAGAACCTGAAATCAGCTTCTGAACTGCTACAGTGCATTCAGCTTCTGATGACATTTTCTGCTTCTAAATGGCTTCAAAACACAAAACTTGCAACTGAAGAAATGTTTCAAATATGGAGATGCTTCTATTCAATACTTTGGTTTTGCCAAAACATGCAGCCAACACCAAAAGACTCAACAATCTCCCCCTTTGGCAAATTTTTGGCTAAAACCATCCAAGTCCTTCAATCTTCATTATAATCAGCTCAACAATGAAGAACTCCACAATAATACATCATAGCAATTAGTTTAGGCAGCGGATTCAGCTATGTTAAACAACAAACAGCTTCAGCTTCTGATCTCCTGAAGCACATAAACACACTTAAACATGGTATCAGAGCTACTCCAAGGTATCAGAGCTACTGATCAACTCCTGATCATCACACATACTCCCCCTGCAACTCAGCATACACTCACACATACTCCCCCTGCAACTCAGCATACACTCAGCATACATCAAACTCCCCCTGAGACACATACTCCCCCTCAATAACATCTTGACAGCTCTTATTGCATTGGTTCTGAATACTGAGCTTCACACACAACTTCTGAACAACACTGAAAACTGAACATCTGAAATTTGACCTTCTGAGCAGCAACACTTTGCATAAGACTTTTGGTATCAGAGCCAACATATTACATAAGATTTTCTCCCCCTTTTTAGCCACAAAATTCTGACAAAACTCATACTTCAAGTAGGGAATAAAATCTAAACAGGCAACACAGATCCTTGAAAACATATCAGTTTCAGACTCAGGTCCAGGATCACACTTAGCATAGGCACTCTTCCTCACATCCAGTTTGCAGTAATTGCTATAACTCTTCATGCAAACATACACCTAACTTGCTCCTTAAGTTTTCAAACTGCTTAGCATCCAAGGCCTTTGTGAAAATGTCAGCAACTTGTTCTTCAGTAGCTACATGTTCCAGCTGAATAATCTTGTCTTCCACAAGGTTTCTGATAAAATGATGTCTGATGTCTATGTGTTTGGTTCTGCTGTGCTGAATTGGATTCTTAGAGATGTTGATGGCACTCAAATTGTCACAAAACAATGTCATAGTTCGTTGTTTCATATTGTACTCCTCCAGCATCTGTTTCATCCAAACCAGTTGTGAGCAACTACTCCCAGCAGCAATGTACTCAGCTTCAGCAGTTGACAATGACACACAGTTTTGCTTCTTGCTAAACCATGAAATTAAGTTATTTCCCAAAAAGAAACAACCTCCTGAGGTGCTCTTCCTGTCATCAGCACTTCCAGCCCAGTCAGCATCACAATATCCCATCAATTCAGAACTAGAACTGTGTGAATACATGATTCCATATTCACTTGTGCCATTCACATACTTTAGGATCCTTTTGACTTGTGTCAGATGACTCATCTTAGGATCAGCTTGGTATCTTGCACATACTCCAACAGCATAAGCGATATCAGGTCTGCTTGCAGTTAGATACAATAGGCTCCCTATCATGCTTCTGTACTGACTTTGATCAACTGATACTCCATGTTCATCTTTGGTCAACTTCAGATGAGTAGCAGCTGGTGTCTTCTTATGAGCAGCAGATTCCATCCCAAACTTCTTTACTATGTTCTTGGCATACTTACTTTGAGAAATGAAGATTGTATCTTCCATTTGTTTGACTTGTAACCCAAGAAAGTATGTCAGTTCACCAACTAGGCTCATTTCAAATTCTGACTGCATCTGCTGAACAAACAATTTGACCATCTTCTGAGACATCCCTCCAAACACTATATCATCCACATAAATCTGAGCAATCATTAGACTCCCATTTTCATCTTTCACAAACAAGGTCTTATCAGAACCTCCTTTTCTGTAACCTTGAGCCACAAGAAACTGAGTTAATCTTTCATACCATGCTCTTGGTGCTTGCTTCAATCCATACAAGGCCTTCTTCAGTTTGTACACATGATTAGGAAATTTATGATCCACAAATCCTTTAGGTTGTTCAACATACACTTCTTCTTGCAGATATCCATTTAGAAATGCACTCTTCACATCCATCTGAAATAGCTTGAACTTGAGAATGCAGGAGACACCCAACAGCAGTCTTATGGACTCTAGTCTGGCCACAGGTGCAAAGGTCTCATCAAAATCAAGTCCCTCAACTTGAGTATAACCCTGAGCAACTAACCTTGCCTTGTTTCTGACTACAGTACCATTTTCATCTGTTTTATTCTTGAATATCCACTTAGTCCCAATTACATTCAGCCCTTCAGGTCTTGGAACTAGATCCCACACTTCACTCCTTTTGAATTGATTCAACTCATCTTGCATAGCTTCAATCCAAAATTCATCAGTCAGGGCTTCTTTCACATTTTTGGGTTCAAACTTAGACACAAAACATGAATCAGCAGCAGCTGGTTCTGATCTCCTGGTTCTGACCCCTTGATCCAAACTCCCAATGATAAGCTCCTTAGGATGATCCTTCTGAATTCTAATAGATGGCCCTTTATTGGTAGAATCATGTTCTGGATATACATCTGCTTCTTCAGACTCTGGATGAATTTCAGCTTCTGAAGTTTGTTCTTCTGATGGTTCAGATTCTGGAACAACTTCAGACTCACTTCTATCTTTCTCAGCAGTCAGATCATCAATTACCACATTAATGGACTCCATCACAACCTTGGTTCTGGAATTAAACACCCTGTAAGCTCTGCTGTTTACTGAATAACCCAGGAATATGCCTTCATCAGACTTAGGATCCAGCTTTCTCCTATTTTCTCTATCAGCCAAAATATAGCATCTGCTACCAAAAACATGGAAATATTTGACTGTAGGCTTCCTCCCTTTCCACAGTTCATACAATGTAGATGTTGTTCCCTTCTTCAGAGTGACTCTATTATGGATATAACATGCAGTGTTCATAGCTTCAGCCCAAAACATATATGGCAGCTTCTTAGCATGCAACATAACCCTTGCACATTCTGCTAATGTCCTATTCTTCCTCTCAACTACACCATTTTGCTGAGGTGTGATAGGTGCAGAAAACTCATGCTTTATACCTTCAGAAGCACAGAATTCTGAAAAACTCTTGTTTTCAAATTCTTTGCCATGATCACTTCTGATTCTGACTATGCCACAGTCCTTTTCTCTTTGTAGTTGAATGCACATCTCTTTGAAAACTTCAAAAGTGTCAGACTTTTCTTTAACAAAGCTGACCCATGTATATCTAGAGTAGTCATCTACCATTACAAAAGCATACCTCTTTCCTCCAATACTCTCAACTTGCATAGGCCCCATTAAATCCATATGAACAAGTTCTAGTACTTTGGTAGTTACCTGGTGAACTAATCTGGGATGAGACTTTCTTGTTTGTTTACCAATCTGACAATCACCACAAACACTGTCCTCATTGATCTTCAGATTAGGCACACCTCTGATAGCTTCAGTACTTAGGATTTTCTTCATGCCTTTCAAGTGCAAATGTCCCAGTTTCTGGTGCCAGAGTTTGACTTCCTCTTCTGAGCTCATAAGACAAGAAGTCAGACTTCTTTCTTCTTCAGAAACCCACAAATAACAATTGTCTTTGGATCTGCAGCCTCTCATCTGAATCTTATCTTCCTGATCAGTAACAATGCATTCTTGCTTGTTGAAATTAACCTTCAATTCTTGATCACAAAGTTGGCTGATACTGATCAGATTAGAGGTTAATCCTTCCACCAGTAGCACATCATTAAGTCTGGGCAAACCTTCTCTGATCAAATCTCCAATACCCAGAATCTGACCTTTTACACCATCTCCAAATGTCACATAACTTCTGGAGTATGATCTGATATTGCTCAGTAGTTTCTTCACACCAGTCATGTGCCTTGAACACCCACTATCAAAATACCAGTCTTCTTTTGAAGTAGCTCTCAAAGAGGTATGAGCAATCAGGCCTACATTCTGAACTTTGGGCTTCCACACCTTCTGAACATTGTGACTGATAGTAGCTGGTTCAACTCTTCTATATTGGAAGTGTTCAGGGTAACCATACAATTTAAAGCAGAATGGTTTGATATGCCCTCTCTTTCCACAATGATGACAGACCCATGGATGATTCCTCCTCCTTCTGTTTCTGAACAATTTCTGGGGTTGCTTCTGAGGTAGCATCTGAACATGCTTCTGACCTTGCATCTGAGGTATCTTCTGAGCTTGCTTTTGAGGTCTCATCTGAATATGCTTCTGACCTTGCATCTGGGCTTGCTTCTGAGGTCTCTTCTTTGATATTCCAGCCATAGAATCATGAGTTTGAGTAGCAGGAACAAAACTCATCTCTTTAGGAATCTGAGTCTGATCAACAAAACCTAAACCAGTTTTTCCTTGTTGCTGATTCCCCAAAATGTCCTCCAACTTATCAGTAGCAGAGTTCAACATCTTCACTTGCTTTTTCATTTGATCAAGTTGGGAGTTCAGTTGATTCACCTCTTCTTTTAAATCTGAATTCTGTACTAACAGTTCACCTTTTTCAGCCTCCAATTGAAAAATAGTCTCCTTCTGATCCAGCACTTGTTTGCAAACCTCAGCACTTCTGGTATAAAGCTTTCTGTAATTGTCAGCTAGTTCATCATAAGAGGTTTTAGCAGCTTCAGACACAGATGAGGTTTCAGACTCTGAGTCAGACTCTGAAAAGGTTTCAGACTCTAAAACAGGCTCCTTCTTCAAGATAGCTCCTGACCTCACAACTAGACCAGTATCACACATATCAGATTCACTAACATCATCTTCTTCAGAACCATCATCAGACCATGCAACAGCTAGGCTTTTCTTCTGCTTCTTGAGAAAAGTGGGACATTCAGACTTGATGTGTCCATACCCTTCACACTCATAGCACTGCACACCTTTAGCTTGGTTACTTTTCTCCTCAGACTTGGTCTTCTTCTCATCAGTTTGTTGCTTTTTGTTATTGAATCTGAAATTCTGACCTTTGGCTTTGGCTTTTCTGTTAACATTCTTCAGAATCTTGTTGAATTGTTTTCCCAGCAACACTAGAGCTTCTGATAAGTCATCCTCCTCAGACTCTTGTTGATCATCAGCTTCAGAGTTCACAGTAAAAGCTACACCTTTTCCTTTCTTATCAGGCTGTTTGCAGAATGCAGTTTCAAAATTGAGCAAAGATCCAATCAGCTCCTCAAGCTTCATAGTGGTAATATCATGAGCCTCTTCAATTGCTGTCACCTTCATATCAAATCTTCTGGGCAGGGACCTGAGGATTTTTCTCACTAGCTTCTCATCTGACATCTTCTCCCCAAGAGAATCAAAGGAATTAGCCATATCAAGTACATTCATATAGAAATCCTGGATATTCTCATCTTCCTTCATCTTCAGATTCTCAAACTTAGTAGTCAGCAGCTGCAATCTGGACATCTTCACCTTAGAAGTTCCTTCATGAGTGGTTTTCAGAATTTCCCAAGCATCCTTAGCCACAGTACATTGTTTGATAAGTCTGAACATATTCTGATCAACACCATTAAAGATAGCATTCAAAGCTTTTGAATTTCCCAGAGACAAGTCATCTTCAGCTTTGGTCCATTCCTCCTCAGGCTTCAGAACCTCAGTCTTGTTACCATCTTTGTCTGTATACACAGGATGGTCCCAGCCTTTGATCACAGCTTTCCAAGTCCTGCTGTCAATAGACTTTAGAAAAGCACACATCCTTGACTTCCAATACTCATAGTTTGTGCCATCTAGTAGGGGAGGTCTATTGACATAGCCTCCTTCTCTATCCATGCTTACCAGAAATTAAGTCCTCTGGATCTCACCCAAAATACAGGCAGGGTGCCTGCTCTGATGCCAATTGAAATTCTGGCCAGGCAATGAACAGAAACCAACAGAGTAAACAGGTTCTGAACCTAACAGGTTCTGAACAGCACACAGGACACACTAGTTTGCAAAACAGAGCACAAACACAAACACACACATGTAGCAAATATAAAGTGCAGGAAAGTAAAAAAGGCACAGAAATTTGTTAACCCAGTTCGGAGTAAACACCTCCTACTCTGGGGGATACCAATCCAGGAAGGAATTCCACTATAGGAATTAATCCTTATGACTCAAGACACTGACTCCCAGTTCCCAGCCTAAGCAATTAACTTCCTCCTAGTCTTGAATTCTACCCAACACGTTGAGTATTAGAGACCACTAACTTCCTATTCAAGTAACAAACCTGTTACTGAAACCCTTAAGCAAAGACACTCTGTTTTTCAGAAAAACTTCAAAAACACAAAGACTTCATTCGTACCTAAAGGCTTAGAATGAATCACAACACTATAAAACTCTAAACCAACTCAAAACATATGAGTGGTGCACAATAAACTCTAAGTTAAAACACAGACTCAATTTTCTGATTTTCTAACTCTCTAAATCGTGTCTCTTGAAAGCAGCATCACTCCTCCTTATATAGTCTTCAGTCTTGCAACATAAATAACAAACTAATCTTCTGAATTGATTTGTTACTGAAATAAGATTGGTCCAATCAAGTAACAAATAAAACTGTTTTGTATCTTTGAAAGATTTAAAACAGGAAAATATGAATTTCATATCTTTGAACCAAATCTTCAATAAAATCTTCTCCAAATAATTCAGCATTCTAGAAGCACTTATACAAAGATAATTCCTTGCTAAATCTCCCAAGATACGCGCAAAAACTAATCTGAAAACCCAGCTTCTGATGTGGTCAACAAAAGTCAACGCTGGCTTCAGAACCTGAAATCAGCTTCTGAACTGCTACAGTGCATTCAGCTTCTGATGACATTTTCTGCTTCTAAATGGCTTCAAAACACAAAACTTGCAACTGAAGAAATTTTCAAATATGGAGATGCTTCTATTCAATACTTTGGTTTTGCCAAAACATGCAGCCAACACCAAAAGACTCAACAGATATAACCATGGACTTTGTGAGTGGATTACCTCAAACACAGCGAGGACATGACTCCATATGGGTAATAGTGGACCGGTTAACCAAGTCAGCTCATTTCTTGCCGGTTAAGACTACGTATCGAGCCTCACAGTATGCTGAATTGTTTATTTCTGAAATAGTGAAACTCCATGGTGTGCCAGCTAGTATTGTGTCTGATAGAGATCCCATTTTCACATCCCACTTTTGGAAAGCTTTTCAGAAAGCCTTGGGAACAAGACTAAAGATGAGCACGTCTCATCATCCTCAAACAGATGGACAATCAGAAAGGACTATTCAGACGTTGGAGGATATGTTACGTGCGTGTATTTTAGAAGATGGAGGAAGTTGGAACAATCATCTACCATTGATTGAATTTTCTTACAATAACAGTTACCATTCTAGCATTGGAATGGCACCATATGAAGCTCTATATGGTAGGAAATGTAGAACCCCGCTTTGTTGGGCTGAGGTTGGAGATAAGAGCATTTTGGGTCCAGAGATCATTCAGGAGACGACTCTAAAGATTAAGTCTATTCAAGATAAGATGAGAACGGCACAGAGTCGCCAGAAAAGTTATGCTGATAGGAGGCGAAGACCCTTAGAGTTTAATGAAGGAGACCATGTATTTCTTAAAGTTACTCCTAAGTTGGGCTTAAGAGGAGCTTTCAGAACTAAGAAGCTTTGTCCAAGATATGTTGGACCGTTCCAGATACTTCGACGTGTTGGTCCGGCAGCTTATCAGTTGGCGCTGCCACCAGCCATGTCAGGACTACATGATGTTTTTCACGTTTCGCAACTAAGGAAATTCATTCCTGATCCTTTCCAACCAGTGGAGCTAGATAGTATCGAATTGAGATCAGACTTGACCTTTCAACCTGAGCCAGAACAGATAATCGATCGTGATGTTAAGACTTTGCAGAACAAAGAGATCCCTATTGTTAAGGTGGTATGGAAAGGCTCTCCCGACGGCGAAGCAACGTGGGAGCTAGAGTCAGAAATGCAAGAGACTTATCCTCATTTATTTTCAGGTAACTTCTAAATTTCGAGGACGAAATTTCTTTAAGGGGGGTAGATTGTAACATCCCGCTTAGATGCAATTATTATCAGTATTAGACGCAATTGAGATGCAAGACAATTTAGTAATGTTTGGAATGGCATGATTGTAATTTAGTGGAGGATGAAGTTTGTTTTTAAAACAAGTGGTAAGAATATCTTACCAACTCATTTTCCACACACTTCCATTTTCCACTTCCTTTCAAAACTTTCAGCAAACTCTCTTCCCCTCTTTCCACAATCACACGCCTCACTCCCTCTCCATAACCCATCATTTTTCTCATCCAATTCTTAAGAGAAACATTACAAGCAAGTTGATTAGTGAAGCTAGAGCAAGAGTTAGAAATAAGGAAGTTATCAAGAGAAAGTAGTGGAGTTGGAACCAAGCTTTGAGAATCAGAATTACCAAGCACCAATAGGAGGTTAAGGTGAGCTCCACAGGGTTTTAGAACCCGCTTGTGTAAGTTTGTAAGCATTTTTACATATTGAGTTAAGTTTAGAAATTTTACCCTAAATTCCCATGCTTGCCAATTTCTTGATTAAAACATGTTTAAACTATCAATTTGTGTTGGAAATTCATTCTTTATACTGTTGGATTGCTTGGGTATCTTTAAATGTGTCAAAATGGTGGAAATTCACACTTTTAGCAGGTTTTTGCACTGAAACTTTCGCCGGGCGAGCTCGGGGCGAACGTGAAGTTACTGTTTGGCAGGTGCTCACTGCCTATTTTCGCCCCCACCTCGCCTCAGGGTCGCCTAGCGATTTTGGACAGACAGCATTTGTCTGTTCTGTTTCGTTCCAGGTGCTGTGTACGTATTCGGCGAAGCTTTTTAATAACTGTTTTCAAGTAAACATTATTTTTCAAGATAAACACCATTCTTGACATATTCAAAGGGTTATTCAACGTTAAGGAATGAATGAACAGATAAGGAATTTGGTTAAAGCATTGGGAATGCAAGTAAAGTTATTTTAAGTTATGGAACATTTCCAATAAGCAAGTAACGGCTTATGAGAACGATAGGCCTATGTCATAATGTTGAAGCTTAGAACCTTATATAGGTCAAGAGTATAAGATTTAATAAGATTAAGCTGTGGCCTTCGTCGTTCACGCCAGTGGAACACGAATGGTACACGTAGAGTAAAGACTAAAGATTATTACCTTAAGTCGTGACTTTTCATCGTTCACGCCAGTGGGACATGAAAAGTTCACGCATCAGTTTAAAGATTATTATACGCGTCTTCCGTCGTTCACGCCAGTGGGACACGGGAGGTATACGCATCAGTTAAGACTTATATTAAGTCGTGTCTTCTGTTGTTCACGCCAGTGGGACACAGGAGGTTCACGCCAGTGGGACGTGTTATTCCGCAAGGATAACCGCACGACGACAAGAGGAGTCCGGTGTTAGCCTGATATGATAGGAATTTTCACCGGTTATCAGGGGAATGTGCTTCGGGGTTACTCCACCCGGGGGCATTCCGTAAAATGAACCCAGATAATATTGTTTGTTCAACGCTAACAGCTAACATAAAGATCAGTTAGTATTATATTACTTTATCAGTCAGAAACATTTATTCAGATAGTTATCAGATGTCAGTTAGCAGCTATCAGACGGTGATCCTAGGTTTTCCCTTAATCACCAGATTATCAGGAACAAACAGTTAGCCCTCTATGGGTAAGTTTAAGACTTGGCGATCATAGGTATCCCCAAGATTGCCGAGGTAGGCACGGCAACCCTAGGTTCCCCGAGGTTGCCAAACAGTAGGTAGGGTAGGAGCTCACTGAGACGTTATGTCTCATCCCTTTCCTTCTGGTGCAGGTTCTTCGCAGGTAGCACGAAGAAAAGGTAAAGAGAAAGCTACGGACTGATCGTGCTGCTCATGTTTTCTTGATGTTGAATAATATTGTATCATGATGTATATATAAATATTATAGAGAATGTTTAGTACCAGATTATGGATTGAAATCAAAGACTATGTTTTGTACAAGTTTTGTATAATATTAAACAATTTTCTGTATTGTCTTTAAATGTATCCAATATCAGTTTAACACTCTTGCTAATATACTAGTTAAAATTAGTATGGGTGTTACAGTCTATATATATCTATTCATATATAGAACTTTGTTATGATTTTTTTTTACACAGATATAACTAACAAATTCTTAAGTTTCTCTCCCACAACAAAACAATACAAATGAACTCAAATAGACCTCATTTCATTGTTGTTTGCAAAAAAAACCAGGTAATCTTTTTTTTACATTTCAAATTGATTATCAATTTATAACTATTCTGAAGTCTAATTTAGTTTTTATTATTAATTTTACATTTTTCTTTTTCTAAGCAACTCTATTATTATATTCAACAATTGTTACAGATCATTACAGAATTAGACCCAATATTTATAGCAGAATATTTTGAAGAACTTCAGGAACAGTGGGTGTTAATAGACGAACATCAAAATCAACACACAGTGGACTTTAACCAATGCCTTACAATACCTTATCTCACAAGTGGTTGGATACATTTGATAAATTTCTATCAAATCAATGAACAAGGGCTAATCTCATTCTCATATTTAGGCCATAGTATGTTTCAAATACATTTATTCCTTGGCCCAGTTCAAACCAACGAATTTCCGCGTTATCATACACTTACAACATCTATAACAAAGAATCCAACTTTCATCGTTGTTATACCGGATATTGATTCTTTTCAAAAAACATTGGTTAGTAATTTTCATTCCATAATATTTACATTTATTTTTTACTATATTGTTCGTTCATTAATTTCTACTAATTCTTATAACAGATTCTGCAACCAGATTTTGGGAATTTCTTACTTGGAAAAAACTATACCGAATTAAGGTTATGCGGAGCTTCAAATACTGTAACAATTTGTAAGTTGTTGTTCATACTAAATGAAGAGACAAACGAAACAACTGTTCAATTTGGAAAGGGCTGGTGTAGATTTATGCTGAGAAATAATATCTATCCTACCAATGTATTGCAATTCAAATGTGACTCAATCATGGCAACTAATATTGTAATTGTTATATAAAAAGTCATTTTAATTTACTAAGTTATCTATATTTTATAACTGTGACATACAATTTGTGACCAACTATTATAACAATTAAACACCTCTAAACGTTTATATAACAAGATAATACTTTACTTAGAATCAATTTTAACATAACTTATATTACATTCATAACATAATACTTGATACTTCATCACAGAACAAAGAAATTGAAAGGTACAATATATGATACTTAACATAAACAAAAATTAAACCATCAAACCAAAACAACACCTAATCACTATCGATGAACTGAACAAATATATGATTAGGTGCGTTTGCAACCGTGAACAACACCCTCTGACCAACTTTGATCTCCCTGTCCTTTAAAAAATGCTCCCAACCACTGACTATGTATCTCTTATGTTCATCTCCAATTTCACCTTCAACATCACAGTAATAAGAATCAACTGCATCTAACTCATAGTCAAGCTCAGTAAGTGTTATATTCTTTTCAACAGAAAGAACACCTTCATCAAATATATGACGAGGGAGTCGCTACAAACATTAAAATATCATCATTAATTTATTTCATTCTAAGTTCATCCGGATAGAATATAAATATAATTCCAAAAATAACAGCACTATGAAATTATTATCCTTACAAGACGATGCGTTGATTTCAGATGTGAATCGGTTAAGATCACCTCCCAAGATTTTTTCTTAATGTTCAGAAATGGAGGTACTTCAACGGGTTCTTTAAAATCGTATTGCATGTCAAATTGGGGAGCAGGATCACCAGGACAGTAATAGCCTTCTTTGATAACAGATCTGTATATTTCTTTAAATTCAGTCTCTATGGAAGCAGATCTGTATAATAAAACATTCAAAGATATCAAAATATCAACATAATTAGAGCAAATTCGATTTTCAAAGTTCTGATTCAAACTCTTTCATCTATTTTTCAATCATTAACATAATATCTATATGGCAGATGAGAATCATTGAATAAGATTATATTAAAACAGTTTTTACCTTTGGGAATCTGACATCTTCAACACAGACCAAAGTAAAACAACAAGAAGATGAAAGTTGGATCGGCGGATGACTCCTGCTTAATAAGTTCCAGATCGGCGGCTGTTATCCACTGTCATAAGCATAAAAACTGCTGAGTTCATAATCCTCTTTATAGCACAAGTTGGTTAATGTTTGACATATTTACAAGCCTGACCAAAGTTTTTTAACCCATCTATAATTTACACCTTTTACCCCCCCTAATTCCTTCAAAAATATTAACTCATTATTTAAGTTCTGCAATTTCTATATGCTTTCTTTTTTTCCTATTTTTTTTCCAACGGGTAGACATATTTTATTATTCATTAATTCTTTTTTATATACTTTTCAATTTTAATAGAAACTAACAAATATGTCGGCAAAATGTTAATATGAAAATATTTTAATATGAAAATATAAGAAGATGCTATGTTGTGCAAAACACCTAAATAACGTTTTTTATAAAATTGAAAACTCATCAAAACAAGGGCAACTTGTGTCTAAAATTTACTTTTTATGACTAAATGATGTCATCTAACTACATTAACTATTTTGCTGACCAAAAACAACATATTTGCACTCTAAAATATGAAATCAATTCATAACCAACTACAAGTTGTACAATCTGGTTTAATACCAAATTTAAATAAACATTTCCCAATTTCACTTTCCAATGCTGACCTCTTATTACATTTTCCAATGTCACTTCAAATTCAAAATTACTTTTCCCTCTCTTTACTTTTTCAAATCTTATATTTCTATAAGATACTCTCTTCCCACTTGAAAGCTGTGTTCACTAACTTCTTCACTCACTTTCTAATTGCACTTTCACATTATTGAGCTTTTGCCTCTTCTGAATTTTTCATCTTCAGCATCTTTACTTCGTATTTTTACTAATGAAAATGTTGTTTTGCAGGAATGTTGAATGTTAATAATGAATAATATTTTTAAATCATCTTTGCCAACGGATACCCATGCAGATTCATCTTTGGTCCAATTCTTATTTTAATATATATCATATAATCAAGTATTTACTATTTAAATCATTCCGAACAAAACATTTAAACATTATTCATTATTAAATATTATTTGTTCTTTCAAACTTTAAATTAACATATATAACAAATTCTATCAACAATTTATTGTTTTTTTTAATTCAAAATTTCTTGCTATACCCGTGCGACCGCACGGGTTTGTTACTAGTGTACAAGAGTGGGTCAAACCAAAACTCTCAAAAAGGTTAAAAGAAAGACCAAAACTATCCTTAACAAAAACTGTACCTGATAGAAGGAGGCAAACACTCCCACCACACTCTGGTTTATGACTAATGCAAAACTTCTTAAGGGAAACCATAGAATCAAAGTCATCAACACCTCTTAAATTCTCCATTAAGAGGAAAGAGGGGGTGCACCCTTAGATCGAGTGTTATAAGTAGTATTTTTGGAAATTTGGTTTATCTTCTTTTTCTGGTTCTTAGTTAAGTAGGGAGTGAAAGGAGCTCATGTTCCATCTCGTTCAACAGTCTACACTTGTGGAATCAAATCAATATCTTTTTGCATCTCAACACACCTGTGAAGAGGATTTACCACACACTAGTGTCATAGTCAATTTGGGTTTCAGGGACACTCTTCAGTTGCTAAGACGTTTCTAAGTGCTATGTTACATCATGTTACACACGAGTATTTTCCCAATTTTCATGAATCTTCGCAGGCACATCCACAAGTTGTGCACCAATGATATTCACGAAAGTCGCATGACATTTCGCAGCCGTTTCAATTCATTTGTAACCATAGTGAAGGTCATTATTAAAGTAAAATAATATCATAAGAAATGGGGGTTTGAATTGTGATCTAATAAAAATTTCTCAAGTGAATACTTGGATTAGATTAGTTGGTTAGTAAATAAAAAATAATAATGTGATGTGTCTGATATTAAAAGTACAGTAAGATATGGAAAGAGAAATAACACGCAAACAATTGTCCAGGTTCACCTAATGTGGTCTACTCCAGCCCCTACAATACTGTGAGATTTTGTAATATGTAGTTGAGTATTAAGTATATCTCAACTATGCCTTTTCTTAGATCACTTCTTGTACCTATATAATTTCTTTCTTTTCACCTCTATGGGTTGCACACTAGTTTTCACTTAACTAGCTTTTACAATTTACAATCACTAAAACACTTAGTGATTCTTGAAAACTCTTGCTATTGCTTTTGATTTGTTTGTTAGTAGGCTTTAAAAAGAACTCAACAAAAAGAGTTGTTGCTAGATGTTTGAATAGGTTGCGCATGATCTCAAGGAGAATGAGTCTTTGAAGTGTTTCTTGAAGATTTAAAATCAAGGAAGATAATTTTTGCCCAATGACTAATGATATTCTTTTCATATCCTTTTTATTTATAGATGAGAGGAGCCCTTGTTGTTGTAATTAGAACACGCTCTTGAGGGTAAAAAGGAAAAAAATTGCCAACTCATTTAAGTGAATTTCTCATGTGTAATAATGCTAGCAAAAATTGTAGGTTGTCCTAAGAATGTTCTCAAAAAGATATGCAGGATAGCTTGCTTCATTGTGTGAAGTCATGAATAGTACCATGCATATTTGCTTGAAACTTGACAATCAAGACAAGTTGTTGAGCTGTAGGAATCACACGCTTGGAGAGGAAGAAAGGTAGTACCTGATGACGCTGGGTTGACTTTTGCGAATCATATATTAGATGTGGAGATGAACCTTGTTATGATAATTTTGTATACTTCGAAACCTGTCTTAGAAACATCACTCAAGAGAATAGGTTAAATAACTAATCATATCAGAATTCGTAAAACAAAATGTTAAATAATTTTTTATCATTAAAACAGTAAAAAGGATTTTAAGATTTTGTCTCAACAATTATGTACCAGCAAAACTTGAGTATCAGTAGATGCAGCTATGCCCTATTCCACAAAAGGAGATTCTCCTTATTTGTGTCATTCACATCATTAGCTAACTGCAAAACCAAATTGGGATTGTTAAGATGGCCTTGCATAATTTCATCTAAAAAATTTTCTAGGGGATATTGGATTTTGAGAAATCTGGTTAATTATATACTATCTCCAACAAACTTAGGACCCTTAACAACCATAGGGTGTTTAACAAACACCCTATTACCTCCCACCTCCATCCCAAATCCAAGTCCTTCAGACACAAGGTATATCTGCCTTCACTGTGGTGCGATCGAGACCTCTGGAATTGCGACAACACCTTTGGAATCGAGACATCTACAAAACGTGCTTGGGTTCAGGAAAAGATCTTTCGCTTGTGGTCTTCGTCATCTCTAGCAAAGGATTAGAGTCTACAAGTGGTATCGACCTAGTTGCGACATCTTTTTTTCTCTTTGATGTCATTATCACTACAAGAAAACAGCGAAATAGCGTCGAATTTTAGCGTCGGCCCCCGACACCGACGCTACTAGCGTCTGACTAGAGTCGGCCTAACCCACTCTACTTCAATTTCTAGTTCTCCTTTATTTTTAAAAAGATTTGGAGTCGGCCTAGCCGAGGCTAAATGTTAGGGGACCCACGTATGACATTTTAGACCATATTTAGAGTCGGCTTGTCTGACTCTATTATTTTAATTGATAAAAATTTAATATAATAAAATTATTATTCCTCTTTTTTTTGCTCAAATGGGACCCACATAATGTTTAGATTAGATATAGAGTCGGCTTAGCCGACGCTAAAATTTTTGCCAATAAAAATTTAATTTCTATATAAATTATTATAAAAAAGTTTTTTATTCAATCAAGAAAAATACTACCCTAAATTTTTTCCCACACTTTTTTCCCTCTCTTACTCAATAAAAAAAACCCCAAATATTCATCACTCTCACTAATTCATTTTCATTCTCCCTCCCACAACTCTAAACCCTAAACCACATTTTATTCTCCACCAAATTTCAATCTCACTTTCCCCCAAATTAAAACCTAATTCTCCCTAATTCTCCACCACTCTCACCCACAATCTCATTTGCCAATAACAATTACGTATTTCTTTCTCTCACACCACAAAACTTCTCACAAAACAAAAACTTCCATCCCTAGTTTGAGAAATCTCAATCCCAAATTGATCCTCACCCCAAATCAATTCCAGATCGCCTCAGATTCAAGATCCCTCCTTCCCTGAACTCAATCGCACATCCCTTCAATCGATTTCCAATAGAATAGCTTCTCACAACCTAAATGGATTCCAGATTCGCTAGTCTCACAACCATACTCGATTCAGATTTTTTTTTCACAGATTCATCCAAATCCCCTCTTCACAACAACGAAGGAAACTTACTCGTACACAGGGAAAACCTCATCGAACCCAATCTCGCTAAGTGTGCTGCTCGTGAAGCTAAATATGCTCCTACTCAACCTCAGTCTCATAAGAGGAAGGTTAATTTGAAGAAAACTGGTATGAATCACTGAATCCCTTCATTCTTGTTTAATTATTTATTTAATTAAAATTATTAATTGAAATTAATGTTTTTTGTGTTGGTTATGGTTGCAGTTAAGATTGGGAGGCCTGTGTATCGTGTTATATTTGATCTTGATACCAAGCGAAGATCTTACTTTTTCAGGTTTTTTTTTATCTTCTTTGAAGTTTGAAGTGGATTTTGTTTGTTAGATACATGCAAATATACAAATAAATGTGTCTTGAGGTATATGTTAAATTATTATATGTGAAATTGTTTTTGTGGTTGTTTATGTTATTTAATTGTAATGAATTAGTGATTAGGGATTTAATTAGTCTGAAAGTTGGGCTGTGTTTGGAGAAAGAGCTTATTTTGTAGCTTATGGCATAAGTTTTTATCATTGTAGTGATTGTTGACTCGGTTGGGTTTTGGAGTTGATGTGGCTTCTTCATTTTTGTATCAGTGGAAGCCCTAGTGGTGTATGTTGTACTAGTTGGTTATTAGTAATTGATTTTGGTAATTGATGTTATTAGTAATTCCTTTTAGAGCTAGAAATTACAATTGATGTGTGATTTCCTTTATTCGAGCGCCGGGTGGGTGAATTATGAAGTCTAGATTTTCTTGTGACTGTTATTCTAGATTTTGGAATATGTTGTTTAATCATGGCTTCTTATGAGTTGTGTAGGCTTAAGCAGAAAAAATTAGGACTGTCCAAGGAATGCTACAGAGGTTCCGAACACTTTTCAACCTACCAAGTACTATCCGTGGCAGCATTAGCAAGGGTGAATATGATTTGGCTGTCAGGGAGTACAAGAAGGCCAAGTCAATTGCTCTTCCCTCTCATGTATAAACCTATTGTATTCATTTCAATCTTTCTGTAGGTTTCTATTGTATCATTGTTAAAACAAGTTTATCTTAAGGTTTTCTTGAAATTCTAATATACATGCTCCTGAATTTTTTCTCAAGATTCACCGATGCAAGAATGATTCCATTTAAGCATATATTAGGATACATAATGTTTATTAGGATACATAATGTTTGTTGATTTTCTCTGGTTATTGTACCAATTTACTCTGTCACATGCTTTTACTTATTAAAATTAATTCTTGTTGTATTTCTTTAGATTCAGGTAGGTATCCTGAAACGTGTTCTTGAAGAGGTCGAAAAAGTAATGAACGAGTTCAAGTCTATGCTTTTCATGTCTATGGAAGATCTGAACATAGATATAACAAATGTGAGTTATCAATCTCTTAAGTTTGCTAGTCATGTTGGACAGAAATTACTTGAATTATGTTGTATCTTTGCTTGTTGGGACCAGTGATGTTACTATGACAGTTTCCCATCCTGCTCTGTATCTACTATGTACTAATGCATAATAATGTATAAGAACTGTCACTTGAGCTGTAAGCAGTTATACTTTTAAATGAATTTTTTGTTTGATGGGTTGAAAAGAAAGGCATAAATGAGGGTAAGTGATGTGGTTGCAGTTGTTTTTTGCTTGAAGCTTTACCCTTTTATCCCCCTCTGTTTTAGCATGAAATTTATACAGTTCATTGAAGTAGATGATCTGGACACACCACTGTTTTATCCCCCTCACTCTGCTTTGGCATGGGTGAATATCTACAATCTACATATGAATCAATATTGAAAGCTATGTATTACATTGGATCTTATCAATATAATGTGACTTTGTGGTGTTCTAGAGAACATATGAGATAATTTGTGAACGTCACTATCTCTATATTCTTGTTGTTTGCATGGTTACAAGTAAAACTTACATTGACAGCAACATGGACATGCGATATTTTTTTTATATGTTGATGATATGGTGATCAAGTTAAAGATTTATTGATGTGGTCTTGTTGTTTTTCTGCACAAGAGTGAATCTAATACTTTTTGTTCTTCATGTAGCTTGAGAATACAGTGAGGTTATTGTTGGATTTGGAGCCGGAGTCAAACCCAGTATGGTCATGAAAATTATATCATCTTTTGTAAAGCTATCTTTGATATGCACTGCAAAAATTAAACATAAGCGAGGTTGGAGGTATGAACAAAACCTACGTTATGAATTAACCATTACTAGATCAAGTGAGTTCTCAAAATTATTACACTCATAATAATGTGATGAAAACCTTATTGTATTCACTAAAAATAAAAGAAAGAAAACCTTTATGAGATTGTATGAAAAACGTAAAAAGACAATGTTTTTTTATATTGGGGAATGGTAGGAGCACACGGTTGTTTAGCGCTGTGTGTTTTAGCGGTGCTGCTGTTCTGGTGGGGTTTTTTTTTCCGTTCTGGTGGCTGCAGGCAGTGTGTCCTTATAAGTCTTAGATAAGGTTTTTCTCCTTGATCAGATATGTCCTTTTTCTCTTTGTTAAATAATATCTTTAATAAGGTTTTTAGTTTACCTCTTTTTTCTTTTGAAGATACAAAATTTGCCCTGTCGCTTGTTAGTCTTACCCGTCTAACCCCGTCTCTGAAATGTACACGGCGAAATTATTTGTTATCAATCTTGTTGCTGCTGTTTTTCCCACAAATTGTTTCATTTGTTAAAATATTGATTTACAGGCATGGTTGTTGGAGAGGACTCCATCTCTAAGTGAACTAAACGAAATTGTCTACGGACAGGTAAACAGTTTACTCTCATTTGGAAAGGCATATGTTTTTTCTATGGGCTAGTTAAAGCAATTTATCATCTTTTGTCTAATACAACATTTTAGATGGTGAATTCGTACTATACATGCATAATCTAATACCATGTCTTACTAAGGCATGCATATGTAGGAAAAATTTCAGAAGCTCTACATTTCTTGATTTTCATTTTTGTTTAAATGTCTAATTAGTCACTCAAATTCTTATCTTATAATTAACATTCCCCGAGTGCTCTGTCGCTCAGCACCTTTGAAAATTGAGACCAAAGATAATATTTTCCATTTTGTTTATTCTCCACAGGAGCATTTAGGCAGAGATGATCTATCATTTGTCTTTACACTCAAGGTAATTTTTTTGTTGGCATCTCCTATCAACTTTAATTTTTAACTTGAAATGGTTAGCAATTAAACACAAACAGTTCAAAATAAATACTGGTGATTGCTGAAACATATTATGTGCACCTTGATTAGGCAGCAGACAATACACCACTTTATGGAGTTTGTTTACATGTTCCTGAAATTGTTCAGAGGCCCCCTGGTATATTAGGCAGATCATCTCCTATTTCTATTCCCTCTGTGCTAGGCAGAATTAATCATGTCTTACTTGGATGCAGCCTCATTGCACAGGAGCGTCTGAACCGGATTAGGACTGGTTGAAACTGTTTCATTCGGTTTAGAGGGAGTCACCTTCTTCTATTTTTCCTGAAACTAGCAGACCCCTCTTATTTGATTTTTTTAAGGTTAACTACATTTTGTTTTGACTCACTGGTATAAGTTTTGGGTAAGTTTGTTTGGTGCTTTGTAGTGTTTTTTCATGTTTAGTCTTGAGCAGTTGACCATCATTACCTGCTAGTTTAGTTGTATTGTTCTCTTTGTATACGTTTTGAGTACTTATTGTCGTGAGTTGGAAGTTATATATAAATCTTTGATCGTAATACTGAACATGTTTGTTATAATATTGCAATATTACTTTTTGTGGTTGATTTGATGTGTTCACTGGTTTATTAGCATTATGGTCAAAACAGGGTATCAAGTGAAGTGAGACGTGAAAAAAAATGTTAGATAGCGCGGAACCGACTAAACATTAATTTTTTTCTTTAAAGCTGACTTTAGCGTCGGCCTAGCCGACTCTAAGATTTAGTTGACTTGTTTGACTCTAGAGTGGGTTGGCCGACTCTAAAAGATTTAGTTGACTGGTTTGAAGTTGACTTTAGCGTTAGTGCAGCCGACTCTAAATTTTATAATTAGCGTCGGTCTGGCAAACTATAAATTATTTATTGACTTTTTTGATTTTGAAATTAATAGCCTCGGCTGCGCGAAGAGTCGGTTTTAGACTCGGCTTAACCGACGATATGTTAGCCTCGGAGGGCAAATAGCCGACTCTACCCAGTAGCTTCAAATTTTTTAGCCTGCCCCGACCCCGACGCTAAATCTGTGTTAGCGTCGATTTTAGCCCTGTTAGAGTGGGTTTTTGGCCGACGCTAAATCGCAGTTTTCTTGTAGTGTATGCTCATAATTTAAAAAAATAATAATAATTGAGAAAATGGGGAGGGATGAATAAAATGTTAAAATAATCGAAAATAGAAGTGTATCGTGGATTCGAGGCTTCCTTATGAGCATAATGACTTTAATATACAGGAATATAGGAAATTTAGGTTCAATTAGTTCAAATAAATTTTAAAGCACAATTTTAAATGTTTTTTTCTCCAAAAGTTGTTAACAACTTTTATTTATAATAAGATATTTAGTTTTGCTAATATATATATATAGTCCAAGACAATAGTATTAATCCCTTTCCTGTTGGATTCTATATAACTTTTGAATTATCACTTTCTCATATCAAAAGAAAAAAAAATAAACAATATTGCGATTCAATTTGAGAAAGGGAAAGGGAAGAAGAGGGACATTCCTGGCGGTTGCCGGGGAAGGGAAAGGGAGCGAGAGCCCCCTAAGAAGCTTCAGGGTCCTGCCGGCAAAGTCGGTGTGGAAACGGCCGGAGGTGGCTCTGACGTTGTCGCTCGGACCACTTTGACAGTGCTTCTAACCACGACTCGCCAGGGGGCCGACATTCAGCTTCCCGTCATCCACCAAGGTTATCCTCCCCAGTCTCGAGAAGTGTTTGTAGGCGCCCTAGCTCTAGAGGACCGGGCCTTCTTTGGGAGTCTGGACGCCTCCCGCTGGCAGAAACTGGTATCAGATGACGCCATGAGCGCTTACAAGTGGGCATGCTTGTGTACTTTGTTGGCCGCTTACGACATCGCTCCCTGTCTGGATCCGAAGCGCCTGGTGGAATTTGAGAACGGGTTTAAGGCTTTGGACGCCGTCCAGAAGAAGACAAGTGAGCTTGAGCATGTCCATGAGGAGACTCTTAAGTTGAAAGAGGATGTCGTGGAAAGGCTCCGGCTAGCTAAAGAGGAGGCCGCCAGAGAGGCTAAGAACGCCAAGGAGGGCAAGGAAAAGTTGACGACCCATATTGCGGACTATCAGTGCCTGGAGAGGGAGGTAGAGGATGGTGCCTTCAAAATTTCTACTCTTGAGAGTGATGTCGCTGCAAAGGACTCAGAACTCATGGCAGCCTGCGAGGACGTGAACAAAGCAGCGAAATTTGGTCTGCTGGCGTCGGAGGAAGCCTTTCAAGATGCGCTAGACCATGTGGAGTTCTTTCATCCTCCTATCAAGATCGACAGGGCGCTGGTCCATATCGAGCAGGTCCAACGCAGACCTCTGTCTTCTCCGGCGCAGTAGCTTCTGCTATGCGCGCACTCCCCTTTCTTTTTGTTTCCTCGATTAATGTAATTCCGTTGCGGCGGCACCTTTGTAATTGTTAATTGATGAAATAGACTTGGCTTTTTCTTTGCGTATTTGTTTTTTTTTTCTTCATCTTTACACTTTCGATGTTGATCCGCTCCTGCAATTGTTCCTTTCCACATTTGCGTTTTGCTTCACACCGTGTTGGGAATCTTTGACTGACGGCGTCTCAATTTGGGTTTGTAATTAATCTTGGGCTGCATTTAGTTGTCTTTTTACCTGTGCGCTCTGGGCCCAGCTTCCACGTGTTTGTCTTTGATTGGTGCCCGGGGGGAACATGTTCGGCCAATGTTTGTTCCCCCCTTTTAAGGGAGTTGATTGTTGGGCAAGATGCTCAGCCTAGAGGTTGGCTAGCCCTTAGGTGGGTCTGCCGCGGTCGTTTAGGCTATAATTCCACTTATGTTTGGAAGCCGGACGACCGCATGGTACGTTGCGGTTGATTTTTCCTGTTGACTTAGGAGTTTTGAACCTGTTCAACTTAAATGACATAACAAACATATGTTTTTGTGAGCGGAAAAGTAATGCTCGAACATTGATATTATGACAATGGATCTACAGTGAGTTTATTATTTACAACGATGTGAGGGTCTTTTTTTAGTAAAAACGTCAGAATTGAAATTCGAGAGTGAAAAATACTTAGCTAGTTTAATGTGTGGATATCGCCGCCTTCGTGTTTGGTAGTGGCCACCCGGCTACCGCGCTGGGTTCTTGCTATTCTGGGGCAGCGTCCTGTCCCACGACTCCTTTCAGTATGGAGGCGGACTTGAGTTTCTGAAAAGCCTTGTAGCATATGTTGGCGTTGTCTAGGTCCGCGTGGATGGTGTCCACTTAGCCAGCCTCACTGTGGTATTTCATCTTCAGATGAACTATCGAGGTCACCGTGTCCAACGCGGCCAGTGTAGAGCACCCTAAATTTAACTAGTCGGAGTAATATTAAAATTCGTATCCACGAGGACTGATGTTAATTTCTTCTTAGCAATTTCGTTAACTTAAAGGATGAAATAAAATTAGGGTTGCCCTTGGCAGTTGAATTTGGTTGCATAAAATAAAGGATGAAAGCGATTAACTGGTTTGAAGATTAGATTAGAACATATGATCAAGCTGTCGAATCGTCTATTGCTCACTGTGAATAATTTGCTTCTATTCTCTCTCAATGTTCACATAGTATTACGACGGATTAACCTATTAGTTTTGATAAATCTCTTGAGTCAAAACCCTTTCCTAAGTTATAATCTCTTAATCTCTTAAGTCAATTCCTAACAACGGAAGTGTTACTAGTTCTTTAATCCAAAAGTCATAACTCTCAATCGTCTATCTCTAGCTTACTATGTTGAGTTAAACAACATTACTAGGTCAGAATTAATAGCTAGGGCTAGTAGTCAATTAATTTCTAAATTCAATTCATACAATCACGAAGCTAGGGCTAGTAGTCATACATAATCATATAAAAGGCATTAAACACAAGTAATACTGAATAATACTAGGATTTCCTTGATGTCAAAGAGATTTCATACACAAATTACATGCTCACAGCTTACAATAGAGTCATCTCATAACTTAATCAATCTAAAGGCTTAGCTACTCATAACTAAGACAATTAACATACATATATTCGGACCAACTATGAGTTAATGTGAGATCCACTATCTGTTCCTGGGTCAACGATTACTTCCTATGCTCTGAAATCTCCAAAATTCTGAACCCCTCTTTCTAAAAACACACCTGGCTTTTATAGAAAGGGTTTCTGTAACCGTCCCATCGTGCCACGACGCAGGTCCATCGTGGCACGTTGGCTTCACTTATCCTAAGTGGCAGACTTCTTCAGTCTTCATCGTGGCACAACACAGTTTCCATTGTGCCACGATTTTTTCAGAACCAAAATTCTTCAAATTGAGCTCCTCTGACCGTGCCACGATACAGAACCATCGTGACACAATTTTTCCAGTGACTTGCACTTCCAAAATCTTCTCTCAAAACAGTGAAACTTGCCCTTGAAATAGCCATATGACCTTTGAACATTCCTGATAAGATTTATCTAGTTCAAGCATGTAAATCATGAAAGAGACTCTCTAATTTGTACATCACGACATCAAAACGACTAAAAACAATGGCATGACCTAAAGTCATCAACATGGACCACCAGGAAGGATGTCACCAGCATTCGTTCTCCCATCCCATCACCGAAAGTCACGTTTAAGTTTATGAATCCCCATGGGTGTGTGTTTATCCTGTTGAATCCTTGCAGCTCGGTCCCTTCGTAAGCCTTCAGATCTTCCTTCTTTATACCCAACTTTTCGAAAGCATCTTGATAGAGGATGTCGACGGAGCTGCCTTCGTCCAGCAAGCATCCGGCGACATCATGGCCATGAATGCAAGTGATGATGACGAGTGGGAAGATCTCGTTGGAGCCTCTGTTAACCTTTTCTTCATTAGTGAATCCCAAAATGGGCCTGGCTTTGGCGATCTTGGACACCGGTGTAGAGAGGTGCACTGCCATCAGCTCCGCTACTTTCCTTTTGGTTGTCCCCTTTGAGTCGTTCCTTGGGGCGGCAAATCCTCCCATGATGGTGCCGATTAAAGCCACTTTTCTTTTTCTATGTCTTCGCTCGTGCTATCATGGCTCTTCGATTCCCATAACACTGATCACCTTCCGGGGTGGCAATCCCTCCTGTTCCGGGAAGCACCCTCTCCTTGGGGATTCGCTCCGGCGGGAAGACTTTCGTAGGGAGTCGCGCTTTTGCTTGTCATCTTTCCGGTGGGCATCCTTATTGAAGCGGTTTAACTTCCCCTTCTTGATTATTTCCTCGATCGCGTCTCGGAGCTGGTAGTAGTTGTTAGTGTCATGGACATTGCATTTGTGGAAACGCTAGTACTTTGATTTGTTCGTCCTCGAGGATTCCTTCAGTGGCTAGGGGGCCTGATGCCCGCTGCCTTGAATTTCGTGTTCAAGCACTCGTAGAGGATGGTTTCTCGTGATGAGTTTAGAGGCGTGTAGTCGATGAAACGGGCACGTTGGTTCTTTGTTTTGTCGCCATCGCCACGCCGCTTGTCATCGCTGGTTTTGCCGGACTACTTGCTTCCCTGCTCCTCTTCCGTCAGCCTCTTCTCTTCATAGTTAATGTATGGTTCGACGTAGGTTAGCATGTCGCTCATGTCTCTTGCCTCCCTGAGGCCTAACTCCTCTTTGAAGTTGCAATTGTCACGAAGGTTGTTTTCGAAGACGAAACATTTGAGACTATCTAGCATGCCATGCACCTCGACGCTGGCCCGCGTAAACTGCTCAACGTATTCCCTTAGGCTCTCCTTCTTTTCTTGGACGATAGTTTTGAGAGAGGCCACAGTTTTTGGTTGCTTTCTCCTTGAAGTGAAATGAGAAGCAAATTCTTTTCACATTTCAAACCTCTGAACCACGTCATGGCGCCACCGTTTCGTGTCAGAATGAACAACTTGCATTTAACCGCTCCCTGTTCCTGGTGATAGTCGAGGATGGTGTCTATGTGTTCTACGTGCATGGCCGAGTATGTCGTTCTGTCATACGTCTCCAGCTTGGGGGGCTTCTCGAAGACGCAGGAAATGGGATATTCAGTTATCTTCCTAGTGAATGGCCTCTTCCTGGTGACTTCGGCGTTGCAAAGAGGCTTTCTCGTCGTGGCCATCGAGTGACTTCCTGCGGCGAGGACCGCGAGGGGAATGATCGCTACTTCCTTTGTTCAAATTCTCTAGTGGCTTCTCGTCATCTACGTAACGGTTAGTAGGGAGGGAAATGGCGTCGTGTACCATCGTCGGTGTGTCGTGGCGATGGTTCCGCTGAGTCACCTCGATTTGCTTAGCAATTTCGGTCAGAATCTTCTCTTGATTATCCTCAACTCGTTTGAGCCTGTTATTTTGTTGTTGGAGCAGATTCATCTAGAGTTCGTTCGTCTCAGGCAGAGGAGGACAGGAAATGTCTTCGACATGCGACGGAGGCGGAGCGGCGTTCTCCGTGCATAGGAGAGGCGAAAGAATGAGCGTCACTTCTGCTGCTGTGGGTGGAGGAACACTGATTGTCTCGTCCAGGACAACCGCATTTATGTCTTCTCCTTGATTTGCTGGTTTGAGAAGTGGAATTGATCGATCTTGGAGGATCTGAATCACGAAGCACGATTCTCGTACTTTGGAGGAATGACTTATGGTGGTTCGTCTACGAGTTTGGGCCATTCTTTGGAGGATGAAGCGATAATCTGTTAACCGTTGCAGTGGAGGAACGTGTAACCGAAAATGAGTATGGCAGTGGATTGCGTAACAGAAAACGGTTACGGCGGATGATCGTCAGACCAAGGCGGTTAGCGAACGATCCCCTCATTCTAGCGCTATATGATCTGTCCGGTAAGAGACTGATGAAGGCAACAGAGGCGGAATGTGCTCCGGTATGGTGGCGATGCGTCTGTGCGGTGGAACGAAAGGTGGTTGCAGGCACGTTAGCACTCCGACGATCAAGTCAGTAATAGAGCTGAGAAAGAGTGTGTAAAAAGTGTGTGTAAAGTGAATCGTACCTTGCGGGTGAAGCTACCTCATCCTTATATAGGCGTTCCACGAGCGTAACCATCTCTGGGACGCGTGGCGTGTGATTAGTTGTGGTTCAGAGGACACGTTTTCAGCCTCAGTTGTACAAGGGCGTGCTAGGGTGCGGTGTCGTGCACAGTCCGTTGATATGAGCCCTCAGGTGACACTCCTTAGAGTGGTGGACGTCTGGTCCACATGTCATTGTCTGGTTGGCCTTCTGGCCGGTCCAGAACAACCACTTAAATGCACAAGTTCACACCAAAATATTGCCACATAAGACTCATCATGTTTATGCAATGCGCCTAAACGACTCTACATGCATGTGGTACCAGGTTGGATATCATAAGTTTGTTACCGAGTAATCCCATTGTCACTTTCATCGTCACTTTTCATCGTCACTTTCATCGTCACTGGAATTGACTTCATGGATGCATGATAACTTATCACGACTCGACATCATGCTTATACATATGACTCAACCACTAACATCATCAACATAGTCACACAAATATTCATCATCACTTATCATCGTCACTTATCATGTTACATCATCATTCATGCTTCATTAATCAATTAACAAGTTCACATCAAAACATATCATCAATTAATTCATCAATTAGATTTCCCATAATCATATTTACTGAAATTCTGGCAGGAACTGGTTCTGAAATCTGGAGGATACCAATCCAGGAAGGAAATCCACTAAAGTAGTATCAATTCGAAGTCCTATGACACAGCCCCTGTTTCACAGCCCCTATGACAACAGCTCCTGTTTCACAGACCCTTCTCACTTAATCACTACCTGTGAAATTTCTACCTAGGAACTCCTAGATATAAGAAACTCTTCTTACTTCCCTCAGTCAATCACTGCCCCAGTGATTATCAGACTCTAAACAAAACAACTATGTTGAAGACACTCTTCAAAACATAAAAACAGTCACTTGTGCTTAAAAGCTTTAAGTGATTACAACTCAAAAAACAAACAACCAACTCTAACAGATGAGTGGTGCACAAAAACAGAGCAACAACTCACAGACTCAAAAACACTAAGACTCTTTTAATTCTTGAGATGAGCAAGTTCTTCAATAGCAAAGCCTTCTATTTATAATCTTCAGCTGCTCATAAAATTCTTAACAAATCTTCAAAGATATGATCTTAGAATTCTTTTAGAAGCAAATAGAAGCTATCATATTATTCAGAAATATATTTTCCAAAAGATTACTTTGAAAATATATTTACGAATAACTGAAACAAATCTTCAGAACAAATCTTGTGTGAAAACAAATCTTGAACAAATCTTGCGCAACAGTCTTCTAGAAACAAAGCTTGAATAAATCTTCAATTAAATCTTCAAAAGATACTATGAGAGATTTAACAGAATTCAGACGCAGAAACCAGCTTCTGAAATGCAGCTTCTGATGAACAGTGCTTCTGAAGGTCAACAAAAGTCAGCGTCTGAACAGTGCTTCTGAACAGTGCGTCTGAAGGTCAGCTTCTGAACAGTGCGTCTGATGAACAGTTCAGCGTCTGAAGACCTTCGCAGAGCGCAGTAACTTCGCAGAGCAAAGTTATCAGCTTTTGAAGTACTGTGGCTTCTGACCCAGCTTCTGAAGATGCACAAAATGAAATTTTCAGCTTCTGAAGACACATATGCTTCTGGAGACGCATTGCTTGCACACTTTGATTTTACCAAACATGTAGCCAACATTCAGATATCCAACAATCTCCCCCTTTGGCAAATTTTTGGCTAAAATCAAATGGACCACAAAGATAAGTTCTTCACTCAACAAAATTATTCAACCACGAAGAACTACACACAATTAAACATAGCACCAGAGTCAGCAGCGGATAAAATGCTATGTTAACACATAAAAACTCCCCCTGCAACATACGGCAGCAGTTTCTGAGGTACAGCTTCTCCCCCTGAAACACACATTCAGGAACTCCCCCTGAAACAGACAATCAAAAGCTCCAACTCCCCCTGAACTGTTGAACAGCTTCTGAAACAGACACATTTATTTATCTCCCCCTTTTTAGCCAAACAATGTTGACAAAATAACCAGCAATCACCAGGAGAACACATAACAGCACACAAAGAATCAGCATCAAAACTAACAGCACAGAACTTAGCACAGCACCAGCATCAGGATCAGAACCATATAGTATCCACACACAGAAGAACAAAACAAAACTGCAGAGTACAACATAATTGCAGACCAGAAACACAAACAAAAATCCAAGACAACAAGCACAAACTTGACAGTCTTCAGACTCAGCATCAGAAGTTACTTAGTCTTCATTAGACACAACATCAGATGCTGCTCAGTTGATGTGTGCTTCAAGCACATTCAGACTCTTCTTCCTAGCAATCCTCTTCTGAGTTTCAGCAATCCTCTTCTGAACAGAGAGCATGATGTCAGCATCATCCTCAGATTTACTAGGATCCACATCCTTTCCTTTTGGTGCCTTCTTCTTAGCAATGGGAGTGGTCCTGCTGTCAGCAGCAACAACCTTTCCTTTCCTAGACTTTAGTCTCTTTGCTACACTTTGTTCAAGCCTAATAGGTTCTTCATCAGACTTCATATCAGAACCTACATCAGAACCTCCATCAGACTTAGATGGGGTAGATTCAGGATTATCAACAACAACCTTAGAGGAGGACACAGTTGCATCATCAACATATTTTTCAGCATTAACATTCTTATCTGTGATAACCTTCACAAGTGTTGCATCAGATGTTCTCTTGTGTCTTGCAACCATAAGAGCACAATTCTTCATTCTTCTCTTGTCAACACTTTCACCTTTGTTGTTCTCATGAGATACTAAGAGGGCCTTGTTCCTAGTTACATTACTACCTTCAACATACTTACTCTTATGGATCCTTTTAGTACCAATGGTATTCACCCCTTTAGGTCTCCATTCTTTCTTGACATTGCTTTTGTTCACAACTGGTTCCACTTTTCTAACTTGAACAAAAGTATGGCTGACCTTTGATTAAACATGATGTTTTATTTGTTGAAAGTGCTTGGGGTATCCATGCAACTTGTAACAGAAAGGCTTTATGTGCCCCTTTTTACCACAGTGATGACATACCTAAGGATGAGATGCCCTCTTGCTCTTAAATCCCTGGTTCTGGAGTTCCATCTTAGGTTTCCCTTGGTTCTGACTCTTCAGTATCTCCTTTGGCCTCTTCATATGTTCAAGTTGAGAGTTCAATTGGGTTACCTCATCATGCAAACCAGAGATGGTTGATAGGAGTTTTTCTTTTTCAATGCGTAAATTAGCAATGATTTTCTTCTGCTTTTCTCCTACTTTACACGCCTCTTCAAATTTAACCTGCAATTTATTGAATTGCATAAGCACAGTTGCATCTGAGATCCTTTCTTCAGTATCTTTTTCACATTGAACAACTTCCTTGTGCATAAGCCAGAAAATATCTTCCCTGGAGCTCACCCAAATACAGGCAGGGTGCCTGCTCTGATACCAATTGAAATTCTGGCAGGAACTGGTTCTGAAATCTGGAGGATACCAATCCAGGAAGGAAATCCACTAAAATAGTATCAATTCGAAGTCCTATGACACATCCCCTGTTTCACAGCCCCTATGACAACAACCCCTGTTTCACAGACCCTTCTCACTTAATCACTACCTGTGAAATTTCTACCTAGGAACTCCTAGATATAAGAAACCCCTCTTACTTCCCTCAGTCAATCACTGCCCCAGTGATTATCAAACTCTAAACAAAACAACTATGTTGAAGACACTCTTGAAAACATAAAAACAGTCACTTGTGCTTAAAAGCTTTAAGTGATTACAACTCAAAAAACAAACAACCAACTCTAACAGATGAGTGGTGCACAAAAACAGAGCAACAGCTCACAGACTCAAAAACACTAAGACTCTTTTAATTCTTGAGATGAGCAAGTTCTTCAATAGCAAAGCCTTCTATTTATAATCTTCAGCTGCTCATAAAATTCTTAACAAATCTTCAAAGATATGATCTTAGAATTCTTTTAGAAGCAAATAGAAGCTCTCATATTATTCAGAAATATATTTTCCAAAAGATTACTTTGAAAATATATTTACGAATAACTGAAACAAAACTTCAGAACAAATCTTGTGTGAAAATAAATCTTGAACAAATCTTGCGCAACAGTTGTAACATCCGGTGGCTCCCAATGGGCTGGCCTCCCTATCTTTCAAGGGCCGAGATGTACTCACGATCTTCTCCACCCCCCATGTGGAGTTTTTGCCTTCCGTGGGAATCGAACTCTGTACCTGGGGCCTAAGTACAAGTTCTTTGCATTCCCACTACCAATTGAGCTAGTAGCTCAATTGGTAGTGGGAATGCAAAGAACTTTAGGCCCCAGGTACAGAGTTCGATTCCCACGGAAGGCAAAAACTCCACATGGGGGGTGGAGAAGATCGTGAGTACATCTCGGCCCTTGAAAGATAGGAAGGCCAGCCCATTGGGAGCCACCGGATGTTACAAAAAAAAGGCGCCTTTTTTGTAACATCCGGTGGCTCCCAATGGGCTGGCCTCCCTATCTTTCAAGGGCCGAGATGTACTCATGGTCTTCTCCACCCCCCAAGTGGAGTTTCATGCCTTCCGTGGGAATCGAACCACGTACCCTGGAGGCTATAAGTACATGGCCAATGCATTCCCACTACCAATTGAGCTAGTAGCTCAATTGGTAGTGGGAATGCATTGGCCATGTACTTATAGCCTCCAGGGTACGTGGTTCGATTCCCACGGAAGGCATGAAACTCCACTTGGGGGGTGGAGAAGACCATGAGTACATCTCGGCCCTTGAAAGATAGGGAGGCCAGCCCATTGGGAGCCACCGGATGTTACAACAGTCTTCTAGAAACAAAGCTTGAATAAATCTTCAATTAAATCTTCAAAAGATACTGTGAGAGATTTAACAGAATTCAGACGCAGAAACCAGCTTCTGAAATGCAGCTTCTGATGAACAGTGCTTCTGAGGTCAACAAAAGTCAGCGTCTGAACAGTGTTTCTGAACAGTGCGTCTGATGAACAGTTCAGCATCTGAAGACCTTTGCAGAGCGCAGTGACTTCGCAGAGCAAAGTTATCAGCTTCTAAAGTACTGTGGCTTCTGACCCAGCTTCTGAAGATGCACAAAATGAAATTTTCAGCTTCTGAAGACACATATGCTTCTGGAGACGCATTGCTTGCACACTTTGATTTTACCAAACATGTAGCCAACATTCAGATATCCAACATTTACCAAGTTTACATACTTATACATACCCATCCTTCATACATAGTTTTCATATATCCAATCATCACATTAGTTTCAAACACCATTATCAAATCAAAACATTTCACAGGTTATTTATTTTGATGCACTCGTTCATTTAAACAAATCATGTCCATTTCCATGTTTCACAATTCACCAATTTCGTCTCATTGCAAGCAATCATTACTCATCATTAAATGATCAAAACAGCAGCAAAACAACACTAAAGGAAAGTCTAGGGATGTCAAACACCCCCAAAGCACCAAAACGCACAAAACAGCAGATGTTGTTCCTGCATATCTCGCTCAGCGAGCTACTGAGGTGGCTCATCGAGCACCTATTTTCTGGTCACCCAGAAAATGGGTTTTCCCTTACGGGAACAATTCCAAATTTCTCCAAAAATCCCATTTTTGATCACATTCATCCCAAAATCATTGTACAAACAGTACCCATAATCATTACACTTTGAATGAACAATTATTACACAACATAACATCAATTGAACATGGATTCTCATGGGTTTTCACTCAGTTCATCAAAAACTCAGAAACTCAACAACAACACAACAAATCATGGATTTAACCTCAAAACTTCATGGATTTAATACAAAACACATACCCATAGTTAAATTCAACTTAATTAATCATAATCATCATTAATTATCATGTTCTCCATCAATTTCATAAAAATTCACAAAGTTACCAAACAACCATAACCGAACATGAACTTTGACATACAAACAACATGATTCCATCAATTTTGACATACTTAATTTAACCAAAATAAAAGGAGCACGAAATTAACACATAACAATCATCAATTCATGAAATTAAGTATAATAAAAAGGCTTAATTGCACTTTCCCCCCTATATTTTGCCAATTGTGCAATTTTGCACCCCATCTTTTTTTTTGAGCGATTTTGCACCCTATCATTTACCCCCTTTCTGATTTTGTAGCCCCTCATGTGTTTTTTTGCTGATATGTTGAATTTTGCTGATGTGTATTCATTAAATGATTGCCATGTGTAATTTGTATTTTTTAAAAAATCAAAATTGAAATAATTTGTATTTTTTAAAAAATCAAAACTAAAAAATCAAAATTAAAAAAAAGGGGCAATTTCCTTCCTTATCTCTCTTCCCTCTCCGATCCTCAACAATCCTCTCTCTTCCACCACAATCTCCTCTCCCGAATTCACCCCTATCTCCTCCACCAAATCCACCTCCACTCTCAGATCCGATTTCCTTCCTTATCTCTCTTCCCACTCCGATCCCTTCCACCGCTTCGATGAAATCCGCAAACACGCTAACAACGAGATCTCAACTATCTCTGACGATGCTGCATATCTCGTTGCAAGGGATTTTGCTGCTACTGCAAACCCAGTTGTTGTTGCATCTGTGCAGGCTGGTTATGAATCTGCGACATCAATTGCTGTTGTGAAGCCTGTGGCTGGGACAGCTGTGACTGAGATGGCAACAATTTTGATGGATTGTGTTGCAAATGTTGCTGCATTGAAACCTTTGGTTGTTGCAGCATCTGTGCAGAATGATGGCTTGTTTGGATGCCTTGGTTGCCAGACTCAGTTCTAAACTGCTGTTGCTGTTGTAACCCCTGTAACATTCATGGCCAGTGTTTTTTAATTTTGATTTTTTTAAAAATACAAATTATTTCAATTATTTCAATTTTGATTTTTTAAAAAATACAAACTACACATGGCAAGCATTTAATGAATACACATCAGCAAAATTCAACACATCAGCAAAAAAACACATGAGGGGCTACAAAATCAGAAAGGGGGTAAATGATAGGGTGCAAAATCGCTCAAAAAAAAGGATGGGGTGCAAAATTGCACAATTGGCAGAATATAGGGGGGAAAAGTGCAATTAAGCCTAATAAAAAATACCCAAAACTACCCGATTGCTTATAAAATCCATATGGTGTAAATAATCTTCCCCATAACCTCAATTCTTCACAAAATAAGCCTTCTAGGTTGAATCTCCCTCTTCTAGAGCTTCCTCCCTTCTTTCTCTCCAAGTTTCCTCTTCTTTCTTTATTCTCTCTCTTTAGCCTCCTTTCTAGGTTTTTGAAAAATTACTTGACCTAATTTCACTAACACACACACACTTCTCTTTAAATATAATGGGTATGGGTCACTGACACTAATGTGCTTATTCACATCTCATTCTCATAATTAATTCTCTACACTTTTACTTCACTTAAACCCCCCATTTTACTCTTACATCACTAACCTCTAAATTTAAAATTCAAACTTCTAACATATTACAAAAACACCATTTGCCCGTAAATGACCAAAATACCCTCAATTACTCAAAATCCGCTAATCCACTAATTCCCAATAAAATAAGCAATCAATAAATATAAAACAAATAATAATAATAATAATAATAATAATAAATAAATCTAATACTAAAAATCGGCATGTTACAACTCTCCCCCTTAAAGAATTTTTGCCCTCGAAAATTACCTGAAGGAAACAACTCCGGGTACGACTCCTTCATCTTGCTCTCCAACTCCCAAGTGATGCTCTCTCCCGTAGGACCTCCCCAAATCATCCTCACCAAGACAATCTCTTTTCCGCGCAACCACTTAACCTCTCGTCGTTCAATGTTCAACGACATGGTCTCAACAGTCAAATTATCCGTTACTTCCAAATCATCCACTTGAATCACATGAGAAAGATCATACACATACTTCTTCCTCTTATCATTATAACTATTCTGCCTACTCTGCGAAGCCTTCATCTTCTCCTGAATCATCTTATGCTGAACTACTTGCGGCCCAAGCATAGCACTCTCACCTGACTCATACCAACACTATGGTGTTCTACATCTCCTTCCATACAACGCTTTGAAAGGTGTCATACCAATACTTGAATGAAAACTGTTGTTGTAAGTAAACTCAATCAACGGTAAACATTCACTCCAACTTACTCCTTGTTCCAAAACATAAGCTCTCAACAAATCTTCCAACGACTGGATAGTCCTCTCCGACTGACCATCATTTTGAGGATGATAAGCAGAACTCAAACTAAACTTCGTTCCAACGCTTCTTGCAACTCCCCCCAAAACTTCGACGTAAACCTCGGATTTCTATCTGACACAATGCTAGATGGAATACCGTGCAGCTTGACAATCTACTCAATGTAGATCTCCGCCAACTTCTCCAAAGGTATACCGGTCTTTACAGGAATAAAATGCGCTGACTTCGTCAATCGATCAACAATTACCCAAATCGAATCACTCCCCTTCACAGTTCTTGGTAGTCCAATTACAAGATCAATAGAAATATTATCCCATTTCCATTCCGGCACAAACAACGACTGCATTACTCCAAACGACTTCTGATGCTCAATCTTGGACTTCTAACAAACTAAACAAGCATAAACAAACTCGGCGATATCCTTCTTCATTCCTGGCCACCAAAACAACTACTTCAGATCCTAATACATCTCCGATGACCTTCTTCCAAAATTCTCTTCTTAAGCTCGGGTACATTCGGCACACAAACTCGACCACGAAATCTCAAAACTCCATTCTCATCCAATCCAAAGTCTACCTCCTTGCCTTGATTCACCAACACCAACCGATCCACAAGTTGCAAATCCACTTTCTTCCCATCTTTGATCTCTTCAAGAATGTTACTCGCCAGCTTCAAAATTCCCAACTTCACACCATTCGAAGTTAGCTCACTCACCAAACTTAGATCTTGGAACTACTCGATCAACTCCAACATTTTCACCGTAAGTGCCGACATATGCAATGACTTCCTACTCAAAGCATCCGCTACCACATTCGCCTTATTGCGATGATAAATCAAATAAAAATCATAATCCTTCAGAAATTTCATCCACCACCTCTGCCTCATATTCAACTCCTTCTAGTCGAACAGATACTTCAAACTCTAGTGATCACTGAACACTTCAAACTTTGAACCAAACAGATAATGCCTCCAAACCTTAAGCGCAAACACCACTATTGCTAATTCCAAAACTTGGGTCGGATAATTCCTCTCATTAACCTTCAACTGTAACACCCTATTTCCTGACGATAATTATTAAACAATAAGAATATATTTAATAAAGAAGATGTTACAAAACCCGTCAATAGATCACCTATAACATAAACACTTCCTTTAAATAATAATTACGACAGCGGAAACCATTTCTTTGATCACATTAATATAGATTATCCTTGTTATTGAACATCATAAATAGAAATAACAATAGTTCCAAGTTTTCAACTCGAAAACAAATAAATTCAACGTCAACCTCAACCCTGGTGTTATATGAATCAGAGCTCGTAGCGACTACATGCTTAATCGAATACAAATAAAAATCAAAACTAGACGGAAGACGAATTCCATCTCCACCTTCTAAGTCGTCCCATAGCTAAACCACCTCAACCTGAGTGTTTGTACTCGGGAGTACAATCACCACAAAGAAAACAACACAACAACAATAAAGGGGTGAGAAATCTTGTCATAACATATTATTAGAGAAATGCATGCACAACATTATAATACAACAATAACAATATTCCGTCGTCATACGATCATCAACATTTATTATATTCTTCTCAACCAATCATACATATCATCATCTCACTCAAATCACACCTAAAACACCAAGTACAAGTATCATCATTTAAGTGCATATAGACTCACCCTAAGACCTATATGAAAGTGGTACCACACCTATCGTCGCCACAATTTGCTAGATTGGAAGTCTTGAAAGGTAAAGCACCGGAGAGGTGGGTCAAAGAATTGAGCCAAAGTGGTTAAAGCCGCCGAATCTATCTTCACATGTAGGAGGTCGAGTATTAGTCCAATAACTTGCTTCGAAGTTGGTCTTGTTGACCGAAGAGAGCCGTCTACTCAAAGCTAACAAACTTTCCACTTTAGGGGCCTTGATCTTGAAAGCGAGCGTATTTCTATTTTTGGAGGCCATATTTCTCTTGCTAATATTTGGTTGCTCTTTTTAATCTCCTATAAAGCAAAATGGTATGCGAAAATTATTTTCATGAATGTAAATGTATGGTATGCATAGGTATGATATGTACGTTCAAAATTTCCCCCATCCTCACGTGTAGGCTCTAAAGATGAGATTTCCTAAAAAGGTCCCTAGAGTCATGGATCTCACATGGAATTAAGGTCGTCGATTGCGAACTTCGCATGACTTCAATTCATTCCAAGTGAAAATCTCCTCTAGGCGGGGTTTGGCATCCTACCTCACGGACATACGTCAACGCGGGCTTCCACTCACAACCACCATTCTAACTTAGTTTTTTCTCAAGCTCGGGTAGAGAGCCTCACACGTCCGACATTAACCCGAACAATGTGGAGTAACATCGCTCAAGTAACAACCCCCACAATTGATATATATAAATATGAAGCAACATGAAATAAGTAAATATAGAGCAAAAGAAGAGAAACAAATAATGATAAGAAGATACAAACGCGCAAGCAAAGCAAAAACATTTTAGCCTAAAAATCGACTAAGATAGGCTTGACTCGTCATACACAAAAACAAAGTGTTTTATGCATGATCCCCAGTGAAGTCGCCATTTTTGTCGCGTCGAATTTCGGATATCAAGCTATTGAGAAGCGTTGAATCACTAATTTTAAATCACGACTGAACTTTTAATTTTTCGGGGAGAAAAGGAAAAAAAGTTCGAAATTACCTTTAAATAAGAGATTTAGGTTCGAGAGTCGATTATGCGAGGGGAAGGTATTAGCACCCCTCACATCCATTGTATTCAACGGGAACCTCTTAGTCGACTTAGGCTTAAATGTTTTCAAAGTTTTGCTTGCGTGCTTGAATATGTAAAAGGGAAAAAGAAAATATGATATAAAGGGAAAAAGAAAGTTTTTTTATTAATGGGCTTGACAAGATGTGAATCCTGCTCCTACGTATCTCCCGGTAGACGGAGAATTCAAAGCGTACGTAGTTCTTTGGTAGAAAAAATTTGTATGTTGGTTCGTTTTAATTAAAAAGATTTGATCGCGCCCGAGCAAAAAAGTTTTGCTTTAAAATACAAAACAACGTGGTCTACTATCGTTATGTTGATAGGTTAATAAAGACCGATAAAAAAAGAGCCTTTTACCTACTACCGTTATGAGGGTAGCTTAAAAAAGGTAAGAAGGGTTTGATGAAAAGATACGGATTCGCACTCGGGCGTGAAAAAATGTTTGAAAACGCACGAAGGCGTAAAACGGTTTGAGTGATAAAAAAAAAGACGGACGCACATTAAGGCGATAGTATTCGCACAAGGCGTAAAAGTTCGAATTGACCACGAGGGCCAAGAAAAGTTTTAAAATGGTCACGGAGGACCAAAGAAATGTTAAGCGTGTTGGACGCGTCGAAAATGGAATGACGATTGCCCGAACGACGAGACATACGTCACGCATTCGTGCAACCGGGGTTTGGAGAGACATACGTCAAACCATTCCTTTTTCATTCAAGTTCTTGCTTCGTTGAAACTCAAAGATAATCTCAAAGGGACAAAACACTTGGTTAGAAACTAAAGGAAAGTTGTTGAAAAGAATCACGAACAAATTTGTTGTTCGAGTTTATCGAAATCATGAACATAGCTTGTTGCTTAAGTTATTGGAACTCAAGAACAAGTGTTTATTCAAGTTTGAAAGATGAACAAATCATAAAGAAAATGCATGAGTTTGGAAAATACACAAGTTCGGCTCAATTTCGAGTTTAGTTTAAAAAGTGAGCAAGTTCGGCTCAAGTTCATGTTTTGATTGAAAATCGTGAACAACGTTATTGTTCAAGTTTGGCTTTGGAGAAAATGAACTTAGCTTATGCTCAAGCTTGATTTTGAAAATTTAAGAACATAACTTGTTTTGCAAGTTACTCAAAATTAATAGCACAAATTTGTGAAATTTCCAATATCATGCAAAATTCTTGATATGGTTTGAATAAAAATGCATTTTTACCCTCTTAGGTTCTGAATCAATGGTTAGAACCTCAAAAATTTGGCCTTTTGGAAGCCTGATTCATGTTCTGAGTTTTACCTACTTCGCAGAGCAACGAGAACTTGGCTTTGCGAAGCCAGGTTCTGATATGGTCGCTCTGCGACCAAGACTTTGCTCGGCGAAGTATGCGAAAAATTGAACTCAGAAGCTGCTTCTGAACAGAAGTTCAGAAGCTGCTCCTGAGCAAGCTTCAGAACCTAAAGGGGGTTAAAAAGCTTTGCAAATTTGGAAGAAAAGGAGTATAACAACTCAGTTTTAGTGCTTTCCAATTTTGAGATTCCTTTTGAGTTTCAAAAGGGGTTTTTTGAACAAAATGAAATTTAAGAAAAGTAAATGATGCAAACAGCAAACAAAAATGAAAGATAAGACTTTAGAACACTTACAGAACTCCTAGCAATGCTTGTGCAAGAGATAGGAAGTGGCTTGGTTGATTGTTTTTGCAAGGTTGGAATGCTAGAGGTTATGGATAGCAAAATAGCTCAAATGTTCCAATTGGTTTTTGAACTGTTTTCTCTACTCTCACAATGCTGCAATGTGCTGGTATTTCAAGGGTAAGTAAGTGTATTCTGGTTGTTAGTAATTGTGTGTGAATGGTTATGCATTGCATTCCTTAAATAGGCAAAATGAGGATCAATTGCAATGATGGAAAATCTATAGAGTTCAGCTGATTTGTTGGCTAAAACCAGGCTATCTTGCTTTGCATTTAATGCAAAGGTGAAGAGGGGACACTGCCTTGCAACCTTGGTCAAGAGATCAGCCAAATCCAGCCATTAATGCAGCTGATCTTGGATAGCAATGATGAGAAAAAATCTGAAAAACAGGGCAGCTTGCAATTAGGTGGTTCTTGAGATCAATCCTTGCAATCTTGGGAGGTTAAGCAAGGAAAATGTGTACTGCCATGTACAGAGGTTGGGGGAAAACAAAAAGGAGCATGTGGGCTGGTGTGAGGAAGGAGAAAAACAGCTGAAAACAGGGCAAACCAAACAGCTTTTTTGCAAGTAAAACCACCTATGTTTGACTGGTTTTGGGGGAGAAAGAAGGAAGACAAGGGGACAAGTAGCTGGCTGGCAAGCTCAGGATTAATGACAGGTCAATTTGGAAGGATGAGGACTGACCAAGGGCAGCCCAATTGCTTGAGCACATGCTAGGTTGGAAGAAAATCCTTCTTACCTCAACCTTTAATGTCACACATTTGATTCTTGCTTTGCTGCATTTAATCAGCCACAACTGGCAATAACACTAATAATAATAATGATAGAGAGTAATAACAATAGCTAAAATGAAAACAAAAGCAAAATAAATCACAGAATTAAAAATCTGCAGAAAATTCGCAGAGTTCGCAGTGCGAAGGTGAGGTCGCAGTGCGAACTCCCTTTTTCTTTTTTTGTATTTTTTATAAAATAAATAAATAAAAACCAATAATGATAATAGTACATGATGAAAATAACAAAGATGGTAAATGATGAAAATGATAATGGAAACAAAAATAGTAATAATAATAGTAATAAAGATAAATAATAATAATAGATAATGAAGAAGATAATTGTATTAGTAATTAAAAATAATGATAATAATAATAATTATAAAACATTGATAAAAATAACAAATAATAATAAAAACAACAATAATAATAATATCATTAAAAAAAGGCAATAGCAAAAGTATTAATAAGGATAATGATAATATTAATAAAGGTGATAGTAATGCTTATGGTGATAAATGTAAATAAAATCCATCAACAAAAATGAAATAATAAAAAGTAATAATAAATGATGAAATAATAGAAGATAAAACAAAGAAAAAATATGAGTCAAAAAATGGGGTATGACAGCTAGAGTTATGTTATTAGATTTTCATCACCACAATTTGCCAGAGATATGTTACTGGACTTTCGTCGCCTCAATTTGCCAGAGATATGTTACTGGACTTTCATTGTCATTTCATCTTCATAATCTCTAGACACGACTCTATATGCATGCATGGTGACAGACTCATCAGGTATTACACATCATCACACCATCAGGAATTCACAATCATAAGTGCAAGACTCTCCCTAATATGCACAACATCAATGCAAAACACATCGTCATCATTCTCATCATCATCCTCATCATCTTTATAATATAAACATCATCATTCTCATCATCACTATAATATAAACATAATCATTTCTCATCGTATTAATTTATATACTTGTATATAATATTAATCGTCATCACTCTTTGTCACAGTCATAGGATTCCTCATCATTACTCTCTATCACCGTCTATATCACCACATTATCTCCTCATCAATCCAACCCTTAAGCACGACTCGTTTCTACGTCAACATCCCTCTATTTTATTTTATTATTCATCTTACGGACATGCTCTATTCTCTCGTCTATTCTAGGCTCTCTAGATATTTTATCCCGATAGCACACCCTATTCCTTATTCTTAGTTATAAGATATTTACTTCTCCATTAACATTACATATAACGTCTCCTCTCTATACAACTAGGTTCCACCTCACCATCGTCAATAACTCCTTCCTACTGATTCTTCTCATTAAAACGACTTTATATCTTATTACATTGTCTCACAGTCATCGTCATCTATAACGTCGACCATTCTCCTAATCTTAACTTCATTCTAATTTAAAGTTATTATCTCACCTTATTGTTACTTTCGATGTCAGCAACTTTCCTCACTAAAATTTCATTATAATTTAAGGTTTTATTCTCTCGATACCGTTCGTTATTATTATCATCAAACATTATAACAATTACCTCTTATCTTCCTTCCTATTCATCTTGCTCTCTTCTAATTGATTCCCGTCTTATTCACCGCTATCATCATTCCCATTATCTTTCATTACTCAATACACAACCCCTTATCTTCCTTTACATTTCGCCTTAACGACCCTATCATCGTCTACGACCATCTAAATTTGACTCCTCTATTATTTATTCATTTTTACACCTTATACGTTCCTATCTAACATTCATCTTAAGTTCTATAATTACCTTGACTCTTTTACTCTTCAATGTAGCAATATTCCTAAGCTCATTATTGGTTTAAGAAGATAGTGGTTAACTTCATCAGTTACTCGGAAAACACCTACTTCATATCCCCTCTTATCATCGTCTTTTTTTTTACTTCGGCATCTCTTTCATATTTTATACCCTCTTAATCGACTTACCACATTAGACCTTTTAAATACCCCAAGGGATTATTCTCGTCGTTATCACTCCGCTGTGAACTACTTATCTATATCTCTCCAACTTCTCCTTCTATTGCTACTTCACCTTTTTTTTGGCTCATCTCTAATTCGAGAAACTTATGTTTATCCTAATCATCTATCTTAAACAACTCGCTTGTCCCTCCTATTATCATTGTCTTTCATTTCCTATTGCCAAGCCATCTTTACGTCATTAGGTCCTCATAGGCTACTATCACCGGTTGATGTTTAGACTTGATATTATCTTGAGGTAACTACTTATGTTTATGCCTAAACACACTCCCTCATTTAAATATGTATTTTAAGGATCCTTACTTTTACTTCACACGTTAACGTCTTTCTTAAACTAACTATTGCTTTCATAGATGTTTTGGAGTCCACTGAAAAGGTTGTGCTGAACTTTCATGAGGAACGCAGCATGACCCATGCATGGTGTTTTAATCATAACTCAAGTTCTAGAGATTTAAATGGATTCAAACCATAGGGAAATGAAAGCTCACATCTATAGATACAACTTTCATGAAGGGGCCTAAATCCAATTCGGGACAGAGAGGGGTGGAAATGTTGCATTTCCTAAACCTGGGAAGAGTGCACGACCGTGTTGAACCCTATGTAGTACTTTCATCATTACTCAATTTGTAGATGTCTAAATGAGGTCAATCCAAAGCCAAATGAAAGCTAACATCCATATCTACAACTTTTATGAAGACACCTAAGCTTAATTCAGAATATACAATGGTCAAAATGTTGGTTCAACATCGTGTCACGATTCTGCAAATCGTGGCACCAAAATCGTGGCACGATGGTGACAGCTTGAAAAAGGATTTTTGTTGCTGGAAAAATTGTGGCACGTTGGTCTTCCATCGTGGCACGATGGGACAGTTCCAGAACCCAGAAAAATGGTGTTTTTACCCTCAAATTTGCCTCTAACTTGGCTAAAAATCCCTGTTTCCGACCCTTTATGATCATAAATTGTTAGGAAACATTACCTATGGTTACCCTATCATCCAAACACTAATTTTTCACACCATCCATTAATTACAACAACCTTTCACATGTTAAATTCTATAACCAAAACCTAGCCATTTGTTTCCACAATTCTAATTTTCCTACATCATCATCAATTCTTATTACATCTGTACTTCATCATAATTTCCATCATAACAACAATTTTAAGATTAAACAACCCTCATTATTAAGATGAAGACACCCTAAAAAGAAAGGATTCTCCCCGTTCCCTTGAATCCTTCGAAGATCTCCGTTTTTCGGCTTGACCTCATTGCGGCTAGGGTTTTCCTCTTCTTCTGCTCTTTTCTTCTTCCGTTTCCACGTTGAGCAATACTGACTCCCTAACCTCTATGTTTTTCTATTTATATTCAGACCAGTCACTCGTTGTGATCCTTTTTCTCCTAAGCCCACTATTCTTTTACTCCATCCCTCCCCCACTTATTTAAAACAAATATTCTACACCTCCCGACTCTATTATTTTTATTTTGATTCCTCTCTTCATTTTATTTAAATTCTCGTACTACTTCTCAATCATCATCAATATTCTACTTTCTCGACAACAAAATAACACTCAAGCAAAAGCAGCATCAATATTAATATTAACCAAAACTTCACCTATTAAACTTCATGGAATTAATTAAAATAGAAAAATTGGGGTGTTACATTAACTACCTTGAAGCATACGCCACAACTTGACCACTCTGCATAAGCACTCTGCCTAATCCCAGCTTAGATGCGTCACAATACACAACAAAAGAATCCTTCGCATTCGGCAAAATCAAAATAGGCGTTGTTGTCAACCTCTTCTTCAACTCCAAGAAACTCTCTTCACACTTAGTATCCCAAACAAACGCTTGTCCTTTATGAGTTAACTGCTTCAAAGGCAAAGCCAACTTAGAAAAACCTTCTATGAACCTCCTGTAGTAACCGGCAAACCCAAGAAACTTCTAATCTCAAAATCTGACTTCGGAGTCTCCCACTGCAACACTGCATCAACCTTGGACGGATCAACTGTTATTCCACGTCTAGAAATAACATGACCAAGAAAGCTCTCTTCACGCAACCAAAACTCACACTTTGACAACTTGGCATACAACTTCTTCTCCCTCAAGGTATGCAACACAATCCTCAAATGCTTCGCATGCTCCTCCTATGACTTCGAATACACCAAGATATCGTCTATAAACACCACCATAAACTGATCCAAATAAGGATAGAAAATCTTATTCATGTATTCCATAAATACGCCTGGTGCATTAGTCACACCAAACATCATCACCGAATACTCATAGTGACCATACCTAGTTCGGAACGCAGTCTTAGGCACATCCTCTGACTTCACTCGTATCTGGTGATATCCAGATCTCAAACCAATCTTGCTAAACACCTGAGCACAAACCAACTGATCCATCAGATCATCTATCCTTGGAAGATGATATTTGTTCTTAATGGTCACCTTGTTCAACTGACGATAATCCACACACAACCTCATGCTACCATCCTTTTTCTTAACCAACAATACTGGCGCTCCCCACGGCGAAATACTCGGCCTAATGAACTTCATCTCCAACAACTCTTCCAACTGCTTCTTCAACTCACTCAATTCTAATGCAGACATCTGATATGGCGGTGTTGATATAGGACTTGTTCCAGGTACTACATCAATCACAAACTCCATTTCTCTCTCCGGTGGTAAGTCGGTAATGTCGTCCAGAAAAACATCTGAAAACTCATTCACTACCGGGAAATCACCAACTTCAGCCTTACTTTCAACCTTCAACGAAGAAAACATCACAAACACTTGAGCTTCTCCATCCAACGACGCTTCTACTTGCCCCGCGGTCAAAAACTTCCCTTCGACACACTCCTCCGGTTTCGGAAATGGTACACTCTTGGTTAAACAATTAATGTTAACACCAAAAGCTAACAACTTGTTCATTCCAAAGATAACATCCATGTGCTCCAAAGGTAAACAAACTAAATTCAACTTAAAATCTACATCACCAAAACTCACAGGACAACTAACATAAACCAAGGAAGTGGTCACGGAGCCATTAGCTGGGGTATCAATGACCATCCCTCTCGACATAGGAGACATAACAAGATTTAATCGCTTAACACAATCAAGAGAAATAAACAAATGCATCGCACCAGTATCAATAATAGCATGCAAAGGAGCGTTGTTAATAAAACAAATATCATGAGCTAATGCATGGGCCATCGCCGTCATTGCTTCCGCAATCGCAACATCATTTCGTCCGACCATCTCTCGCTACACAACAAGCACCACTTAACTAAAACAGAAAAGTATCGATAATAATCCACACACATGTCGAATACAACAGGATAATAAACCAAGTGTTGGCCCGAACTAGACCGACCTGCTCTGATACCACATTATAACACCCTGAACCCTGAGACTAATATTTAAATAGATAATCATACAATTATCGCACATCAAGGTGTTACCATTCGTCATACACCTCATACAAATCTTCAACATAAAAATTTCATCAAATATATTCAGATCACAGCGGAAATAAAATAGTATCTCAACATATTATAATGTCATGTCTCGGATCATAACATAATAATCTCAACATATACACAATACCATCAGTCTGATCATATAGATCCAATAACATCAAAGTCAATAGAATAAACGACAACCCCAAAATCTTGATCAGAGCAACTAATCTAACTCCTCAAAGCAAATAAAAAGAGAAGGCATCACGCCATCCTATGCATACTCACAAGCAGGAGCTACTCCTCAACCTGCACGTCTACACCACAAGGATGCAGGCGACCAAAAAGTCACTGGAGGGTAAGATATACATTTAACATAAAGGAGATATAAACGCATGTAAGTTCAGGCAAACATCATCATCATCATCATCATCATCATATAATCATACATCATATAAAGCCTGGTTTTAACTCATAAACATGCATAACATATTCACATTCAATTACAAGTTTGGTTACGTCATTACTTTAAATCAAGATTCTCAAGCATACATAACATACCCTTATCAACAATAGATCATCAACTCAAGTTATATCAACCTCATCTCGTTATAGTCATCAATTACACAATACCACTTAAATGCACAAGTTCACACCAAAACATTGCCACATAAGACTCATCATGTTTATGCAATGCGCCTAAACGACTCTACATGCATGTGGTACCAGGTTGGATATCGGAAGTTTGTTACCGAGTGATCCCATCGTCACTTTCATCGTCACTGGACTTGAATTCATGGATGCATGATAACTTATCACGACTCGACATCATGCACATACATATGACTCAACCACTAACATCATCAACATAGTCATACATATATTCATCGTCACTTATCATATATCATCGTCACTTATCATGTTACATCATCATTCATGCTTTAATAATCAATTAACAAGTTCGCTTCATCACATCAAAACATATCATCAATTAATTCATCAATTAGATTTTCCATATTCACATTTACCAAGTTTACATACTTATACATACTCATCCTTCATACATAGTTTTCATATATCCAATCATCACATTAGTTTCAAACACCATTATCAAATCAAAATATTTCACAGAATATTCATTTTGATGCACTCGTTCATTTAAACAATTCATGTCCATTTCCAAAACAAACATCAATTCATGAAATTAAGCATAATCAAAAATACCCAAAACTACCCAATTGCTTATAAAATACATATGGTGAAAATAATCTTCCCTCTTACCTCAATTCTTCACAACATTAGCCTCTCTAGGTTGAATCTCCCTCGTCTAGAGCTTCTTCCCTTCTTTCTCTCCAAGTTTCCTCTTCTTTCTTTATTCTTTCTCTAGCCTCCTTTCTAGGTTTATGAAAAATAACTTGACCTAATTTCACTAACACACACTTCTCTTTAAATATAATGGGTATGGGTCATTCACATTAATGAGTTTAGTCACATCTCATTCGCATAATTAATTCTCTACACTTTTACTTCACTTAAACCTCCCATTTTACTCTTACACCACTAACCTCTAAATTTAAAATTCAAACTTCTAACATATTACAAAAACACCCTTCGCCCGTAAATGACCAAAATACTCTCAATTACTCAAAATCCGCTAATCCACTAATTCCCAATAACGTAAGCAATCAATAAATATAATAAACAAATAATAATAATTAATAAATCTAATACTAAAAATCGGATGTTACATCTATTTAAATTTGGGTACAGGGATGATGAAGGAGGGCGTTTTGCGTTTGGCCTTAGTATTTGGCATTCTTTCTTCTTTGTTTTTATTTGTGTGTTTTTCTGCTGTTGGATTTCATAATATTATATATTTGTTGTTTGGCTTTGCACTGTTCTGCACAATCTTGTGCTGGAAGCCTATTAATAATAAGAAGAAGAATCCAAAAAAAGAAGAACATCGAGCCTATTAACAAGAATAACAATGTTGTTTAAAAAAAAAAAATCTACTCTCTCTACATGTTCCATGTTCCAGGATATACAACTAAACATAATATCCGCAATAGATCTCAAAGATGTTAATATTTTCTCCAAGATCCGTATTCGCCGCTGTTTCAATACTCCGAAAAACTCACCACCACCCACTACTACCCTCATTCCGGAAGAAACCCTGCTGCTGCTGTCTTGAGAACATTATTTGGTGATATATCATATATTATACCATTGGCTAATTAAATGAAATTATAGTCTGCAGTTAATTAACAGGTTCTGTCATGTACCAGAGATAATTTTTTATGTCTCTCTTTTTTGTCATCTATGCAAACCTTGTCCATACTGCTATAATGTCATTGCCAGTTAAGAGGCCATTATTTGACAACAGAAGCTCCTTGAACATTTCTGTTAAGAAATCAAAGGTGTCACCATATGATAAAGATAAAGACGATACTCCTTTGTCGAGGAGACTTACAATGCCGGTTGGTAAATCTGCTGATAATTCTCTTTCTTTCCTGAAGAAAGAATTTGATTTGGTAGAAAAATTATTTGAAGAATTCAAAAAGAAAAGACAAGAAGAAGAGGAGAGATTGAAGTCCATGAAGAGAGATATTGAGAAGTTCTCCAAAGAGCTAGGAAATATGAAAAAGCAATTTAGTTGTGTTGAAAGAACTAATGAATCTCACAAGAAAATGCAGAGCGAAAGCAAGCACAACTTTGTTTGATGGACGAGTTGATTGCAGAGCGAAAGGAAGAACCCAAGATTGAAGGCGTAGACTAAGTGTGAAAATAGGAGTAGACTATGTGTGTAGGGATGAGAAAGAGAACTGCCATTGATTCAACTGTTGTTGACTGTTTGAATATTGTGTAGCACATACATTTTAGATTGAAGGCGTGTCCGGTGTCCATGTTAGGTATTCATGTCTATCACTGTTTCAACAACTATTACATAAATGCAATATGTTTAACACCTGATACTATAATTGAAGTAATTATAATTGAAGTAATTAGTTGAAGAAACCAATAGAATAAGCAAAATATTTCACTCATTAAACTCTATTTGTATTGGTAATAACAGTGGGCCAAAAAAATCTAAAAAGTAATCAATTTAATCGTATACACTGTGCAAAAAATACAAACAGGGTTGTTATGGATTATCACCACCACTGTTGCCAAAGAACTCCAATATTTGAACATTCAGAATACGTCTTCTGAAACTTATTGTGTTTTCCTGACAAAGAAGTTCTCCTCAGGCTGCTTTTGCAAAAAGAAATTTGAAGCCTCTAGCCATCGACGATTAACCAAAAACTTATTTTCTTTCTCTGCCCACATGGACTCCTCAGTTACAAACTCATTAGCAACTACATGTGTCACAGTGGGGCCAAGTTCTGTCAAACAAGTAGCTCCTAACCGCGCTGCTATCCTCCTGAGTTTTCGTAAGTCATGACCATGAAAAGCACAGCTGAAAACGATCACACATCCGCTTAGGACTTCACCTCGAAGTGATGACAAGACCTGGAAAATATGAATTGATTGCAAAAGACATAACATTATCAGAATATCACAATAGGGTGATGACAAATGAACTTATATTTATATCAACAAGATAACTAACTACCTGCCTCACGTCTCGATCAACAAGGTCTCCTTGAAGTTCCTACAAAACCCCACCACACAGTTTTAGCAATATATCAAATACAACAAACATTTTATCAGCAACATGTGAGACATACATCGAAGAATTTGGAGTTGATCTGTCTAAGCACTTTGAGAATTCTGGCAAGCGCTCCATCAGTTTCGTTTTCATCAATATGCAATTCAGCAAGTGATTTGCAATTGAGGTCGAATTCCTGGCAACTTGAATTGAAAAAGTGGTATCTCTCCATCAATATCAGATTATCTTTGTGCTTCCGCCATACCTACAACATTTGTTAGCAACATTGTATACATTTTCGATAAAAGGTGGTGACTTATGAATCATTAAGATAATAGATCTTTAGCACATTTGAAACTATGAACTTGGTATATAGAGAATAAACTATAGAGGAATGGTTCATTAAAACACCAAGTTAACCAATAATCAGGAAAAACCACTACATTAAAACCCTCACTAATAATCCAAGATGGTAGTCTTTTATAAGCTTTAATAAATAGATCAATTATTCTTTTTATAGTCTCTTGGGCACAAACTCATGTTAGACCAAAAGAGCTATAAATGAGATATTTGAAGGATGCTATAAATGAGTTTTATTTATAATTGCCAGGAGATATGACCTAAAAAGGTGCTATAAGTGGGAGACGCTCCTCAACTTACAAGCCGATTTTGTTGGGTCGAATTAGACCAAAACCTATCAAAGAAGTCTATAATCATTTGGTTGTTTAATTTTTTTTAATAGAGTTTTTTTTTTCCAAGTTTATTTGTGCTCTAACCAATGAAGAATGCTAGCAACACTCTTTTTTAACACTTGTGCTCTTACTGGATGAAACTCATGTAGGTTCCACAACTTAAATGTGAAACACCTTCCAAAAGTGGTAGGGCATACATGAATTTTATCAAAGAGGAACATGAGTGTCGAAAAGAGGTGCATTAATATCCCTGTTCCAAATCAATTTTACTTTGATGAATCAGTAATAAATCAAGCTTCCAATGATAGGGCACAAGAATTAATAAATTAATTTTCCAATGCTAGATTTCATATGACTAGAGTTCTTTGATTTATATTATACAATTGTGTTTAATTTGTTCATTCGTGTAGGTAAAAAGAAATATATTTTGAGATTGTCATCCACATAGATTAACTATCATTCCAATTACATAATTCATAAAAAACAAGTCAGAAACTAGCAGTGCACTCACCTTTTTTTTATCATCAAGAATTAGGATAGAACTTTCTGTCCCCAACACAAGATTCAGATCCTTCTGCTTCATTTCAGTCCCATCATCTCGAGAAATCACCTTATCTTTGAAGTATTCCCCTTGAGGATCAAGCAGCCTGGCCATCTCTAGTGAATACTGCCGAATACCCATTGTGTAGATGTACATTTCAAACATTTCACTTGCTTCTTTAAGAAATGTGCGGACGAAGGGCCTCAACTTGGTCATTCTTTGCATATGCTCCAATACGAAGAGTTTACCTCTGGCGATATCTATTGTTTCATCATATACAAGATCAGGGAGGCAGCATATATAAAAAACCATAAAAACCCAGAACATCAAGAAAGAGTTGTAAGGAAATTCACTCATGAGGATGGTGCTATTTTTAGGAGATGAATCTACTCTATATAAATGAGTTTGAAATACCCTAATTCTACTTCTCATGATATCGGACGTGGTGCTATTTTGAGGACATGAATCTACTGTATATAAAACTTATGATGTTCTATGTGATGACGTGCAGGTTGGTACTTGCAATGGCAGAATAATACAATGATATCTGTCTTTTAGCAACAAAAGTTCGTGAACAAATGTTTACTCAGAAAATTTTCAAGATGGAATCGAAGACAAAAAATGCATAAAGCCTGCTGCAACCTTTCCAAAAGAATTAAACAAACACAACTGTAAGATTAGATGGAATATAAGTTCTTCGACCCACTTTTCCAAAAGGTGTATAATGTCAGCATTTCAGTATAAGATGATCTAAAGACAACACAGTAGAACTAGCACACATTATGCTGAATACAGAGGTCTCTTGTTCACTAATAATACGATAAAGTTACAATGAAAAAATATATGAATTTTTTACTTGATAAAAACAGCCGAGATGGGAAAATGCATCAAGTAAAACTTCTAGAGAATCTGTATATATAGGTTTTTAATGGTGCATTGGTTGGCAGATACCTTCTAGAGAATCTGTATAGGTTTTTAAATGCATTTCTTCTGGGCTCAAACGATGAAGGGAAGTGGTATTTAGCAGTGTGTGATCTAGGTCCAGAACCAAGCAAAGCTTTCTACGGTTTAATAAATTCCGTGTGTCTAAGCTGCGCACTCTAGAAATTTCCTCCTCATGAAGTCTTAGTCCCTGAACATACGAAAATCTCCATATTTAAATCATGTAGAATAGTTGGGTTGTGTGTATGATAGGATACAACAAGAATTCAAAGGAGAAGATAAAAATAAAAAGAATCAAAATAGAATTTATAGTGATATTTGCAAGACCTGAGAGCAAAATTGATACAATAGGGTTAAATTTGCAAGTTCCCAATACTCTCCCAAGAATGATACAACAGGGCTAAATTCTAGAGTGTCCCAATTCTGACTTAAAACCTCTTCTATTTAGTTAGTTACAGCTTCCAGCTCATCAACTATCAACTATTAATTACATTTCCCTCTCTAGAGCTAATCTCTTAAGCAATTCAGCACCAAATCCTTATTCCTAATTCCCACAGAGCAAAGACTACATGGTTCAAATACTCCATCTCCCATGCTGCAAATTCACACAACAATACAACACCTTGCTCCAGTGGTCTAGGTGTTCTTCCGAGTTTCTGCAAAATATGAGGATATCATAAAAAACAGTAGAACAAACTTACTCAAATAGGGTCTGATCTTACGACTTCATTCATGACTCAAGAGTCGTTGAAATGTAGAGGGAACCTTTGTAAGTCTAAAGGGAATTACCAAGTATTCCTAATGGACCTCATGAGTCCTGAATGCTGTCTTGAGAACATTATTTGCCTTTAGTATACTCAAGAGAGATAACATTCTCTAGAAACTTGTATATGTGAGAACCCAGCACAATAGATAGAAATATATATTCCAAACATTCATTCCAAAATAGTGACAACAACAATTATCAAAATCTAAATTGTTAGTACCACAAGATAATCATTAGAAACAATGTGTACCTTGTGTATGTACCCAAATGTCAGACCAGAATCACCATCCATCTTTTGCCCACAATGTATACACAAGCCTTCAAATGAGCCAGGATGCCGGCATACATCTACATTCAAGGATGACACGGCAACAATTAACACATAGAGATAGACAAAGCGAGTTGCAACATTCTTAAGACAGAATGACAAAGTTGTATGTGATTCATAATCTAAGCCTTTAGAAATGATTTATGGTATAGTTAATTGTTATCCAATGGGCCAAAGAAAAGGTAGTATGAGGTGTGCAATATTTGATTTGACGCATCAATATTGTTTCATGGTGAAGGGGCGGAAACATTTCGGTTAAAGAAAATAACAAATAAGAATGCAAGTCAAACAAGCGTAGGCTGCACAAATGAAAAAAGTTAAAAAGAGAATTTAGGCAGATAAACTAACAGAAATGTTTTGGTTTACTTGCTCTAAAGGAGAAATTGTGTATAAATAAAACTTTGAAAATTTACATGAACATATGGCGGGATTGAATCTAGTTCCTAGCAAAGAAATTGAAAAAAAAAAACCAACTAAAACGATCAAAATTACCTAATTGTTGTTCCACGGTTCCTTCTGAAGTAGACGCCTCATTTTCACTGTAGCAAAGCGAAATTTGATCAGAAAACATGAAACAAGAAAAAATTGAAAGAATACATAATTATATCTCCTTAGGTTGATGCTAATTGGTCACAATAATAACAATAATCAAAGTCTTTTACCAATAGTCAGCTACATGGATCAAACAATACAAAAATGTTCTCTCATGGATCATGTCTATAAATAGGTCATTTGAGTTCAGAGTTCCACAAACCAGAAAAATAAGTTTCCATACAGCAGTGAAGATACTTAAGCAAAACATAGATAAAACCATATCCACTTTCATTTGAGTAGTTAAGAAGAAAAGGCATAACTAGGATGTCACAAGGACCCCATATCCAGACCATCTGTAATTAAAAACTTGCATGACAATCTTTCGCGAGTTTTTGGAAACAAGAATCACTCCCAAAACATAAAAAGAAACTGCCAATTCATGATAATCATCAATGATAAAAACCAATAACTTATAACAGGTTGAAAGTAGCTAGTGAGCAACTTACTAAAGTTAATTAAAGTTGTAACCTCCACAATAAAATTTTTTGTTCCTACCGAATAGAGTAAGCTAAATTGATCAATCGAATGCCATTGTACTCTATCTCAAAATAATGTTTAGTCCTCTCACAAATCATAACCTTGTATAAATTAGTCACACCCACTAAATTTCATTAAATTAGTAAAATCAATTAGGCAACAGATTAACTAATACGGTAACACATAATATGCAATAGGTGATGGAGAGCACCTGGAAACCTCTACTTCATGTTGGTTTTCAGCTTCTTCATCTAGTATCACAGAGATCTGTATTGCAGCCTCAACATAATCGACGTACTCATCAGTACTGTCAGATGAATCAGTAATTTCCGGAAAATCACACTAGGAAACATCTTAACTAATACCATAATACATAAATAGGAGATGGAGAGCACCTGAAACCATCTAAATCATATTGATCATATTGGTTTTCAACTTCTTTATCCGACGATGAGTTGTCTGAACTATCATCAGTACTGTCAGATGAATCGGTACTATCAGGAAATTCTGTCCCATCATCACTCATCTGTATAACGAGTGGAACAAGATATAACGAGTAGAAAGCCAAGTGAAAACAGAAAGCAAAGTTAGAAACCGGCCCATCAAGTTGCAAACTTTGAACAATCTAACTATCAATGACATAAGGAAAAGGATGAAAGCATATAAATAAATGAAACCTTGTGGTTCAATATCATAACAGCACCAAACAAGACAAGTTTTTCCCTTACCTATGCTCTTACAGGATCTCGAAATTCCAGAGATTGCTATTCTTTTTGTGGTTCAATGTTGTTCTGGCCACAAGAAACTCAAATTTCAAGTTCGTAAACACAAATGCATATAGAACAACGCGTATTCACATTTATAAAATCAAGATTAAATCTAATACAAAACAACAAGGATCACTCAAAAATTATTCAAAAATCAAAGAAAAAAAAAATGCATCATATGATATACAATAACATAACACATATTCAAAATTTCTCAAATAAATTTCTCAATTTAACTTTCAAAGATTTCTCAAAAATATAACATGAAGCAACATCAGAGTTTTTTTTTACGTTTCTGGGAATGTAATCAAAGCAACATTTTATTCGATCACGATTCTATTCAATATCAAGAACTCAATTCTTTGCAATATCGAGAATTGCACTATTGAACTATTCAATTAAAATCAGATTTCACAATTGGACTATTACTGAAAAACGTGATTCTTTGCAATATCGAGAAACACGCAAAGAAAAATCATGGAAAAAGAGACAAGGAACACGATTAAACACGCAAAGGAAATTATGGAAAATGGAGTGATAGAAAGATATAGATAAACAAACGAAACAAACTAACCTGAATGATGTTGGATTCTTCGATGAGAATGCAGAGGCGGAGCTCCGGCAAGGAACAGTGGTCTGGCGAGCAACCGTTACGGTTGTCCGGCGAGGAATTGCGCGGTTACAGTTGGCTGAAGTTTTGGAGGGAAAGGGTTTTTGGTTATTTGAACGTTGAGTTGTGTTCGTTAAAACGCTTTTTGGGGGGAAATGACTCGACCGGTTCAAAAGTAACTCGACGGTTCACTCATTTCTTTTATACTTGGTTCCCAATCAATCCAAATTATTTCCCCATTCACATTATCAAATTATACAAAACGTTATTATTTAAAAAATTAGACAAATTTATTCTCATTAGTAATGATTGGATGATAGTTGTAGATATGAGACATTTGATATGCACGGGTGCGAGTTCCAACAGATAATTTTTCACTTCCACTTATATATATATATACACACACACACACACACACACATGACTTTCATTGTTAGACTCTTTTAGAAGAAAGAAAAGCTTAAATTACACTTTAGCCCCTCAAGTTTTTAAACATGAGATTTTGACCCTCTAGTTTTTTTTAGCCATTTTGACCCTTCATATTTACCCCCTCCTCATTTTTAGTGATGTGACATCTTTGTCTCTTGGTCACATTGATCAAAAACTTTATTTCAACACCACAAAAAAAAACTTTATTTCAATAATCTAATTACAAATTATGTACCCGCTCAATTGAGATTTTTAATTGAAGATTTATATAAATAAAGAAAAATGAGTTATATATTACCAATATAAAATCGATATTTTTTTGACCAAATCAATATTGAAGAATAAGTGTTGGACAGATATATCAGGCTACCACCAGTTTGTGAAAGATTAATGACAAGCTTTTCAGGTTGAGGGTTGGGGAGGTTATGATTTGAAAGAGAAATTAAAGTTGATAAAAGGTAGTTTAAAAATTGGCATCAAAATCATACCGAGAATTCGGAAAGTAGAATTAAAGTGGTAAAAGAGCGCATTTCATTACTTGATATTAAGGGGGAGGACCAAGATTTAATGGAAGAGTTGTATTAAATTGGTTTTGGGAGGGAGATGCAAATTCAAAGTTTTTCCATGGGTTGATGTCTTCTAAGAGGCGATCAAATGCTATCATAAAAATTAATGTCAATGGTTTACCAGTTGAGGGTGTGAATAATGTTAGAAGTGTAGTGTTCAATCATTTCGAGACCCATTTTCAGTCAGATGTGTTTGTTAGCCTAGGGGTGGATAATCTAAATTTTAAATCGATCAGTATAATAGACAAGGGGGATTTAGTTAAACCTTTTTCGTTGGAGGAAGTTAAGAAAGCAATTTGTGATTGTGATAGTTTCAAGAGTCTAGGGCCAAATGGGATAAATATTGGGTTTATTAAAAAATTTGGGTGGAGTTAAAAGATGATTTGATGAGTTTTTTTTTTAACGAGTTTCATCGTAATGGTAGATTAACAAGAGAAATTAATAGTACTTTTATTGAGGGAGTGTAGTGAGCTGTTAAATTTTATTGTTTTGCAAGATGGTGTGGTAGATAGATGAGTTTGACGGTTACATTCATCCAAATGGTACTATGTTATTATTGCTTATCAATTTTTGACCTCCAAAAATCACGACAATCCAACAATTTCCTCGAATGTTCTTTGTCTTCAATTCCCTAGCTTATTAATTATCTTGTTCTTCTTTTGAAGTTTGTTTTGTATTATAACATTGTAAACTTTCTTTAAGTCTATTGGCACCGTCTGTGCTGGAAGCACTTATTTGGGTTGGTTAATATATTTCATTTTTGTTTATTCAATATTTTTTACTAAAGAAATATATTATTATTATTATTAAGACACTTTTTAAATTGATTAAACCGATTTAAAAAGTATGTCCAACGGTAGTTATTTATTGCTCGGCACTTGTTATGTGTCTAATGAGCAATTTCCTTGATTCATTAGTTGTTGGACCCTCTTATTGGCCCATATCATTGCATTTCTTTACAAATAAATAGGGTTTCATTTTGTAAATAAGAATGAGACGGCAGACTCTCTTCTCTTTTTTCTTCTCAGGCGAAGAAAAAGTATCTGCTAATTTGGAGTTCGGCCGTGGATGTAAGTAAAAGAATCAAACATTTTTCATCTCTAATCTTGTTCTATTAAGGAGTTTTATAATCTCTAATTTTGTCTGTTATTTGTTAATCACTCTTCATCCTGTTTTTGCTTGATCAGAGACTCTGCATCTCATTCTTTTGACTCTCCATTTCATATGTTTCTTAAAGATTCATCAAAACCCTAATTTAAAGTTTTTTCCTCTTTTTCTTAAAGCGTGGTTACTTCTTTTAATAAGTATTTTTAAGTCTGTATTGTCATTGGCTTAGAAAATCTATGAAAAAATTGTGTCTAATTAGTATTTTTTACTGATTCTACATATATATAGCTCTCTATAAATAACCCGCATTGTAATTAAGTCATGGTCTTATTTGGCGTTACATTTCTGCATGTAGTTTAGTTTCAATTAAATATCATATCGTTGTGTTGGTTAATAGTTAGTATAGTTAATTAATTGCATGCATTACAATGTCATTGATATCTGAAGAAACGTTTTAAATCTCTATCCATGAAATAGCTCAAATTGAATGCCGAATTAAAGGCTATGAAGCATTAACACTGACGTGATCACGCCGACACTAGTAGTAATAATTTTAGAAAATGACATATTTGAATGTAATCACATGTGTCCTGCGGTGTCGGCCATTGGACATGTCCTCTATAAGAAGTGTTGGTACTATAGAGATTTATGTTTTATTTACTTATTTTCTTTTATAATAAATGAAAAAATTTAAAAATAACACATAATTATTTATGAAATTAAATAAATGAAAAATTGAAAAACCCATAAATACACAAGCCCAGAAAATCAATCTTCAACACCTACAAACTCATATTCAAACAAGTCCAGAAAATCATCTTCAACCACAAACATAATTCATGCCACGCAGATCAATAGGGTCATAAAAAAAACCATCCAAGTTATCACTACCAAATCTACTTTGTTCCTTTTCTCTACTCCATCTCTACTCCTTTTCACTGTCAATATATTTGAACATTGATTTAACCAAAGCCGGAGAAGTAAGAAGACGAGGTTGAAGTCGCCGCAATATATTTGTCGCCGCAATTTTCAGCTTCAATAGATTGTAATTATGTACTTATGCCTTTTATATATATTTAATTTGTATTTTCAAAACTTTTTTTTTTTATAGATTTTCTAAACAATGTTCTTAGAAAAAGCAAAATTGTTTATAAATATAGCTGAAAGAGTAAGCATAAATCCATTTATAATTAATTACTCCATCCGGTTCTATATAAGAAAAACTTTTTTGTCTTATTTATAAGAAAATGTCACAATTTTTAAGGTGTAGTTATTGTTTAAAAAACTTTTCTATCCATAATTTAATATTTGTCTTTTTAATATTTATGAATATATTTAACGTTTTATAAGTTTTTATGAAGGTATAATTGTAAAAATATTAAAAAAGTTATATTAATTAATGATTGTATTAGTTTTAATATTTTTTTGTTTTTTTTATTATAAGGAATTAAGGATCGGAGAGAATAATAATTTATAACTAATCTACCCAGGCTACCTTTATTGATACTTTAACACTTGATTTCCCTTTAGTTGTGACTTGTGACGTTTTATTGTATACGTCATGTTGCTTTTTATGACTGTTCATTAAAGGTCCATTAAAATAATATACGAGGAGAAGTTTCTTTTCACTTTCATTATCACTTCTTTATTTTTTGGACCAATTCACTTTCATTATTACTAGTACTATGAAAGGATGGCATACCTGATGAGCAAGTTTTGTGTTAACTATTTAGTTCCTTCAGCTCTAAGAAATTCTTTTTATATGTCCGTCCTTCATGTATAATAAAAAGCTTTGAGTAACACAGTTGCTATAAAGCTCCACTCTCGACCTACTTCAAGCTCATCCGTAGAGTTGATAATTGGTAATTACCGCGCCAGAGATCGTCTCCACAGTAGGTATGTATTTTCCGATGTAATAATTGGTTCTTTATTTTTGGACAATTGCATAAAAAAACCTTAAGTCCTGATTTTTTTCTTTGAGAACCTAATCTTTTTCACTTTCAAATTCTATTTTAATATGATAATTTACCTGAGTTTGGTTGAGTTCTTGCTTTATTTGATTATTGGACTCATATATGTATAAATAACAAATCCATTGAACTAATAAGTAATCATGGCCTCCACATCCAGAGCTTCATCTGGTGGCACACCCTCCCACTTTCTTCAGAACTACTTCTTCTGCAATAGGCTGACTCTTCCTTTATATATATAGATTTAGATGATTCCTCCTCGGGTCATGGCGTGTATCCCCGAGTATTTATTTCTTAGACTCTGTTTGGGAGTTTAAGAGGGGAGTGAAGTACTTTAGGAAAAAGGAAGGAGAAAAGGAAAGAGAGGAAGGGCTTTGACGAGTTTATATTTATTTTTTTCAAAAATTGTGACCATGACGGAGTATCTCCACCGGTAGCAGTGGGGTTGGGATAACATAGTAATGTTTTATATTAATATGGTTTGAGCAACATAAACTATACTTGGTGATGGTTCTAGGAGAGTCAAATGTTTTGGATTTCCAGCAATTTGTTAGGCCTCTTATTAGGACTATTATTATATTAGGATGCAATTATCATGTTATTAGGTCACAACCAGCAGCTAGTGTGTTTAAGCTTGGTAGCAGTTATGTTATTAAACAAATTTTGAATCAATAGGAAAACTCAGTCTGTAATTAATTGGGACTGTCAACATTGTGATTGTTGTGTCTATACACTGTCCTACAACTTCCTATAGTTTGAGAATCATTATCCAGAGGGTAAAGTAACAAAATTTGTTTATTCATTTATTTTCTGAACCATAGATACCAGTTTCTATTACAATCATAACTGTTGAAGGTTTAACAATTTCAACTTTGCATTTCTCTTGGAGTAAAATAAAGTTAGAAATTCATGTCTGCAGAATAACATTTGATTGAGTTCTAGCAGCTTTGTTGGACCAATTGCATGTGGTTTACTAAATATAAATAGACATTACTCATTATATTATGTGTGGCTAAATTGAATTAAAAGTACCAAATTAATATTACTTTATATTAGTAAAGAAGACTAGGTAATGCAATGAATCAATTACTTAACATACACATAGGATTAGTTAGTGATTATGTTTGTTAGATGATAGATAAATCAGTTTTATTTTCTGTTTTTTAGTTATAACAATATTGAGTAGTTTGTAGTAGCCCTCATCTTGTATATAAGAATTCCAGTGCTTGATCTTATTTGCAACTTTCACATTCATTAATGAAAGTGTGGTGTTCTCAGAATACCTCTCTACTGGAGTGAGGGCTGGTTGTTTTTGCTGTGTCGAACTACACCCCCAAGATGCCCGTCAGATGGATTCTTCACTGGCAACCAAGCCAAGGCGCAACAGTGAACAGCCATATACTGAATGAAATCTCACAGTGTGTCGAGAATTTCAATGGCGTCAAAGACGGAAGATGCAAAGCTACCATTACTTTCTACAGACCCAATTTACGAGACCAATCAATGAGTGCTCAATTCCCTCGCGATTTTCTTGGGATATCGCTGATGGAACAACCCAACAAATATTACTTCATCATTCGCGACCATAAGCTTGTTCTTGAGGCTGATTCTTCAATCTTAACTATCATGGAGAAACTTCAGTCCTATAAATCTAAAGTTGCACTTAATTGTGAGGGTTTGCAGTATAATCTGGGTGATTTTCAGATGAGACTGATTAAAGTTGTTCCAAATCAAGCTGAAAATCTCAGAGGAATTCTAATGGAGATTGAGTATCTCCCTATTTCTTCACTTGAAAATGCCAAGCCAATTATGGAAGAGTTCATTGAAATATGGCGAGAAGTGCTGTCCAAGAAATCATTACCCGGTCAGTTCATGCGAGCGGAACCAATTTTTGCAGATTACAGACTCTCTGACAATTACACTTTGCAACACACAGCTGTCCAGTATGCTGCTGCATTGCCCCAACTATTTGCATTTGTGCAGATAAGGAGTTAGTTAGTTAGTTAGGACCATTGAAGGAATGTTGTTCCTAATTCTTTATTTTTTACTCCTCTTTAACTAGACATTTAATTTATTTGATGTATGGAGGCTATGGAAAAGTCACAAGGCAAACATTAGTGACTGAATTCCATTTTCTCTACTCATTTTCACATACTCCCTCCGGTCTCATATATAAAAAAATATTCTTTTTTTTGGTTCATTGAAATAATTAATGTTTCTAAAAGAATCCTTTCTTATATATATGAGATCAGAGGGAGTATTATATAACAAATCATGAAACGATTATATTATGTTGCTTCAGTTTCCCCGAGAATTTTTTCATGTTGCTAATTATTTAGCTGTTTTTTTGGATATCTGTTTTTCTTTCTCTTACAACCAAAAATCATTTTACTAAGAAGAATTTATATTATCTCAGCATTAATAATGTCAATTATTATTAATTTATTTTAGTGAGATCAAATTTTTCTTCCAGTTCTGTGTTTCTTTACTCTAATAGGAACAAGGCATTGAGTAATGTTAGAGACATAAAGGTGTAACATAGCAAGAGTATAAAACATTAGCTAGCCAGATCAAATTCTTCTACCTCTTCCCCCATATCATATTATAAAATAAATATGAATTGGAATTCACTTTAACAATTGAAAATATGCAGAATCAATCGTTTATATTTTAACTTTAATATTAAGTATTTTTATTGGGAAATTGGTACAACAATTTCCAAGTTGAGAAAGGAATCATTATGCAGAGGTACTAATTTTACATATGCAAAATCTCACACTAATTAAAGTCAACAGGGACTTTGTAACAAAGAGGTGATCAACCATTTTAACTCAAAATGAATTCATTTAAATCAAAATGAATTTTATTTGGGCATTTCTACTTTATTTGGTATCAATTGAACTACTGCTAAAATGGAAGCTCAATTGGAAGTGTACTTGCTAAGCATACCATTCAAGTAGACACTTTCATCAAGCTTTCAGCACAGCTTGAAATTTGTTAAGTTCCTAAGATAAACTAATTACATAAAATGAATGCAAATAGTTGATGTTTGATAAGAGCTGTAGATTAATGCAAATTAAGTTAACAAGTGAATTAGGAAAATGTTTAGGTCTCAGGATATTAACGTCTTAAGGTTTGTTATTGTTGAGAATTAAAGAAGTCTCACATAGTTGAGTCAATTAATTTGAAGTTTTGGACTATAGGCCTCTTCATTTAAGAACACAAACTAACTCACTATGTTCCACACTCTAATTAGGTGTGTACAAAATTCAAACTGGTATGAGGTTCACTAACTAAAAAAACCAAAATTTGAACTGGATATTGAGACTCAACAGCAATTAAAAATAAATAAATAGGGTAGAGGTAGCCACATAATCCGGACCGTTGAGGACAACCCTAAGCAAGAAAAGATAAATAGGGAAAAGTTACTACTATCCAAGTCACAAACACAATCCAAGTCGCAAAACGTCAGTTTTGGTCTTCTTATTTTTTTAAATTCACAATTTTGACCCTCTAATTAGTGAAATCAAGCCATTTTAGCTTCTCTCTTTCAATTTTGACATCCAATATTTAATCAAGTTGTTGACGTGGCAATGATATGATGACGTGGAAGGGTATGTGAGGTGACAAGTCATTACTTCATTGTCACGTCAACATCTTCGTTAAATATTGGAGGTCAAAATTGAGAGAGAACTAAAGTTGCTTAATTTCATTAATTAGGGGACCATAATTGCCAATTTCGAAACAAGAAGACCAAAATTATGAATTTAAGAAAATAGGGGGACTAAAATTGCATTTAAGCCTAAAAACATGAGTCTTGTTTAGATTTGAACGGAGGTGTTGGAAATTAAAAAAGTCTCTCATATAGTTTCGAGTTCACCGGTACAAATTACCCTCTTACACTTCAATTGGGCATGTGCAACAATCTAACTGTTTTTGTGGTTTGGAACAAAATTTGCTCTCCTAGTTTGGTAGTCAGCATAGGAAAAACAACAAGATTACATGGCAACAATTATGGATAAAATCACTTGGTAGCTGAGTGATGGTACAATCAATTGTTGATCAACTTCAAACTCATATTCATCCATTATCACTCGTATTAATCACCATTCATGGGCTATTACACCATTTCTGGTGGATAATTTGTCTGATATGTGAACATCTATTGCTCAAGTTTCTATATTCCAGCTTGTAGGGCACGTTCAAATCATGTGAACAAACTCCAATGCAAGTTCTTTGTAATTCAAGGATGCTTACTTTTCCTTAAATCTAAATCCTCAAGTATTGTTGGACACTAGATAAATTTGAGTGGAAGTTGGAAGAATAAATACAAGTCCATTGGGAAAGAACTAGTAGTGTTTATATAAGTGGGGGGTGACCTCCAAGGATGTGCCCTTGGGGTACCCACTGTAATATCCCGCTTAAAACTCAGTCATTTATCAGTATTAGATTAAGAGAGTCTGGAAAAGTTTTATTAGAAGGGCAAGTTGGTAATTTGTATATGAGACTATATAAAGGCTGAAAACCTCTTTTCCTCTCATTTTCTCAAGACCATTCTCTCACTAAGAAACAAATTTTCTCTCTTCTTTTCTCTAGTCCCTTGGCTCTCATCTTTTCCCATCCAATCTTCATTTTAATCAACTCCAAACCTACTAAAATCAACATGCAATGGCTTTTTCCTAATCCTCATTGCATTTAGACACTTGAACAGATTCCTTTTCCCTCCTCTCCTCCTTGGCCAAACCATTCCAGCACCTTCATCAAACTTCAATTGTGTTTATCAAGTTACAAGATTTCATGCATGCTTGGTTTGGTACTAATCATGACTTATCTTGGTGATTAGGAGCAAGAAGTGAAGGAAAGTGTTAAGTTTGGATCTTGGGTGTGAAGCTTTGGATTTGGAGGCTTTAGAAAGAGTTCATATTAGCATTGTGAGTTCTTTTTAGTTAGAAATTTCCCCTTGGGTTATGTTTGAGTGAGATAACTTGATATAAGTGATTATGAAATAGCTTTTTCCCCCAAAACGTTATTGCATGCTTTAAAATAATGTAAATCCTTGATTATAATCTTTGATTAATTGATTCTATGTTCTTGGTACATTATACATGTTTCTGGATGTTTGGGTATGCACTATTTGGCTAAAAATTTGTTTTTCTGAAGAAAAAAAAACATGTTGTACTGTCAAGGTGGCTAAGCGAGCTGGAACTCGCTAAGCAAGCTGACAGTGTTTTCGCTACTGACTACCCTGGCTAAGCGAGGAGGGAGCTCGCTAAGCGAGCCTCTCAGCCCAGTTTTGGGTTGTTTGTCTCGCTAGGCGAGAAACTCTTGGCTAAGCGAGCATGTTCAGAACCAACTTTTTCTAAAACTTATGTACACTGTACCAACGGACGTTTAATGGTTTTAAATGAGTTTTAAACATATAGAATTAAGGGATTACATAGCTAGAAGCATGCATTAACATTGAGAGACGAACTATGTTAAAAATGGTAAGTATAGGTAAAACTATTAACCGTGGGTTAGTACTATGTAAGAATTGATTAGATATGAATAAGAAAACCCAGATAACAAACACATGTATGTTCAGATTATAAAACACAGTTATGTTGTGTCCCTCGCAGGCTCCACATAAGGCTGGATGGGTTTTACCCCAGTTGGTAAACCACACGTAGTCAGAGGAGTCCGGAATTAGCCTGATACGATGGGCATTTTTGCCGGTCAGTAGTGGGATGTTGCTGGGGTTACTCCACTTGGTGCATTCTGTAAAATGAACCCAGGTAATTAATGTTTGTTTAACGCTAACATATTATATGTTTATGACTTATGAAATAGGAAAGATATGACTTATGCTAAGATTAGAGACTGTGATCCTAGGTTTTCCCCTGATCACTATATTTAGGATAGGTGGAGCTCACTAAGCCATTATGTCTCATCCTAATCCTTTTATTTCTTTTTCAGATACTCAGGTGGCAGGTAGCAAGGGTAAGGAGAAGGCTACTGATTGATCATGCTAATTATGTTTATGACTTAGCATATATGTCTCTCTTTATGTTTATGTTCCCAGTTTATGTATTGCATGTCATTTTGTACGCAGACTATGTTATGATATTATGTACTCGTCAGTTAATACTTATATTATTCAGACAGTTATGTATTATGTACGCATCGGTTGTAATGACATGATTATTGAGACATATGTATGATAGTATCGTTTCAAACTTTAATTCTATATTGTAATTTAATGTATCCAGTACGAAATTTTAACGCTCTAGTAAGAATTCTAGACAACGTATTATGGGCGTGACAATTTGGTATTAGAGCAGGTCGATTCAGATCGTGCCTTGGGTCATTAAAATGCAATCCAAATAGATGGACCATTTGGATCCAGGATATTTATTCTAATTGTTATATCTGGTTAAACTTGATCAACTTGACTTGTATATGACTGTTAGGACAAGATGTCTGGGAGACAAAGAGGACCAAGAAGGCCTAGAGTTAATCAGGCTAATGATGAAGGTGGAGATCTTAATGCTAATCTGTGGGCTCAAATGATGCAGCAGCAACAGGCAATGTAGCAGCAGTATCAAGACCAGCAAGCCCAGGCAACAGTAGCAACAGGCAATGGCCTCTTCTTCTTGTTGCCTTACTTGCGAGACTTTTTACTTTCTACAGCAAGAAAAGTGCTTGCATATAGTGGAAGTAGCATGATTGGAGGCTCTTAAAGCTTAGGCTACTTACTATAAGCTTCAACCTCCTCTTACTTAGATAGAGGCGAGAGTCGCGTAGAAAGTCTTTCTTGGTTGGCGAAAAACTAGCTTTCTTCTCTCTCTTATGAGATTTCTATTGCTTCAACGGCTACTTCTCTTCTCTATATGCAATTACTTGGCGTAACTGAACTCAACTAAGCTTGCATCTTACTATACTATAAGGTTTTCTAGAACCTAAGACTCTTAGATAGAGAGTTTCAAACCAAATGTGCAATTCCCCTCCCCCGACAATCCGAGTGGGGAACTAAACCAGCAGCGCTACGAACACTTTCAACAGGCATGGACGGCCTCCTATCCTATATAGTAAATAAAAAGAAAATATAGAGTTAGCCGGACTTCCCTTTCCTGGGGATTGGTCTCCCTCTCTTAGTAGGAGGTTTACTATGTCCACAACAATTTGTGTAATATAAATTAAAGGCTCGTCGAGACCTCGACGTTTTGGATTTCTTCCTAGGTGCAGGCCTGTCCTTCTTCTTATTGTAGTTGATTGAATAAGGCTTCCCCGCTTCTTCTTTGTTCATTCGTAAATCGCGCCTAGGGAGGGCTGAAGGTAGCTTGCTTATAAGTTCTTTGTATGGATGGACAGAGGTTGAATTGATCATGAATAGTATGACACAATCAAATAAGTCCTATAGCTTATATCTGTTATTATTTGATTGTGCTTATAAGCTATTATTTGATTCTCTTATCCCTTATTGAGAATCTTAGCTATGCAACATCAACAAATGATGCAAATGATGCAGCAGCAGATCCATCAACAAGCCCAGTCTCATCATCAATGGGCAGAAATGATGCAACAGGGTCAAGGTTTTCATCAGCAGCCTCCACCATCCCCAATCATTGGTAATCCAGCATTTCAGGAGTATAATAGGAATCATCCTCCTGAGTTCAATGGAGAGGGTGATCCACAGGAAGCAGAGAGATGACTGAAGCAAATGGAGAAAATCTTTTGAATGGCTGAATGTTCAGATACAGACAAGGTGGTGTTTAAAACCAATCAATTCAGAGGTGCAGCGGAAGACTGGTGGGAGATTACTCAGCGCAAAATGTTGGCAAATAATGTGGAGATTAATTGGGCCAATTTCAGAGAAGCAATGGTAGAGAAATATCTCCCATTATCTTTCAAGGTTAGGAAGGAGCAGGAATATCTGGAGCTAAGGCAAGGAAATATGTCGGTAACCGAATTCACCAGGAAGTTTGAAGAGTTGTCTTATTACTCCTCCCACAATGAGTATGGAAGTAATGAGACTTGGAAGATTAATAAGCATAGGCATGCTTTAAAGGGTGAGATTGATACCACAGTAGGCCAACAAAGATTTACCAACTTTGATGATATTGTACACAACAATTTAGTGGCGGAACAAGGATTTGCAAAGACTGGCAGAGAAAGGAGTTTAGCTCTTGAGAAAAAGAAAGACAGATATCATCGGCAGTTGAAGCCTAAGGGCTACCCTCAGAAAGTAAAACAACCCTATTCACCCAAGTAAACGTAGAGTGTATTCCTTAGATGGGAAGAAAGCTCAGGCTAATGAAGACTTGATAGCTGGTATGTGTTATCTTGGTTAGAATCCAGTTAGAGTTCTTTTTTATTGTGGTGCAACATGTTCTTTTTATTTCTCTTCAGTGTGTAGAAACACTTCCGTTACCTTTGTCACAACTAATTCCTCGTATGATGGTATCCACCGCCACGGATGGTGGTATTGTAGTCAATTATGTGTGTGAGAATTGTCCTATCACCGTATCCAGCAAGACTTACTATATAGATTTAGTGTGTCTTCCTATGAAGCAACTTGATGTAATTTTAGGCATGGATTGGATTTCTGCAAACGATGTGTATATTGGATGTTCAAAGAATACAATATACACCCTCCGTCCCAAAATATAAGCAAAAATTGGTCAATAAAAGTTAATGTATTTGGTTCAAAATTTGTACCAAATACATCAACTTACGTTGACTCATTTTTGCTTATATTTTGGGACGGAGGGAGTACATGTCTACTAGTAATACGGCTGAAGGAGTAGTTCTATCAGAATTGATTAATCATTCTCATCAGATGATCTAGTTTATTTGTGCCAAAGATAAGGGTTTCTACCTCATGCTCATTCTGGCTTCTGAACCAGAACTATGTCCCAATGATATTCCAATTGTCAACGAGTATCCAGATGTCTTTCCACCTGATGTAACAAGTTTACCCCCAGAAAGGGAAGTAAAGTTCTCTATTGATCTTATTCCTGGAGCGGAGCCAGTGTTAGTGGTGCCGTATAGAATGTCACCTTCAGAACTTAAAGAGTTGAAGTCCCATCTAGAAGAGCTAATTCAGAAACATTTTATCAGGCCACGTGTATCTCCTTAGGGTGCACCAGTTTTGTTAGTTAAGAAGAAGGATGGTAACATGAGACTGTGCATAGATTACTGTCAGCTTAATAAGGTGACTATTAAGAACAAGTATCCTCTTTCAAGGATTGATGACCTTCTAGATCAACTTAAGGGAGCAACAGTATTCTTTAAGATTTACCTTAGATTAGGTTATCATCAAATCTGTATAAAGTCTTCAGATGTGTCCAAAACGGCTTTCAGAACGCATTATGGACATTATGAATTTTTAGTTATGCATTTTGGTGTGACTAATGCTCCAGCTGTATTCATGGATTACATGAACAGAATCTTCCAGCCATACCTGGATCAGTTTGTTGTTATTTTCATTGATGACATTATGATTTATTCCAAGAGTCCTCAGGAGCATGCTCAACACTTGAGGATTGTTTTGAATATTCTCCGAGAGAAGCAGTTGTATGCAAAATTCAGTAGGTGTGAATTTTGGCTATTAGAAGTCAAGTTCTTGGGACATGTCATTTCTCAAGGAGGAGTAGCAGTAAACCAATCGAAGGTTGAAGTTGTTCAGAATTGGACTAGACCTAAGAATGTTTCAAAAGTTAGGAGCTTCTTGGGTTTAGCAGATTACTACCGAAGATTTATAATGAAGTTTTCCCAAATTTCCTTACCTTTGTCATGTCTTACCAGGAAAATGTGCCTTTTATTTGGGATGAAGAATGCGAGAAGAGTTTTAGAACTTTGAAGAAGCAGTTGACCAAAGCACCAATGTTGGCTATACCAGACCCCGACAAGAGATATACATCATTTTCTGTGATGCATCATCTAAGCATCTTGGCAGTGTACTTATGCAGGGTGAAAATGTGATAGCATATGCCTCTAGACACCTTAAGACTCATGAGGAGAATTACCCCACTCATGACCTTGAGTTGGCAGCCACAGTCTTTGCATTGAAAGTGTGGAGAGATCACTTGTATGGTGTGCAGTTTGACTTGTTCAGTGATCATAAGAGCCAGAAGTATTTATTTGATCAACAAGAACTGAACATGAGGCAAAGAAGATGAGTGGAGTATCTAAAGGACTTCGACTTTAATTTGAAGTATCATCCAGGAAAAGCAAATGTAGTGGTTGATGCCTTGAGCCAGAAAGCTTTGGTTAAGGCAGAAGTGATGATGCATACTTCTAACTTGTACAAGAAGTTTAGAGATCTTGATCTCGAAGCCACATAGGTTGATAGTGGAATTTTTCTACATAAGTTGGAAATCTCTTGTGATTTATGGTCCAAAGTTGCACAGACTCAGAGTATGGATATGGATCTTTGGAGGAGAATTGGACACCTAGAGTTTACCATAGCATCAGATGTGACAATGTTGTTTTAGGTTAGAATTTGTGTTCCAAATAATGCAGAACTGAAGAGGTTGATTTTGGAAGAAGCTGATAAGAGTAGTTTCTCTATTCATCCGGGTGCTACCAAGATGTATCAGGACTTAAAGAAAGATTATTGGTGGCCTGGCATGAAAACCGAGATTGCAGAATTTGTAGCCATATGTATTGTTTGCCAACAGGTTAAGATTGAACACAAAAGGCATGATTACTTGAACCTTTGGAAATTTCGCAATGGATATGGGAGCAGATATCCATGGACTTTGTAGGTGGATTAACTCGTACACAGAGAGGACATGATTCGATTTGGGTGATCGTGGATCGATTAACCAAATCTGCTTATTTCTTGCCAGTCAAGTCCACTTACAAAGCATCCCAGTATGGAGAGTTGTTCATTTCAGAGATTGTTAAGTTGCATTTTGTCCCAACAAGCATTATATCGGATAGAGATCCAATTTTTACTTCTCATTTTTGGAAGGCTTTTCAGAAAGCTTTGGGAACTCGACTGAAAATGAGTACATCTCATCATCCTCTGACGGATGGTCAATCAGAGAGAACTATCCAGACTTTAGAGGATATGTTACATCCTTGCATTCTAGAAGATGGAGGAAGTTGGAGTAACCATCTACCGTTGATTGAGTTTTCCTACAACAACAGTTACCATTTCAGCATAGGAATGACACCTTATGAGGCCTTGTATGGTAGGAAGTGTAGAACTCCTTTATGTTGTGCAGATGTCGGAGATAAAAGTATTTTGGGACCAGAAATCATTCAGGAGACTACCTTGAAGACTATGTCTATCCAGGAAAAGATGAGAATTGTGTAGAGCCGTTAGAAAAGTTATGCAGATAAAAGGCGAAAACCTTTAGAATCTGATGAAGGAGATCATGAAGGTGAGAAAAACACAAGAAAGGGGGGTTGAATTGTGTTGGCTTTTTCGTTCTCAAAAACTTAAAGTTAGTTCAGCTTCTGATGGAGATCAGAGTCTGAAGCTAAATTTAGAGTTAGGATGCAGTGGATTGAAAGTAAATGAGAGAGAGAGAGAGAGAGAGAGAAAGAGAGAGAGAGAGAGAGAGAGAGAGAGAAAGACACAAGCAATTATCCTAGTTCCTTCCACAACCCGGAAGTAGTCTAGTCCTCTTGTTACTTACAAGAGATTTTTCACAATAATCCAAATGATTCCAAAAATACTCAGGCACACAAGCAAGAGACTTCCAAATGCTCAAACACACAGTAAGAGATTTTTTATTGCTCAAGCACACAAGCAAGAGACTTTTGATTGCTCAAGCACAAAAGCAAGAGACTTCTAATCAAACAGAGTTACAAAGAAATATGTTTGAGTTGAACATTTGATATACTATCAGTGGTGTTCACAAAATACAACACAGTTTTTGACTCTAGACTTAAGAAATTCTAAGATAAGAAAGTTTGTAAGAATTTCTAAGTAATTGATGCGTATAGAATTTGGCAGAGTATTGGCACTTTTCAGAGTTTTGTAATTTCTTATGTTTCTTCAAGTCTTCAGTCCTTTATATAGGGGAGTAAAGAGACGTTGAGAAGGTGCCAGATCATCAATAGAGTCGTTTGAATTAGAGCTTGATCCAACGTTGATTTTTTCCTTGATTTTGACTGTGTACCATGAAGAATAACGTTTGAATCCTTTATTTAAAATGGATTGGATGTTTAGTCCAAGGAGACAAAGTTGCAGAGAACACTTCTGATTCTGAGAAGTTGCAGAGATCGTGGTTGTACTATGTCCTTGATGACAGTGACACAAGTTGACTTCTGATACTTCAGAGTCTGAGTCTTCAGCTTCTGATCCTCAGCTTCTGATCCATTAACTTCTGATCCTAAAAATCTTCTTTTTCTAGTCAGAGACTGGAACCTCTTGGTCAAGTAAGCCATTTCCTCAAAATCTGAATCATTATCAGATCCTTCATCTGGATTCTCTTCCTCTAGCTTGGTAGATTTTCCTTGAGAAGTGAGAGCAATGGACCTAGATTTCAGAGCCGGTTCATCACTATCAAGCTCAATCTCATGACTCTTGAGAGAGCTTATTAAGTTCTCCAAGCTCACCTTGTCCAGATCCTTTGCCTTCTGAATGGTTGTAACCTTGGGTCTGAATCTGGCGGGAAGACTCCTAAGAATCTTCTTGACATGATCAGCTACAATATAGCTTTTCTTCAGAACCTGAAGACCAGACTGAAGAGTTTGAAACCTTGAGTACATGGTTGCAATGTCCTCGTCTTCCTTCATTCTGAATAGCTCATACTAATGAACCAACTGGATAACTTTTGCCTCCTTGACTTGTTGATTTCCTTCGTAGTTAGAGCATAGAGATTCAAAGATTACTTTTGTTGTAGATCTGTCTACAATCTTAGTATAATCAACATGAGATAGAGCATCAACCAGTATACCACGTACTCTGTGATGCTTTTTGTACATCTTTCTTTGGGTGGCAGTCAGACTCTTCCTTTCTAACATTATACCTTCTGTATCTACCTCAAAGTTGATGCCATCATCAATGATATCCCATAGTTCATCATCAATCCATATGATGTGACTATACATCTTGCTCTTCCACCATGAAAATTGTGTAGCATCTCCGCTAAAGGATGGAGGCCTTACTGAGACATTGTTTTTATCAGAGGTGGAGGTGTTGTGATCAGAAGTGGAAGTGGAAGCAGACATGTCTTTCTCACTGGATCTTTGATTGTGGCACGGTTAAGTGGTAGAGCACAGACCGTGCTCTGATACCAACCGAAGGTGAGAAAAACACAAGAAGGGGGGGTTGAATTGTGTTGGCTTTTTTTGGTTTCTTTTCTTGGTGTTGATAATGGTCAAAATCTGAGGTGTACAGATTCTGACTCAGAGTCTGAAAGCAACAGATAAGTACAGAAACATAAAGATAAAGACAGACAGAGAGAGAGAGAGAGAGAGAGAAAGAAAGAGCAAACACTAGCAATTTATACTAGTTCCTCCCACAACACAAGAGTAGTTCAGTCCCCTTGCACTTCCAAGGGATTTCACTATAATCACTATTGATTACAATTGCTCAAGGACTCTTCCAAGAGACTTCTCAATGCTCAAGCTCCCTAGCAAGAGACTTCTTCGCTCCAGGTCACTACCTAGAGACTTCCAATGATCAAGGAAAACTTCAAGAGACTTCTATTGCCCAAGCATGCAAGCAAGAGACTTTCAATGCTCTAAAGACACTCCTAAGAGACTTTTATTGCTCAAGGTTTCACCAAGAGACTTATATGCTCAAGCTTCATAAGCAAGAGACTTCTGATTGTTTACAACAAATATAAACAACCTTGTTCTTACACCGGATATATATATATATATATATATATATATATATATATATATATATATATATAAATGGTTGGTGTAACTGAACAAATTAACAGACTCTTTACAACTCTAGGATTTCTAAGATTACAAAGTTTGGTAAGAAGGATCCTAAATGTTTTGTGCTATTTAATTTGACAGAGTAATGGCACAGTTAAATAGCAGAGTCTTGTTAATCTTCTTCATGGTCTTCAGCTCCTTTTATAGGCAGGGATTTGAGAGACGTTCATTCTGTTGGATGTTCATTTGAAAATCCTTTGCTGAAACAGGAAGTATCCGTTCATTCTGGTTGCCCTTGAAGTTCTTTGTTTGTTTCTACAGGTGGTCAGAAGAAGAAAAAATTATGCTGAGATCCTTTGATGTGGACAACTTTAGTAGATGACAAATCTGACGTGGAGTCTGGGTTTCTCAGGTGCTTCTGAAGTCTGAAGGTCTTCCAAGTATGGTAGGTTCTTCTGTGTCTGACTAGGTCATATGAGTCTGATGATCTCCACAGAGTCTAATGATCTCTACAGCTTCTGAGAGGCGTCCTTTTCTTCTGATCCAATTTGTTGACTTCTGGTTGACCTTTCTTTAGAGCTTTTACCATAGTCATTTTGAGCTTCTCTTGTGCTTCTGATGCTTTAATACATGTTCAATACTTGATGGATACATTCTATGATCCTGCACACTTGAACAAATATTAGTATGTCCAGTTGTTCTTCAATACTTTGTTATCATCAAAACCTTAAAGGAATTGTACAAGACCCTTCTTGTTCCAACAGACTTAGTACTTCATAATTTTCAAATTTTATCTAGACTTTGAATGAGTGTCCTTGGTAAGATTAAAACATTGAGTCTGAATCTGATGAGATTCAGTACTTAAGAGTTCTAATCAAACCAGACTCTGAAAGAGTGATCCAAAATCCATTTAATGAATTTAATTAACAGGGATAAGACTTAAGGGGAGCTTACAAACCTCACCTTAGGAACTATCAGACAGGACTTAGGGGGGGCTTGCAAACCTCACCTTATGGACTATCACAGACCCAGGGGGAGCTTGCAAACCTCAGACCCTGAGACTGTCAGACTCAGGGGGAGCTTACAAACCTCAGACCATGAAGTGTAATTGTTAATTAGATTAACAACAATTGTTACAAATACTTGTGTTTGTCATTATAAAAAAGGGGGAGATTATATTGTTGGAACAAAATTGGTTTGTACAATTCCTTTAAGGTTTTGATCATAGCAAAGTATTGAAGAACAATTGGATATACTAATATTTGTTCATGTGTGCAGGATCATAGAATATATCCATCAATGAATTAAACATGTATAATAGCATCAGAAGCACCAGAGACACTTGAAAGACTATGGTAGAAGATCTGGCGAAAGGTCTGAAGGTGAGAAAAACACAAGAAGGGGGGGTTGAATTGTGTTGGCCTTTTTCTTTCTCAAAAACTTATGTTAGTTCAGAGTCTGATATTGATCAGATCTGAAGCTATTTTCAGAGTTGTTTTGCAACGGATATAAAGTAAATGAGAGAGAGAGAGAGAGAGAGAGAGAGAGAGAGAGAGAGAGAGATAAGGACACAAGCAGTTATCCTGGTTCCTTCCACAACCCGGAAGTAGTCCAGTCCCTTTGTCACTTACAAGAGATTTTCACTGTAATCACAAAGATTACAATTGCTCAAGCACAAAGCAAGAGACTTCCAATGCTCAAACACAAAGTAAGAGACTTCCTATGCTCAAACACAAAGTAAGAGACTTCCTTGCTCAAACACTAAGTAAGAGACTTCCTATGCTCAAACACAAAGTAAGAGACTTCTGATTGCTCAAGCACATAGGCGAGAGACTTTGAATCAAACAGATTTACAAAAGAATATGTTTGAGTTGAACACTTGATATACTATCAGTGGTGTTCACAAAATACAACACAGATTCAGACTCTAAATTTAAGAAATTCTAAGTTAAGAAAGTTTGTAAGAATTTCTAAGTTATTTGATGACTTTCGAATTTGGCAGATTATGTGTTTCCAGAAAACAGAGTCTTGTTACAGAGTCACTTTTTCTTCTTCAAATCTTTTGTCCTTTATAAAGGAGTAAAGAGCTGTTGAGAAGATACCAGGTCATCAATAGAGCCGTTTGAGATTGAAGCCTCAACCAATATAACACCCCAATATTTTATATACTTTATACATGTCTTTTTAATATTTTCTTGATTTATTATTTATTCAACAACTTATTTCATGTGTAAAGAATTTAAGAAGTTTTTGGACACCCTACTTTTATTAAATTATTTTCTATGCATTCTCCCTTTCCTCCTTAAAAATAATTGACCGCACTGCCTTAACTAAATTTAATTTCATGTAATCTTTTATTAGTCTTTCTAAACATGACTTATAATTATTTGTTGTTGTTGTTATTATTATTATTATTATTTTTCCCTTAAATTGTTATTCAATTACACATTCTTATTTCTCTCACTCACTCACTCACGTTAACATTCCCTCCTCCTTATTCCATTTTACTTTTGACTTCTAGACCAAAGAAAAAAGACATTGATGCCAATTTATGTCATTTAATTGTTTGTCTGCATCCTTAAGATACGCTAGCTTTGCTCTAACCATGATAAAAGGGTTGATTTTATTTCTAATTCCTCAATTCAATTTCATGAGTCCAAAGTTGAAAACCTATGATTCCTTTCAATTGCATTAAATTTACAAGTCATAAACTACCATTGACCACCTTTTATTACAATATATATCACTCATTACTCATTTGTTTCCCAAGAGTAAATGACATTAAAAGTTTACTATAGTCCATAATCTCCTTTCCCTTCTAAAACTCGTTTGACCTTCTTTCTCATGAATGATTATTCCACTAGTGTCCAAATTCAATTGATGCTCATTAATCCTTTCATAATTTTCCTTAACACAAATTAACAAACCATGAGTTACTCTCTTATGTTTTTAAGGTCTGTTACAACTAGGAGTGAAACATTCATTCACTTGCTCTCCCCATGATTATAATTAACCAATATCAAAGAAAACCCTCCTCCAGGAGGTAAATATCATTCTACTTACTCCCTTTGTTCCATATATCCATTCCTAATCTAAAGTCATTTTCTGAAGATTGTCCCATGATCAAATGAGTACTTCGTAGGACTCAAACAACATATTTCTCCCCTCAGCTTCGTGTACCCATCAAAGAAGTTTTTGTCCGTGCTTCTTGCAGCTTCGTGGAATCGCCACTTTAGTAAAGAAAATCACCCAAAGGTAAGGGCGGTATTCCGTACAATCATGTAGTTATAAACTCATAGGCTAAGTTGGTAGTAGAGCTCTTTTCCTAATAAAAGTGGAAACTTTAATATAAATAAAGAGATAGAGAATAATTTTTGTGGCATATCATGTGTAGTGTGAAAGAGTCTCATTTTGTGTGGCATAGCATGGCATTATGTTGTAATTTTGCTTGTGTTTTGAGAAAAGAGGCTTAATGAAAGTTTGGAAAGAAAGTTGAAATTTTTAATCAATTTTTATAAAAGTGGTGATGATTTTAAGCAGTTCATAACATGCATTGCATGGCATGTAGTTGTGTCATAGGTTGCCAAGTGGGGCGATTTATTCTTGTGCCAAATATGGCGATTTATTCTTGTGCCAAATGGGGCGATTTATTCTTGTGCCAATTGGGGCGATATCCGGATCATGGTCTAGTTGCATTCCATGCATCATTTGCATAAAGTTCATATTTTAATTTCTTTATTTGTATTGAGCTTTTGGCTTTTATGTGGTGAGTGTTTTACTGTTCTTCTTATCTTGTGTTTTTATGTCTATATGATTGTATTTTTGTGGTTTAGGAATACTGACCCCTTACAACCAACATTTTAGGTATTGATGAGTTTGAAGATTTGAAGCAAAAAAATGGTGTTTAGCTTGCACGCGCACGGGGAATAAATTTGGGTTTTCTTAAAATGTAATTTAAAATAACTTTTGAAGTTCATTATTTTTAATGTAATTTATTTAGTCTAATTGAGTAATTCAATATTCTCTTAATAAACAAAAAAAATGTTGTCTCTAAAACTAAAATAAATTAGACGTAATGTCTTGGATTAAAAATCTGGGGAGTTACAATATGGTATCAGAGCAATAATCCTCGGACAAATGTTTTTGGGGTGGGACGACCTTGTATGTCGTATGCTTGTGTGATGTATGTATTTAATTTATTTGTAATTTAAAATTTTTGAAATGGTTTTTATTTTAGAAAAAAAAAATGTTTTCAATAAGAGGTAGAACTATTTTTTGTCAATGAAGGGATGTAACACCCATAATAAGATTGCCTAGAATCTTATACGAGTATTAAAATTTCGTACTGGATGCATTAATTTACAATATAAAAGTTCTTACAAATATATTACATCACACTGTGATATTACATTCCAAAGTTAAATAACATCTCTGATACATGTACAACCATATACATCAACATATAAACCAGCCAACTATAAACACATAACATTCAGCACGATCAGTCCGTAGCCTTCTCCTTACCCTTGTTGCGTGCTGATTGTGATCCTGCCTGCGAACCTGCACCAGAAGGAATGGGATGAGACATAATGTCTCAGTGAGCTCTACCCAACCTACTGTTGGTAACCACAGGGAACCTAGGGTCACCATGCCTACCTTGGCAATTTAGGGGAATTCTAGAATCGCCAAGTCTTTAAACCTGCCTATAACTTTAACTATAATCTTCCTGTAACTATAACTGTAACTATGATTGTATAACATAAAGCAATTAAAGTGTTTTATGTTAGCTGTTAGCGTTGAACAAACAATTATTCTGAGTTCATTTTACGGAGGGCATCCGGGTGGAGTAACCCCGAAGTACGTCTCCCTATGACCCGATGAAACTCCTGACAATCAGGCTAGCACCGGACTCCCTATGAAATTGCATGTGGACAACCCTCTCGGAGGAGTCCCATCCGGCGTATCCCGGAGTCTGCTGAACATGCCTATGACTTTGAATTATTATTATTCTTTGACTTTGATAAGTAAGTGTATAAATATATATACATGTCTATTACTTTGATCATATAAACATTTCCTATAATTCTTAACCTTTGACATATGGTACTTGGCTTATCGTTCTCATAAGCCTACTATAACTATTAAACCTTTCCTATTACCTTGTATCCTAAAGTGGATAAACTATGAATTGTTTCTCATGCTATAACCCTCATTTTTCCTATCAAGGAAAATGGCATATCGTTGTCATATGCCACTATAAATATTGCCTATTCAATAAACCTCAACTCTATATTTCCAAGCCTTGCATAATCCTTACCTATAAACTTTTATGACCTTTAGGAAGCATTTAGAATGAGTTAAAATGGTGGGCAAGGTTTCCAAAATATATTGTGAGAATACAGTAGCAAAAAGCCATGCTCGCGCGCACCAGGACCCCCAGAACAGCTCAACGAAGTTGGGCTGTACAGGGTTGGTCGCTACAAGCGCCCCCTTGGTCGCTTGAAGCGCGGGTAGGCAGGGAATTTTCCTGCCTGGTCGCTACAAGCGACAGTCCGTCGCTACAGCGACCATGACAGTATAAAATCATGTAAAAATGTGATTTTCCACCATTTTTGCCCATTCAAGGTTACCCAAGCTTCCAAGACATGTAAAAAATGATTTTCCATCATAAAACATCAGTTAAAAACACTTACAAGCAAGGATTAAGACTAGCAAGGAAATTAGGGTTGAAACACTAACTTTCTATAATTTCCTCCTATGAAGAAAAACACACAAACTCACACTATGAGGGTTCTAAAACCCAAGATGAGCTCACCTAATAACTGGTAGCAAGCTTGCTTGGCTTCAATCCAAAACTCCAACTTGTAAACTCCTCTTTTTTTGATTTTTCTCTAGTTTTTCTTGCTCCAAGTTCTTACCAGGCTTTGATTGCTTGAAACCCAAGTGTTTGAGGATGAAAAGATGGATTAAGGATGAAAGGAAGGGTGGGTCGAAATCTAGAGAGAAGGAGGGGAAGAATTCTGATTTTTGGGGAGAAGAGTAATAGTGATAAATATGAATTATTTCATATTTATCCTATTTTGAAACTTTCACTCTAATTACAACTTTGCCACTCCTATACGTTTAATTCCTGTAACACTGTTAAATGCCTCGCTTAAGTGGGTTATTACACTCTACCCCCCCTTAAAGAAATTTCGTCCTCGAAATTTAGAATTTACCTGTAAAAAGATGTGGATAACTCTCCTGCATCTCTGATTCCAATTCCCACGTAGCTTCGCCGTAGGGAGAACCTTTCCATATAACTTTAACAATTGGAATCTCTTTGTTCCTTAAGGCCTTGACATCACGTTCAACAATCCGTTCTGGTTCGGGCCGAAAAGTCAAATCCGATCTCAAGTCGATGGTTTCCAATTCTACTGGTTGGTGAGGATCAGGAATGAACTTCCTCAACTGTGAAACATGGAAAACATCATGTAATCCTGACATCGCCGGTGGCAGAGCCAATTGGTAAGCTGCTGGTCCGACTCGTTTAAGTATCTCAGATGGCCCAATGAATCTTGGACTCAATTTCTTTGTCCTGAAAACACCTCGTAGTCCCAGCTTAGGGGTGACTTTCAAGAAAACATGATCTCCCACTTCAAACTCTAGTGGTCTTCGCCTCTTGTCTGCATAACTCTTCTGTCGACTCTGAGCAGTTCTGATTTTGTCCTGAATGGATTTAATCTTTAAAGTGGTCTCTTGAATAATCTCAGGTCCCAAAATACTTTTATCTCCAACCTCTGACCAACAAAGCGGTGTCCTACACCTTCTGCCATACAATGCCTCATAGGGTGCCATTCCAATACTAGAATGGTAACTGTTATTATATGAAAATTCAATCAATGGCAGATGATTATTCCAACTTCCCCCATCCTCTAAAATGCATGCACGTAGCATATCCTCTAACGTCTGAATGGTTCTCTCAGATTGCCCATCTGTTTGAGGATGATGGGACGTACTCAACTTTAACCTTGTTCCCAAAGCCTTTTGAAAAGCTTTCCAAAAATGAGAAGTAAAGATAGGATCCCTATCTGACACAATGCTGGTTGGAACACCATGTAATTTCACAATCTCCGCTATGAACAATTCTGCATACTGAGCAGCTCTATACGTAGTCCTAACCGGTAAAAAGTGAGCAGACTTAGTTAACCGGTCGACAACTACCCAAATCGAATCATGACCCCGTTGAGTCCGAGGCAACCCTGTCACAAAATCCATAGAGATCTCTTCCCATTTCCACTGAGGGATTTCCAAAGGTACAAGCATCCCTGCAGGTCTCTGATGTTCAATCTTCACCTGTTGACACACAATACATCGTGAAACGAATTCCGCAATATCGGTCTTCATCCCCGGCCACCAATAATCTTTCTTTAAATCTTGGTACATTTTAGTGGTACCTGGGTGAATACTGAAACTACTCTTGTGTGCTTCTTCCAAAATCAACCTTTTTAAATTAGCATTATTAGGAACACAAACTCTATCTTCAAACAACAGAGTACCATCAGATGCCCTTGAAAATTCTGATTGCCCAATCCTCCTCTGAAGATCCATATCCGATTCCTGAGCTTGTGTGATTCTGGACCGCAAATCACAGGTAACATCTAATCTTTGTAACCAAGTGCCATTACCCATCTCAGTAACGCTGAGGTTAAGGTCTCTAAATTTCTCATACAACCCACAAGTGTGCATCAGCACCTCTTCTCTAATCAAAGATTTCCTGCTCAAGGCGTCGGCTACAACGTTCGCCTTCCCCGGGTGATACTTTAACTCAAAATCAAAATCCTTCAGGTATTCCATCCATCTTCTCTGTCTCATGTTCAGTTCTCGTTGATCAAACAAATACTTTAAACTTTTGTGGTCACTGAACAAGTCGAATTGTGCTCCATATAAATGGTGTCTCCATACTTTCAGAGCAAAAACTATTGCTGCCAATTCAAGGTCATGAGTGGGGTAATTCTCCTCGTGAGATTTAAGCTGTCGAGAAGCATAAGCTATAACATTACCTTCCTGCATGAGCACACTGCCTAGTCCCTTAGAGGACGCATCACAATAAACCACATATTTCTTTTCAGGGTCCGGTATTGCTAATACTGGGGCCTTGGATAATTTCTTCCTCAAAGTCCGGAAACTTTTCTCACAATCTTCGTCCCAGACGAAAGGCACATCTTTCCTCGTGAGGCGTGTCAACGGTAAAGCAATCTGTGAAAATCTCATAATAAATCTTCTGTAGTAACCTGCTAAACCCAGGAAACTCCGCACGTCTGTTACATTTGTTGGTCTGGCTCAATTAAGGACAGCCTCGACCTTCGACGAGTCAACTGACACTCCTCCTTTAGAAATAACATGTCCCAAAAACTGGATTTCCGATAACCAAAATTCACATTGCTGAATTTTGCATATAACTGATTCTCTCTAAGGATGTCCAAAACAATCCTTAGATGCTGAGCATGTTCCTGCGAGTCCTTTGAATAAATCAAGATATCATCAATGAAGATTACCACAAACTGATCCAGGTAAGGCTGGAAAATTCTATTCATGTAGTCCATAAAAACCGCTGGAGCATTAGTCACTCCAAAAGGCATCACCAAGAATTCATAATGTCCGTAACGTGTTCTGAACGCCGTCTTGGACACATCTGACGATTTGATACGAATCTGGTGGTATCCAGATCTGAGATCAATCTTTGAAAACACTGAAGCTCCTTTGAGTTGATCCAAAAGATCATCAATCCTCGGTAACGGATACTTATTCTTTATTGTTACTTTATTCAGCCGACGGTAGTCGATGCACAATCTCATACTACCATCCTTCTTCTTAACTAACAACACTGGTGCGCCCCAAGGTGACACACTAGGCCTGATGAAATGTTTCTGAATTAAGTCTTCTAACTGAGACTTCAATTCCTTTAACTCTGATGGTGACATTCTGTAAGGCGCCACTGAAACTGGCTCAGATCCTGGGATGAGATCAATGGAAAACTCAACTTCCCGTTCAGGGGGTAAATTGCTTATCTCCGAAGGGAAAACATCTAAATAATCACTGACAACCGGAATGTCACTGGGACTCAGTTCTGACTCTGAAGTCACAGTAACCATTACATAAAAACCCCTATCCTGTGCACACATAAGCTGGGTAAGCTGATGAGTGCGGTTGATTAACTCTGATAACGCCACACCTTCGGTTGTATCCTCTGTAGGCATAAAAATACACTTTTCCGCACATCCAATATAAACATGATTAGCAGATAACCAATCCATTCCTAGGATCACATCCAGTTGTATCATAGGAAGACACACCAAGTCTATGTAGTATGTCTTACTAGATACAGTGATCGGGCAATTTTCACATATAAAACTAGCTACAACTCCGCCCTCAGTAGCGGTAGATACCGTCATAGGAGGTATTAACGGTGACATAGATAACTGTAATGCTTCTACACACTTGTAAGAAATAAAGGAACATGTTGCACCACAATCAAAAAGCACTTTAACTGGAGTTTGGCCTAAGTAACACATACCAGCAATTAAGTCTTCATTTGAAGGGAAATCGACATATAAAGTGCAGCGGAAATTTAAAATTTTGATTTCCTTTCCTTGGATCATTACGAATATCACATGAATCAGTGATAGAGTTGTTACCTCTTAGTGCAGAAACTGTTTCTTTGATCACAGCTGAGCAAGTAAGCAAAGCCTCTACTCGTCCACACGAACGGCTTCCTCTGGTTCCCGGTGCTAGCCAAGCGATCAGAGGTTAGGGAGAGAAGTGGGAATACGTTTTTGCTTTAGGGTTACACGAAAAAGCATTAGCTGATTTCAGCACTAGAGCTTCTATTTATAGAACTCCTTGCTGCACAAAATCAGCTTGAGCTTCAAAAGCCCATTAGCCCATCAGCTTCCGCTAACTAATTAGCGCCTATTGCTAAACGTACCCCATCATATAAGTACTACTTATATTTCTCCTTTTTACCGTTCTTTTGTGTGTGACCCTATAGGTTCTTGTAACGTTGGCAATAATATTAAATCCTATATTTAATATTGTAAACAGTGAGCGGTATCTAGCAACACATCACTGCTACCCAAGTGACAAGAATGTCAAGTGATCTGACGAAACCATTTCCATGATAATATCTATGTGTACGATTACTCCTTTGTCCTAATATCTTTATTGAACACAAGGCATAGATTACGTCACCCTTGTTTAGCTCAATATTTATATTTCTTGATCCCGAAATATACTGAACAACGAATAAGTCCAATATCTCATATTGACTTAATTCGGCATGGCCATGCATTTTTCCAGTCATATTCCATCAAGAGGCCTAAAGATATATCTCCTGTTATGAGGAGGGACAAATCCCATCTAGGACACTCATGTCCCTCAGCATGATTCGTCAAGTGCCCATTAACCAACGTTATAGTTATCTTGTTACAGACAACGTTTGAATGGCAATAAAACACTTGAGTCCACATCTAGGGATCATAGTGGTTTCAGGTCTAAGAGTGATATACACTATTATCATTGTGAGAATAACTTATGACGATTTCATAACATACTATGTAGTATTCTCACGATGGGTCAATCCAGTATAAATATTACTCCTAATACTTATACCTATGTATAGACTTAATATCTCATATTCATGACCCATGAGATGTGGTCATCAGTCTACATACATAATAGTCTCCATGCTTTAATATTATCCCAATTCATATTAAAGCTTGACTACGGATACATTTAAGAATAGTGTTCTTTCTGTTGATGTAATCTCATGATTAAGTCACACTTAATATTCCATCACATGAACTAACTATTCTAGGGACTTTATTTATCTTATAACAAGTGTAATAAAGAACGCCATATTTTATTCAATAATAAAAGTCATGATACATATAAAAGTTTGACATAAACTATTGGCCTCTAGGGCTTATACCAACATCATTGGCCAAAGCCTTCTGACCATCAAGGGAGTATACCCTGCCCTTACTTGTTGTAGTACCTCCCGCTCCACTTTTACCTCTTCTTTCTGGACAATTTGCCAAAAAGTGCCCCGGCTGCCTACACCCGAAACACACACCTGTTTGCTTCATGCATTCACCGTGATGCATTTTCCCACAGTATTTACAAGCAGGACTCGCCTGGTATTGAAACGTCTGCTTACCCCTCTTAGGGGAACCCTTAGGCTTGTTCTCTTGATACCTATCTGGAAATTTGCCTTTTCTCTTTTCAAATAGTGCAGCTTTCTCTCTTGCAGTTTTAGCAAAACCCGCTTCCGCAACCAAGCTATCATGAACCATCTCGTCGTAACTGGTATTCCTTTGCAGACTCACTGCTGTATCAATTTCACCTCTCAAACCACGCCTATACTGATTCATCTTCCAATTCTCATTAGCGGCATACTCGTTGTGAGAGGAGTAATATGACAATTCTTCAAACTTCTTTGTAAACTCGGTGACTGACATGCCACCCTGCTTCAACTCGAGGAATTCCTGTTCTTTCTTTACTTTATAGGACATCGGGATATACTTCTCTAGCATAGCTTCCTTGAAGTTATCCCAGTTAACCTCAACATCATTTGCTATCATTCGGCGTTGAGCAGATTCCCACCAATCTTCTGCTGCACCTCTGAACTGGTTAGTTGCCAACAATACTTTACTTTCCTCTGGGCACTCCACCATCCGGAACACTTTTTCAATCTGCTTGAGCCATCTCTTGGCCTCTGGAGGCTCACCCTCTCCGTTAAACTCTGGAGGGTGATTTCTGTTAAATTCCCGGTAAGATGGATTCGCCACTGCTGGTGGTGGTGTTTGCTGTTGAGCACCTTGTCCATGGTGCATCATCTCCATCCATTCATGCTGAGTCTGAGCTTGTTGTTGGGCTTGCTGCTGCATCATAAGCATCATCTGTTGATGCTGTAACGCAGCCTGAGCTTGCTGCTCTTGGTACTGTTGCTGCAACGCCTGTTGCTGTTGCATCATTTGAGCCCAAAACTGCATATTAGGGTCTCCTCCGGCTTCCTCAGCATTTGCCTTATTTGATCTAGGCCTGCCAGGACCTCTTCTCCTCCCGGACATATTATCCTAACTGTCATACACAAGTCAAAGTGATCAGTTTCAACCAGATATAACATTTAGAATAATGTCCCGGATCCAAGAGATCCACAAACTTGTATTGTATTTTAATGACCCAAGGCACAGTCTAAATCGACCTGCTCTGATACCAAATTGTAACACCCATAATAAGATTGCCTAGGATCTTATACGAGTATTAAAATTTCGTACTGGATGCATTAATTTACAATATAAAAGTTCTTACAAATATATTACATCAAACTGTGATATTACATTCCAAAGTTAAATAACATCTCTGATACATGTACAACCATATACATCAACATATAAACCAGCCAACTATAAACACATAACATTCAGCACGATCAGTCCGTAGCCTTCTCCTTACCCTTGTTGCGTGCTGATTGTGATCCTGCCTGCGAACCTGCACCAGAAGGAATGGGATGAGACATAATGTCTCAGTGAGCTCTACCCAACCTACTGTTGGTAACCACAGGGAACCTAGGGTCACCATGCCTACCTTGGCAATTTAGGGGAATTCTAGAATCGCCAAGTCTTTAAACCTGCCTATAACTTTAACTATAATCTTCCTGTAACTATAACTGTAACTATGACTGTATAACATAAAGCAATTAAAGTGTTTTATGTTAGCTGTTAGCGTTGAACAAACAATTATTCTGAGTTCATTTTACGGAGGGCATCCGGGTGGAGTAACCCCGAAGTACGTCTCCCTATGACCCGATGAAACTCCTGACAATCAGGCTAGCACCGGACTCCCTATGAAATTGCATGTGGACAACCCTCTCGGAGGAGTCCCATCCGGCGTATCCCGGAGTCTGCTGAACATGCCTATGACTTTGAATTATTATTATTCTTTGACTTTGATAAGTAAGTGTATAAATATATATACATGTCTATTACTTTGATCATATAAACATTTCCTATAATTCTTAACCTTTGACATATGGTACTTGGCTTATCGTTCTCATAAGCCTACTATAACTGTTAAACCTTTCCTGTTACCTTGTATCCTAAAGTGGATAAACTATGAATTGTTTCTCATGCTATAACCCTCATTTTTCCTATCAAGGAAAATGGCATATCGTTGTCATATGCCACTATAAATATTGCCTATTCAATAAACCTCAACTCTATATTTCCAAGCCTTGCATAATCCTTACCTATAAACTTTTATGACCTTTAGGAAGCATTTAGAATGAGTTAAAATGGTGGGCAAGGTTTCCAAAATATATTGTGAGAATACAGTAGCAAAAAGCCATGCTCGCGCGCACCAGGACCCCCAGAACAGCTCAACGAAGTTGGGCTGTACAGGGTTGGTCGCTACAAGCGCCCCCTTGGTCGCTACAAGCGCCCCCTTGGTCGCTACAAGCGCCCCTGGTCGCTACAAGCGCCAGTGTGGTCGCTTGAAGCGCGGGTAGGCAGGGAATTTTCCTGCCTGGTCGCTACAAGCGACAGTCCGTCGCTACAGCGACCATGACAGTATAAAATCATGTAAAAATGTGATTTTCCACCATTTTTGCCCATTCAAGGTTACCCAAGCTTCCAAGACATGTAAAAAATGATTTTCCATCATAAAACATCAGTTAAAAACACTTACAAGCAAGGATTAAGACTAGCAAGGAAATTAGGGTTAAAACACTAACTTTCTATAATTTCCTCCTATGAAGAAAAACACACAAACTCACACTATGAGGGTTCTAAAACCCAAGATGAGCTCACCTAATAACTGGTAGCAAGCTTGCTTGGCTTCAATCCAAAACTCCAACTTGTAAACTCCTCTTTTTTTGATTTTTCTCTAGTTTTTCTTGCTCCAAGTTCTTACCAGGCTTTGATTGCTTGAAACCCAAGTGTTTGAGGATGAAAAGATGGATTAAGGATGAAAGGAAGGGTGGGTCGAAATCTAGAGAGAAGGAGGGGAAGAATTCTGATTTTTGGAGAGAAGAGTAATAGTGATAAATATGAATTATTTCATATTTATCCTATTTTGAAACTTTCACTCTAATTACAACTTTGCCACTCCTATACGTTATTTCCTGTAACACTGTTAAATGCCTCGCTTAAGTGGGTTATTACAAGGGAATTCAACTTGATTATTTATTTGGGTAAAGATTTTTTTTCTTGAATGTTTTTAATGTTGTCATAATTTCACTAGTAAAATGGATGCTTTAATTGTTAATTTGAATGTTTGAATTACTTGTTTGACTTTACTTGAATAATTTTGAGTAATAATGGTGGTATATATTGATTAATTGGTTTTAATAGTGTGATTTGTCTACACAATAATTCCTTACGTTAATAGTAATAAATTGCCATGAAATATAGAAACCGATGATGATATAAAAAAAATAAATTATTATCAATGCTTCATTTCCTTAAAAAAAAAAAATTCTTGTTACATAATATGTTTACAAATGGTTTAGAAGATCCAAGATAGAAATTAAATAGGGAAAAATGTTAATTTCATATTATATATATGTTTAGTTCTGGAAATCCAATTCATTTTATGTTGCTCAAATGGTTAGGGTTACAATTGTAGTAATTTGATGGTTCAAATTTATTTTTATTTTATTTTGTATATATTTGATTTTAAAAGTAATAGTTAGGACATTCATTTTGTCAGGTGAATCTATATGAAGGATAATATTTAACTCTAAAACATAAAGTTTAGGATACGAGAGTTGATAGAAAATAATATTAATGTGTTGAGGTTTTAAATAAGAAAAGTTTATTTTAATAAATAAATAAGTAAATTTAATCATTAGAATGAAGATAGTTGACTTAAGTAATCATTAGCAGTTTAAAGGGGAAAAAATTATGAAGATATATGGTGTTAGACGATTTTCATGTATTTTCCTTATTAAAATTATTGTGTTGGTTTTGGTTTCTGTTTTTGTTAGAAAAAAATGTTAATGATAAGAATGTTGTCGATGTTGTTTCCCTTATAGTAGTGTGCCACTTTTTCTCTATTGCAATAGGTTGTGTGTGTATAAATTCATTTATTTTTACTCTAATCATTTTAATGGACGCAATTGTTATTTTAAAAAAATGTTTTTGAAATTATTGTTTGTCCCTAGTGAAATATTAGATGATTTTAATATTTTAATGATAAGTGATGTGTAGATTGTCTTTTATGTTCTTTTGATTTTTTTTTTCTACGACGTGTTGTTTTGACAAAAAAAATGCAGATGTATATTTAAAAAGAAATGTTTTCGTTATTATTCTCTGTCTTTTTCGATAGAAGTGTTGCTGCATTTTTTTTCCTCTCAAATATTTATTTTCAGTTTACTATTCATTTTTGAAATTCTATATTCTTAATGATATTGGTTCTGGATTTTATAGATTGTAAAAGTTGATAAAATAAATTTTAATTAGAAGTTAAGGTAATTTTCTTTATTTAAGTTGATTTTATATGTATTATGAGGAAATGGAGTTTATGAATTAGCATAAATGAATGTTGTTAGTTGATTTTAGATATGGTTAAAGAAAAGTATTGAACAAAGGATCTAGTACAATTTGTGCGATGAAATGTCGTTGTTGAAAGTGTGAAAGTTGTGATGGTTGATTTTCAATTATATTAAAAATTGTATATCTTGCGTGCCAAACATGTTTGTGATTGTGAGTTGTTGAAATCTAAAAAGTTGTATAGTTGTGTCTTATGTGTGCATGTCTCTTGTCATTGGGTTGTTAATTATCTTTCAGATTCAATGTTTTTTTTTAAGATGATGAAACATGTTGACGAATTTAAGATGATTAAAAGAAACGTTGTCCTTGTTAAAGTTAAATTTTTGCATGGATAGATCGAGAGAAAATAAAAAGATTTGTTGTTTGGTATGAATAGATATTGTGAGTCTGTGCCATTCAGATATGTCTTGTATGTCCGTGTATTTTGTTTGCTGCGTAGTTGATGATTCTATTCTATTGACTTTGTTATCTAATCTCGTTGTGATATGATGCTAATTCAAATTAGATAGTGCTTGGAACCCTAGAGTTAATTATAGACTATAGAAACATTTTTTGTCTCGGTTAAAATATAGAAATAAGATAACTCATCATTTTTCTAAAAAGATTGTGTGCCCCAACACCTCTTGAATCTTGTCTAAATGATTTCCTTAGTTGACGAGTGTGTGATTTAGGCTCTAGTCATGAAGTCTTGATCTTAGATGTCATAAACCTCACTATTTTTACGAGGAGTGTGAGGAAATAGTCTTAATGACTAATGAGAATTTAGTGAACTCTAATTGCACGTAGCAAATGGTATGACAGTTGTTGTAGGATGGTCTGTAACATTATTATGATTGATGTCTTACTATTGACAACTTGAGGGTCTGGCCCACCTCAATCTCTTGCTAATAGTAGACGAATCATAGTGATTGAAATTTATCAGTCTCAACAACTGTCAAAGTGGGTGAAATTAACATAACATCTTATGTGAAAATGATAGGCGACCAATAATTGGATTTAAATACTTACCTTAATATGGAATTTTCAAGCCCTCCTCACTTATTAATCCCTCGAGTTTATGATATGACATGAATCTAGATACAAAGTGTTTTAATCTATTTTGACCTCACCTTTTTGAAGCAATTATGATATAACCTTTTATTTTATTTTATTTTATTTTTATTTTATTTTTTAAAAAAATGGAGGGAAAAATTATATTTGCCCAAGGTATTATTTTCCTTAAGTTTCTATTGATTATTTTCTTATCTAAAACCTACATTCTTAGGAACTATTTAATTGTTGGTGTTACCCTGGATATTTTTTTATTTCTTTTTATGATCGAAAAATTCACTGAAGGTTGTCATATTCATTTGACATCAGAGTGCGCAGCGGAAAAGTAGAGTTTTATTTTTCCTAAAATGTTTATTTTTTTGTATTCAAATTTTCTAATCTTGTTAACCATTCAAAGGAGTAATTAACATAAAATCTCCATCTTTTGAAAATTATTTAAAAATAGTTTTTGACTATGGATTATTTTTATTTTTTTTGTAAGTTGTTTTCGTAAACAATGTCTTAATATTTTTTCTATTGTCTAGTTTCGTGGACGAAACTATTTTTTTGGTGGGTAGAATGTAAAACCCTTGAATTTTCATTTTAATGTATGGATAAATATTTTATCCTATTTATGTGTTAAAATATTTTAACTTCGTCTTTTATGAAGTCATTTTTACCAATCTTACTCTACGCCGATTTTATTTAATGAGGAAACCTGAACTTAATATTTTATCTTTCTAGTTTCGAGGACGAAACTATTTTAAGGGGGTAATAATATAACACCCCAATATTTTATATACTTTATACATGACTTTTTAATATTTTCTTGATTTATTATTTATTCAACAACTTATTTCATGTGTAAAGAATTTAAGAAGTTTTTGGACACCCTACTTTTATTAAATTATTTTCTATGCATTCTCCCTTTCCTCCTTAAAAATAATTGACCGCACTGCCTTAACTGAATTTAATTTCATGTAATCTTTTATTAGTCTTTCTAAACAACTTATAATTATTTGTTGTTGTTGTTATTATTATTATTATTATTATTATTATTATTATTATTATTATTATTATTATTATTATTATTATTATTATTATTATTCCCTTAAATTGTTATTCAATTACACATTCTTATTTCTCTCACTCACTCACTCACGTTAACTGTAATAACCCACTTATGCGAGGCATTTGACAGTGTTACAGGAATTAAACGTATTGGAATGGCAAAGTCGTAATTAACGGGACAATGTACATAAATGGATAATTATGAACATTTTTCACAATTATCACCATTCCTCTCTCTCTAAAAATCAGAAAATCTCTCCTCCTTCTCTCTAGATTTCGACCCACCCTTCCTTTCATCTTTAACCCATCAAATTCGTCCATAAACACTTGGGTTTCAAGCAATCAAGGATTGGTAAGAACTTGGAGCAAGAAAAACTAAAGAAAATCAAGAAAGAGGGTTTTACAAGTTGGAGTTTGGGATTAAAGCTAAACCAGCCTGTTTCAGATCTTAGGTGAGCTCATCTTGGGTTTTAGAACCCTCATAGTGTGAGTTTTGTGTGTTTTTCTTCATAGGAGAAAGTTATAGAAACTAGTGTTTAAACCCTAATTTCCTTGCTAGCATTAATCCTTGCTTTAGAATGTTTTTAACTGATGATTTATGGTGGAAAACTATTTATAACATGTTCTGGAAGCTTGGGTAACTTCGAATGGGAGAAAATGGTGGAAAATCGCATTTTCACATGATTTTATACTGATATGGTCGCTGTAGCGACGGGCTGTCGCTTGTAGCGACCGAGCAGGGAAATTCCCTGCCTACCTGCGCTTCAAGCGACCACACTGGCGCTTGTAGCGACCAGGCTCGCTTGTAGCGACCAAGGCGTCGCTTGTAGCGACCAACCCTATCCAGCCCAACTTCGTTGAGCCGTTCTGGGGGTCTTGGTGCGCGCAGGCATGGCTTTTTGGAAACTGATTTTATAAATACATTTTAGAAACCTTGCCCACCATTTTAACTCATTCTAAAAGCTTCCCAAAGGTCATAAAGTTCATAAGTAAGGGTTATGTAAGGCTTGGAAATGTATAGAACTGAAGTTTATCGAACAGGCAACCTTTTATGGTGGCATATGACAACGATATGTCAATTTCCTTGATAGAAATGAGGGTTATAGCATGAGGAACAATTCATAGTTTATCCATTTTAGGATATAATGTAATAGGAAATGTTTAACAGTTATAGTAGGCTTATGAGAACGATAAGCCAAGTACTCTATGTCAAAGGTTAAGGATTATAGGGAATGTTGTATGATCAAAGTCATAGATATGTATATTTATTTATACATTTATTTATCAAAGTCAAAGAATAATAATAATAATTCAAAGTCATAGGCATGTTCAGCAGACTCCGGGATACGCCGGATGGGATTTCTCCGAGAGGGTTATCCACATGCAATTTCATAGGGAGTCCGGTGCTAGCCTGATTGTCAGGAGTTTCATCGGGTCATAGGGAGACGTATTCTCGGGGTTGCTCCACCCGGGGTGCCCTCCGTAAAATGAACTCAGATTAATTGTTTGTTCAACGCTAACCGCTAACATAAAACACTTTATCTGTTTTATGATTCATAGTTATAGTTACAGTTATAGGAAGTTCACAGCTAAAGATGGATTATAGTTAAAGTCATAGGCAGGTTAAAGACTTGGCGATTCTAGAATTCCCCTAAATTGCCAAGGTAGGCATGGCGACCCTAGGTTCCCTGTGGTTGCCAAACAGTAGGTTGGGTAGAGCTCACTGAGACATTATGTCTCATCCCATTCCTTCTGGTGCAGGTTCACAGGCAGGATCGCAATCAGCACGCAACAAGGGTAAGGAGAAGGCTACGGACTGATCGTGCTGTTGTTTTATGTTTGGATGATTGTATTATACGAATGTATTATATGTTGTGGAACTTGATGTACTCATAACAAGAGAATTGTATTAACTTTGGATGTGATATTACAGTGTGTTGTAATATTTGTATGAACTTTTATATTGTAAATTAATGTATCCAATACGAAATTTTAATACTCGTATAAGATCCTAGGCAATCTTATTATGGGTGTTACAATTTGGTATCAGAGCAGGTCGATTCAGACCGTGCCTTGGGTCATTAAAATACAATACAAGTTTATGGATCTCTTGGATCCGGGACATTATTCTAAATGTTATATCTGGTTGAAACTGATCACTTTGACTTGTGTATGACAGTTAGGATAATATGTCTGGGAGGAGAAGAGGTCCTGGCAGGCCTAGAATGAATCAGGCTAATGCTGAGGAAGCCGGAGGAGACCCTAACATGCAATTTTGGGCTCAAATGATGCAACAGCAACAGGCGTTGCAGCAACAGTACCAGGAGCAGCAAGCTCAGGCTGCGTTACAGCATCAGCAGATGATGCTTATGATGCAGCAGCAAGCCCAACAGCAGGCTCAGGCTCAGCAAGAATGGATGGGGATGATGCACCATGGACAAGGTGCCCAGCAGCAGACACCACCACCAGTAGTGGCGAATCCATCCTACTGGGAGTTTAACAGGAATCACCCTCCAGAGTTTAATGGAGAAGGTGAGCCACCAGAGGCCAGGAGATGGTTAAAGCAGATAGAGAAAGTGTTCCGGATGGTGGAGTGCCCGGAAGAAAGTAAAGTATTATTGGCAACTAACCAGTTCAGAGGCGCAGCAGAAGATTGGTGGGAATCTGCTCAACGCCGAATGATAGCAAATGATGTTGAGATTAACTGGGATAACTTCAAGGAAGCTATGCTAGAGAAGTATATCCCGATGTCCTATAAAGTAAAGAAAGAGCAGGAGTTTCTTGAGTTGAAGCAAGGTGGCATGTCAGTCACCGAGTTTACAAAGAAGTTTGAAGAATTGTCGTATTACTCCTCTCACAACGAGTATGCCGCTAATGAGAATTGGAAGATGAATCAGTATAGGCGTGGTTTGAGGGGTGAGATTGATACAGCAGTGAGTCTTCAAAGGAATACTAGTTACGATGAGATGGTTCATGATAGCTTGGTTGCGGAAGCGGGTTTTGCTAAAACTGCAAGAGAGAAAGCTGCACTATTTGAAAAGAGAAAAGGTAAATTTCCAGATAGGTATCAAGAGAACAAGCCTAAGGGTTCCCCTAAGAGGGGTAAGCAGACGTTTCAATACCAGGCGGGTCCAGCTTGTAAACATTGTGGGAAAATGCATCACGGTGAATGCATGAAGCAAACAGGTGTGTGTTTCGGGTGTAGGCAGCCGGGGCACTTTTTGGCGAATTGTCCGGAAAGAAGAGGTAAAGGTGGAGCGGAAGGTACTACAACAAGTAAGGGCAGGGTATACTCCCTTGATGGTCAGAAGGCTTTGGCCAATGAAGACTTAATTGCTGGTATGTGTTACTTAGGCCAAACTCCAGTTAAAGTGCTTTTTGATTGTGGTGCTACATGTTCATTTATTTCTTACAAGTGTGTAGAAGCGTTACAGTTGTCTATGTCACCGTTGATACCTCCTATGACGGTATCCACCGCTACTGAAGGCGGAGTTGTAGCTAGTTTCATTTGTGAAAATTGCCCGATTACAGTATCTAGTAAGACATACTACATAGACTTGGTGTGTCTTCCTATGATACAACTTGATGTGATCCTAGGGATGGATTGGTTATCTGCTAATCATGTGTATATTGGTTGTGCGGAGAAGTGTATCTTTATGCCTACAGATGATACGACCGAGGGGGTGGCTTTGTCAGAATTAATCAACCGCACCCATCAGCTTACTCAGCTCATGTGTGCGCAGGATAAGGGTTTCTATGTGATGGTTACTGTGACTTCAGAGTCGGAACTAAGTCCCAGTGACATTCCAGTTGTCAGTGATTATGTAGATGTTTTCCCTTCGGAGATAAGCAATTTACCCCCTGAGCGGGAAGTTGAGTTTTCTATTGATCTCATTCCAGGATCTGAGCCAGTTTCAGTGGCGCCTTACAGAATGTCACCATCAGAGTTAAAGGAATTGAAGTCTCAGTTAGAAGATTTAATTCAGAAACATTTCATCAGGCCTAGTGTGTCACCTTGGGGCGCACCAGTGTTGCTAGTTAAGAAGAAGGATGGTAGTATGAGATTGTGCATCGACTACCGTCGGTTGAATAAAGTAACAATAAAGAATAAATACCCGTTACCGAGGATTGATGATCTTTTGGATCAACTTAAAGGAGCTTCAGTGTTTTCAAAGATTGATCTCAGATCAGGATACCACCAGATTCGTATTAAATCGTCAGATGTGTCCAAGACGGCGTTCAGAACACGTTACGGACATTATGAGTTTTTGGTTATGCCTTTTGGAGTGACTAATGCTCCAGCAGTTTTTATGGACTACATGAATAGGATTTTCCAGCCTTACCTGGATCAGTTTGTTGTAATCTTCATAGATGACATTTTGATCTATTCAAAGGACTCACAGGAACATGCTCAACATCTGAGGATTGTTTTGGACATCCTTAGAGAAAATCAGTTATATGCGAAATTCAGCAAATGTGAATTTTGGTTATCGGAAATCCAGTTTTTAGGGCATGTTATTTCTAAAGGAGGAGTGTCAGTTGACTCATCAAAGGTTGAAGCTGTCCTTAATTGGGCCAGACCAACGAATGTAACAGAGGTTCGGAGTTTCCTCGGATTAGCAGGTTACTACCGAAGATTTATTATGAGATTTTCACAGATTGCTTTGCCATTGACACGCCTCACAAGGAAAGATGTGCCTTTCGTCTGGGACGAAGATTGTGAGAAAAGTTTCCGGACTTTGAGGAAGAAATTATCCAAGGCTCCCGTATTGGCAATACCAGACCCTGAGAAGAAATACGTGGTTTATTGTGATGCGTCCTCTAAAGGACTAGGCTGTGTGCTCATGCAAGAAGGTAATGTTATAGCTTATGCTTCTCGACAGCTTAAATCTCACGAGGAGAATTACCCCACTCACGATCTTGAGTTGGCGGCAATAGTTTTTGCTTTGAAAGTGTGGAGGCACCATTTGTATGGAGCACAATTTGATTTGTTCAGTGACCACAAAAGTTTAAAGTATTTGTTCGACCAACGGGAACTGAACATGAGACAGAGAAGATGGATGGAATATTTAAAGGATTTTGATTTCGAGTTAAAGTATCACCCTGGAAAGGCGAATGTAGTTGCGGACGCCTTGAGTAGGAAATCTTTAATTAAAGCAGAAGTGCTGATGCATACCTGTGGATTGTATGAGAAATTTCGAGATCTTAATCTCAGCGTTACAGAATTGGATGATGGCGTCTTGTTACAAAGATTAGAGGTTACTTGTGATTTGCGGTCCCGAATCGCGCAAGCTCAAGAATCAGATGTGGATCTTCAGAGGAGGATTGGTCAGTCAGAGTTTTCAAGGGCTTCGGATGGTATTCTGCTGTTTGAAGGTAGAGTTTGTGTTCCAAATGACGCTAGTTTAAAGAGATTGATTTTAGAAGAGGCACACAAGAGTAATTTCAGTATTCATCCGGGTACCACTAAAATGTACCAAGACTTAAAGAAAGATTATTGGTGGCCGGGAATGAAGACCGATATTGCGGAATTTGTTTCACGATGTATTGTGTGTCAACAAGTGAAGATAGAACATCAGAGACCTGCAGGGATGCTTGTACCATTGGAAATCCCTCAATGGAAGTGGGAAGAGATCTCCATGGATTTTGTGACAGGGTTACCTCGGACTCAACGGGGTCATGATTCGATTTGGGTAGTTGTCGATCGGCTGACGAAGTCTGCTCACTTTTTACCGGTTAGGACTACTTACAGGGCTGCTCAGTACGCAGAATTATTCATAGCGGAGATTGTGAAACTCCATGGTGTTCCGACCAGCATTGTGTCAGATAGAGATCCTATATTTACTTCTCACTTTTGGAAAGCTTTTCAGAAGGCGTTGGGAACGAGGTTAAAGTTGAGTACGTCTCATCATCCTCAAACGGATGGACAATCTGAGAGAACCATTCAGACATTAGAGGACATGCTACGTGCATGCATTTTAGAGGATGGAGCAAGTTGGAATAATCATCTGCCTTTGATAGAGTTTTCGTATAATAACAGTTACCATTCTAGCATCGGAATGGCACCCTATGAGGCACTGTATGGCAGGAGGTGTAGAACACCGCTTTGTTGGTCAGAGGTTGGAGATAAAAGTATTTTGGGACCTGAGATCATTCAAGAGACAACTTTGAAGATTAAATCCATTCAAGATAAGATTAAAACTGCTCAAAGTCGACAGAAGAGTTATGCGGACAAGAGGCGAAGACCTCTAGAGTTCGAAGTGGGAGATCATGTTTTCCTGAGAGTTACCCCTAAGTTGGGATTACGAGGTGTTTTCAGAACAAAGAAATTGAGTCCAAGATTTATTGGGCCATTTGAGATACTTAAACGAGTCGGACCAGCAGCTTACCAATTGGCTCTGCCACCGGCGATGTCAGGATTGCATGATGTTTTCCATGTTTCACAGTTAAGGAAGTTCATTCCTGATCCTCACCAACCAGTGGAGTTGGAAACTATTGACTTGAGATCAGATTTGACTTTTCGACCCGAACCGGAACGGATTGTTGAACGTGATGTTAAAGCATTGAGGAATAAAGAGATTCCAATTGTTAAAGTCATATGGAAAGGTTCTCCCTACGGTGAAGCTACATGGGAATTGGAATCAGAGATGATGGAGAGCTATCCACATCTTTTTACAGGTAAATTCTAAATTTCGAGGACGAAATTTTTTTTAAGGGGGGTAGAGTGTAATAACCCACTTATGCGAGGCATTTGACAGTGTTACAGGAATTAAACGTATTGGAATGGCAAAGTCGTAATTAACGGGACAATGTACATAAATGGATAATTATGAACATTTTTCACAATTATCACCATTCCTCTCTCTCTAAAAATCAGAAAATCTCTCCTCCTTCTCTCTAGATTTCGACCCACCCTTCCTTTCATCTTTAATCCATCAAATTCGTCCATAAACACTTGGGTTTCAAGCAATCAAGGATTGGTAAGAACTTGGAGCAAGAAAAACTAAAGAAAATCAAGAAAAGAGGGTTTTACAAGTTGGAGTTTGGGATTAAAGCTAAACCAGCCTGCTACAGATCTTAGGTGAGCTCATCTTGGGTTTTAGAACCCTCATAGTGTGAGTTTTGTGTGTTTTTCTTCATAGGAGAAAGTTATAGAAACTAGTGTTTAAACCCTAATTTCCTTGCTAGCATTAATCCTTGCTTTAGAATGTTTTTAACTGATGATTTATGATGGAAAACTATTTATAACATGTTCTGGAAGCTTGGGTAACTTTGAATGGGAGAAAATGGTGGAAAATCGCATTTTCACATGATTTTATACTGATATGGTCGCTGTAGCGACGGGCTGTCGCTTGTAGCGACCGAGCAGGGAAATTCCCTGCCTACCTGCGCTTCAAGCGACCACACTGGCGCTTGTAGCGACCAGGCTCGCTTGTAGCGACCAAGGCGTCGCTTGTAGCGACCAACCCTATCCAGCCCAACTTCGTTGAGCCGTTCTGGGGGTCTTGGTGCGCGCAGGCATGGCTTTTTGGAAACTGATTTTATAAATACATTTTAGAAACCTTGCCCACCATTTTAACTCATTCTAAAAGCTTCCCAAAGGTCATAAAGTTCATAAGTAAGGGTTATGTAAGGCTTGGAAATGTATAGAACTGAAGTTTATCGAACAGGCAACCTTTTATGGTGGCATATGACAACGATATGTCAATTTCCTTGATAGAAATGAGGGTTATAGCATGAGGAACAATTCATAGTTTATCCATTTTAGGATATAATGTAATAGGAAATGTTTAACAGTTATAGTAGGCTTATGAGAACGATAAGCCAAGTACTCTATGTCAAAGGTTAAGGATTATAGGGAATGTTGTATGATCAAAGTCATAGATATGTATATTTATTTATACATTTATTTATCAAAGTCAAAGAATAATAATAATAATTCAAAGTCATAGGCATGTTCAGCAGACTCCGGGATACGCCGGATGGGATTTCTCCGAGAGGGTTATCCACATGCAATTTCATAGGGAGTCCGGTGCTAGCCTGATTGTCAGGAGTTTCATCGGGTCATAGGGAGACGTATTCTCGGGGTTGCTCCACCCGGGGTGCCCTCCGTAAAATGAACTCAGATTAATTGTTTGTTCAACGCTAACCGCTAACATAAAACACTTTATCTGTTTTATGATTCATAGTTATAGTTACAGTTATAGGAAGTTCACAGCTAAAGATGGATTATAGTTAAAGTCATAGGCAGGTTAAAGACTTGGCGATTCTAGAATTCCCCTAAATTGCCAAGGTAGGCATGGCGACCCTAGGTTCCCTGTGGTTGCCAAACAGTAGGTTGGGTAGAGCTCACTGAGACATTATGTCTCATCCCATTCCTTCTGGTGCAGGTTCACAGGCAGGATCGCAATCAGCACGCAACAAGGGTAAGGAGAAGGCTACGGACTGATCGTGCTGTTGTTTTATGTTTGGATGATTGTATTATACGAATGTATTATATGTTGTGGAACTTGATGTACTCATAACAAGAGAATTGTATTAACTTTGGATGTGATATTACAGTGTGTTGTAATATTTGTATGAACTTTTATATTGTAAATTAATGTATCCAATACGAAATTTTAATACTCGTATAAGATCCTAGGCAATCTTATTATGGGTGTTACATTAACACTCCCTCCTCCTTATTCCATTTGACTTTTGACTTCTAGATCAAAGAAAAAAGACATTGATGCCAATTTATGTCATTTAATTGTTTGTCTGCATCCTTAAGATACACTAGCTTTGCTCTAACCATGATAAAAGGGATGATTTTATTTCTAATTCCCTTAATTCAATTTCTTGAGTCCAAAGTTGAAAACCTATGATTCCTTTCAATTGCATTAAATTTACAAGTCATAAACTACCATTGACCACCTTTTATTACAATATATATCACTCATTACTCATTTGCTTCCCAAGAGTAAATGACATTAAAAGTTTACTATAGTCCATAATCTTCTTTCCCTTCTAAAACTCGTTTGACCTTCTCTCTCATGAATGACTATTCCACTAGTGTCCAAATTCAATTGATGCTCATTAATCCTTCCATAATTTTCCTTAACACAAATTAACAAACCATGAGTTACTCTCTTATGTTTTTAAGGTCTATTACAACAAGGAGTGAAACATTCATTCACTTGCTCTCCCCATGATTATAATTAACCAATATCAAAGAAAACTCTCCTCCAGGAGGTAAATATCATTCTACTTACTCCATTTGTTCCATATATCCATTCCTAATCTAAAGTCATTTTCTGAAGATTGTCCCATGATCAAATGAGTACTTCGTAGGACTCAAACAACATATTTCTCCCCTCAGCTTCGTGTACCCATCAAAGAAGTTTTTGTTCGTGCTTCTTGCAGCTTCGTGGAATCGCCACTTTAGTAAAGAAATTCACCCAAAGGTAAGGGCGGTATTCCGTACAATCATGTAGTTATAAACTCATATGCTAAGTTGGTAGTAGAGCTCTTTTCCTAATAAAAGTGAAAACTTTAATATAAATAAAGAGATAGAGAATAATTTTTGTGGCATATCATGTGTAGTGTGAAAGAGTCTCATTTTTTGTGGCATAGCATGGCATTATGTTGTAATTTTGCTTGTGTTTTGAGAAAAGAGGCTTAATGAAAGTTTGGAAAGAAAGTTGAAACTTTTAATCAATTTTTATAAAAGTAGTGATGATTTCAAGCAGTTCATAACATGCATTACATGGCATGTAGTTGTGTCATAGGTTGCCAAGTGGGGCGATTTATTCTTGTGCCAAATAGGGCGATTTATTCTTGTGCCAAATAGGGCGATTTATCCTTGTGCCAAATGGGGCGATTTATTCTTGTGCCAATTGGGGCGATATCCGGATCATGGTCTAGTTGCATCTCCATGCATCAATTGCATAAAGTTCATATTTTAATTTCTTTATTTGTATTGAGCTTTTGGATTTTATGTGGTGAGTGTTTTACTGTTCTTCTTATCTTGTGTTTTTATGTCTATATGATTGTATTTTTGTGGTTTAGGAATACTGACCCCTTACAACCAACATTTTAGGTATTGATGAGTTTGAAGATTTGAAGCAAAAAAATGGTGTTTAGCTTGCACGCGCACGGGGAATAAATTTGGGTTTTCTTAAAATGTAATTTAAAATAACTTTTGAAGTTCATTATTTTTAATGTAATTTATTTAGTCTAATTGAGTAATTCAATATTCTCTTAATAAACAAAAAAAATGTAGTCTCTAAAACTAAAATAAATTAGACGTAATGTCTTGGATTAAAAATCCAGGGAGTTACAGCCAACATTAATTCCTTTCTGATATGGTATGCGAAAACAGAGGAACAGAGGAATGGCGTTTTGAATTGTTTCCTTCATACAGGTTGAGTGTTTCGTCCAGGGAGACAAACGTTGCAGAGAGCGATTCTGACTGTACAGTACTATACTGTTGACAGTGACAGCTGTTGACTTCTGCTTTTCCTTCAGACTCAGATTCCCAGTCTGTTCATCAGACGCTGTCTTCAGAAGCTCTTCTTCAGACGCTGTCTTCAGAAGTACAACACAAGCTTCAATATTTTCCTTTTGCTCTTAACTTGATCTTTCAGAACCACCATTAGATACAACAATTAAATATATGGTCCTGCACACTTAGAACAAATATTAGCATATCCAATTTTCTTTTAACACTTTGTTATCATCAAAACTCAAAAGGGACTTGTTCATACATTTTGGTCCAACAATCTCCCCCTTTTTGATGATGACAAACACAAGTATTAATAGAAAATTGTTGTTAATTTAATTAACAAGTTGACTTCAGGGTCTGAGGTTTGTAAGCTCCCCCTAAGTCTGATAATTCACAAGGGCAGTTTTGTAAGCTCCCCCTGAGTCTTATCCAGGTTAATTAAATTCAATTTAAATCAATAAAGAGCAAAAACTCAGAATTATCTCACATAAAATATACCCAGAGGCTAAGAGATAAGAAGATGTTCTCCTGAGTTAATTAATTTTCAATAATTAAATTATGTTCTGATATGGCTCAGAGCCTGAAATACTTGTTACTTTTACTCCCCCTTTTGTCATCAACAAAAAGAAAATTCAAGAATTTAAGACACAAGAGAGTTAAAACGTGAGATAAAAATGTTCAGAGCATTTTATTCAGTACCACTGAACTGTTTCAGACACAATTGTTCAGAACATATGGTTCAGTACTGCTGAACTCTTTCAGACACAATTATTCAGAACATATGGTTCAGTACTACTGAACTTTTTCAGACAGAATTAAGAGTTTTTAAAAGGGTCTGAAAACTGAACGTGTAAGATGAGAAAGTGAAATTGCGACTGTTTTTTGAGTGTTTTTGTTAAAACATTTCAGAAACTGAAAACAGAAAAACATTAAACACAACCGCACATTTCATCACTGCCCAGCAGTTATAACTTACCAGTTTCTGACCATGTGTCAGACAGCTGTTCAGATTCACTCTCATTAGTGGGCCACGTGTAAAGTGTCCACTTATAATGAGTTTTATCAGAAGTCAAAAATTCAGATTCTGAAACTCAGACTCTGATGTTTTCAGAGGTTGAACTTTCTTCAGACTCTCAAAGTGAGTGTCTGATAAGTCTTAGCTTCTGATAAACTTCCGATTCTCAGTTTCTATTCAAAGTCAAGCAATTTTTTCAGAGATAAAATGCATGTTCAGATTATTTTTAATAAAATTAAATCTATCTTCTGTGAGGGGTTTTGTAAATATATCAGCCCATTGATGATCAGTATCAATGAATTGAATATCCAAAACACCCTTCTGAACATAATCTCTAGTAAAATGATGTTTAATTTCAATATGCTTGGCTCTTGAATGTAGAATTGGATTTTTAGACAAACAGATAGCAGCAGTATTATCACAAAATATAGGAATGTTGTTTTCATGAATCTGATAGTCTTCCAACTGATGTTTCATCCAGAGCAGTTATGTGCAACAACTTGCAGCTGAGATGTATTCTGCTTCTGCTGTTGACAATGCAATAGTTGATTGTTTTTTGCTGGCCCAGGATATCAGATTCTCACCAAGGAATTGACAATTTCCACTGGTGGATTTTCTTTCAATCTTGTCACCAGCATAATCAGCATCACAGAATCCAACCAGCTTATAATCTAAGGATTTCTTATACAGAAGTCCAAGATTAATTGTTCCCTTCAGATACCTGAAGATTCTCTTGACAGCAATCATATGAGATTCTCTAGGATCTGATTGGAATCTTGCACATAAGCATACACTAAACAAAATATATGGTCTAGAAGCTGTTAAATATAACAGAGAATCAATCATACCTCTGTAGAGATTCTGATCTACCTCTCCTTGTTCATTTAGTTTGTTTCTGAACACCCATTTTGTTCCAACAATGTTCTTGATTGGCTTCAGGAGAAGTGTCAGCTTCTGAGAGTTTTTTAGCTACTGGAGGATTTTCAACTTCTGGACATTCTTCAGACTCAGAAATCCTTACAGAATCTGAAGTGTCCTCTGAGAGCTGAATATCAGTACCAGTGATCTAGCCTTTCTGGTTTCCTCCAAATCCCACAGTTCCTCCCTCTTTCATGGTCAGGGTTTAGAACATAAACTTTTCTCCTGTCATGTGACGCAAGCAGCCACTGTCCAGGTACCATGATCTTTGCTTTTCTTTTACTCTTAAGCACATCTGCAACATAAATAATTTCAGACTTAGGTACCCATATCTTTATGGGTCCTCTTGGGTTAGTTTTGAAAGGTTTAAACTTTTGTTGCACGTTATGTCTGGAGTTATAAGACTCTGACTTGTTCAGATACCTTGGATATGAATCCTTTAATCTTGAATAAGTCTTAGTATCAGACACTGAGTTCTTCAGAACCTGAGCTTTCAATGGTCTTGACTCAGATTTCTTCAGAACCTGAGACTTGAAGGTCTTTGGTTCTGAGCTTTTTAGAGTCTGACCCTTTGAAGACTTTGGTTCTGTTTTCTTCAGAACTTTGGACTTAAGAGTCTTTGATTCTGATTTGTTCAGAATCTTGGATTCAGAAGTAGTAGGTTCTGATTTGTTAAGAACTTCAGTTTTGCCTGCTCCTGACACAAAGCAAACTTTCAGACCTTTCTTAATACAATAAGAATCAGATGACAGATTGTCTTTCTTTTGTATCCTTTGTCTGACATTCTGAGATTTAAAGGTTTTGTGTAAACTAGTTTAGTATTCCTTGAAGGTTTTACAAACACAGTCTTTTGAAAATGTGAGTCTGAATTTTTCAGAGTCTGAGACTTGCTTGTCTTAGGTTCTGAACTCTTCAGACTCTGAACCTTTCTAGGTTTAGAATCTGCTTTCCTCATAGTCTTAGACTTAGAACCTTTTGGTTTAGACTTTGGCAAAGTTTTAGATTCTGCCTTCATCTTTCCCTTAGGTTCAGAAGTTTTGGATTCTGAGTTTTCAGAACCTCAGGTTTGGCAATCTCATTTTCTGATGAATTCAGTTTCTCAGAAATGTCAGATGCAGATACAAAGCACACCTCCGTGCCTTTCATAATATCTCCAGAACAGGATGGTAGGTTTGTTTCTTTTGAAGGACTGAAAGGATAATTTTTGAAACCAATACCTTCTCCCCTGTTTTTGTTAATATTATAAATCATAGAAGCAACTTTACTTCTGTTGATTCCAGTTAGGATAAAATCCTGAAGAGCAATTTCATGTTCACTTGGAACTTCATCAGGTTTTTATGAACCATTTCTCTGAGTTCTCTAACTTCTTCCTCAATCTCATTGATATGATTTTGAAGTTGGAAATTCTCATCGGTCAGCAAGTTGTATTTCTTTTTCAAATATTTTAACTGAATTAGCTTGCTTCTGAGATGGTTCATAAGATCCTTAATTGTATCAACAAGTTCAGAACGAGTGAGTTCAGAATATACCTCATCTTCATCTTTAGAGTCTGAACCTGACTCTGCATCAGAAGATGTTGTAGCAATAAGAGCGAGATTTGCTTCTTCTCCATCTTCCTTCTCAGACTCAGATTCATTGTCAAGCTCATCCCATGTAGCCATAAGACTTTTCTTGAATCTGTATTTGAGGTTGCCTGACTTTGAGTTGGTTCTTCTGGATTTCTCCTTTGATTTGTCCTTTTGAAGATCTGGACAATCAGTTATGAAATGACCAGTTTTCTTGCAGTTGAAGCAACCCTTCTGTTCTTCCTTCTTGGAACCAGATCCCTTGAAGTTACTGCTTCTGTTAGAAGATTTCTTTTGTCTCTTCATCAAGTACTGAATTCTTTTAGAAAGCATTTCCAGCTCCTCAGCTTCTGATTCTTCTTCAGAACATCCCTCAGGATATTCTTCATCAGATTCTATAGCTTTTGGAGCTTTTAATGACTTTCCTTTAGATTTAAGTGCAATAGACTTTCTAACAGGTTCATCTTCATTGAGTCCCAGTTCATGCACTTTGAGAGAGCTTATAAGATCTTCAATACTTAGAGTATTTAGATCTTTAACTTCCTCAATAACAGTCACTTTAGGTCTCCATTTAGATGACAGACTTCTGAGAATCTTGTTCACATGATCAGCAGTTGAGTAACTCTTTTTCAGGATTTGAAGTCTAGAAACCAGAGTCTGAAATCTTGAGAACATAGTCTCAATGTTTTCATCCTCCTTCATTCTAAACAACTCATACTGTTGAACCAGAAGATTTGCTTTTGCTTCTCTAACCTTCTTGTTTCCTTCATAGTTAGAGCAGAGAGGTGAAGATGGCTTTTGTTGTTGATTTATCACTTAGCTTTAGATACTCATTGTGGGGTAGAGAGTCCACAATGATACCTCTTACATTGTGATGCTTTCTGTAGATCTTTCTTTCAGCACCAGTAAGGCTTCTTCTATTAATAGCTACTCCTTCTTCATCAACCGGTATAGTTATACCATCTTCAATGATGTCCCATAGACTATCATCTATTCCAATGATATGACTATACATCTTGCTTTTCCACCATGAAAATTTCTCAGGATCACCAGTAAACATAGGAGGTTTATGGTGTGAGTGAGATTTTCTTTCATCTGTACCATATTCACCACCACCACTTCTGGATGTGGATTCACCAGATACACCAGAAGACATGTTTTTCTTAGGATCTAGACTGACTCACTGTTAGGTGATTGAATATCAGAACCGGAGCTCTGATACCAACTGAAGGTGAGAAAAACACAAGAAGGAGGGGTTGAATTGTGTTGGCCTTTTTCTTTCTCAAAAACTTATGTTAGTTCAGAGTCTGATATTGATCAGAACTGAAGCTATTTTCAGAGTTGTTTTGCAGCGGATATAAAGCAAATGAGAGAGAGAGAGAGAGAGAGAGAGAGAGAGAGAGAGAGAAGGACACAAGCAATTATCCTGGTTCATTCCACAACTCGGAAGTAGTCCAGTCCCCTTGTCACTTACAAGAGATTTTCACTATAATCACAAAGATTACAATTGCTCAAGCACAAAGCAAGAGACTTTCAATGCTCAAACACAAAGTAAGAGACTTCCTATGCTCAAACACAAAGTAAGAGACTTCCTTGCTCAAACACTAAGTAAGAGACTTCCTATGCTCAAACACAAAGTAAGAGACTTCTGATTGCTCAAGCACACAGGCGAGAGACTTTGAATCAAACAAATTTACAAAAGAATATGTTTGAGTTGAACACTTTATATACTATCAGTGGTGTTCACAAAATACAACACAGATTCAGAATCTATACTTAAGAAATTCTAAGATAAGAAAGTTTGTAAGAATTTCTAAGTTATTTGATGACTTTCGAATTTGGCAGATTATGTGTTTCCAGAAAACAGAGTCTTGTTACAGAGTCACTTTTTCTTCTTCAAATCCTCTGTCCTTTATAGAGGAGTAAAGAGCTGTTGAGAAGATGTCAGGTCATCAATAAAGCCGTTTGAGATTGAAGCCTCAACCAACATTAATTCCTTCCTGATATGGTATGCGAAAACAGAGGAACAGAGGAATGGCGTTTTGAATTGTTTCCTTAAAACAGGTTGAGTGTTTCGTCCAGGGAGACAAATGTTGCAGAGAGCGGTTCTGAGTGTACAGTACTTTACTGTTGACAGTGATAGCTGTTGACTTCTGCTTTTCCTTCAGACTCAGACTCCAGTCTGTTCATCAGACGCAGTCTTCAGAAGCTCTTCTTCAGATGCTGTCTTCAAACGCTGTCTTCAGAAGCTCTTCTTCAGACGCTGTCTTCAGACGCTATCTTCAGAAGCTCTTCTTCAGACGCTGTCTTCAGAAGTACAACACAAGCTTCAATATTTTCCTTTTGCTCTTAACTTGATCTTTAAGAACCACCATTAGATACAACAATTAAATATATGGTCCTGCACACTTAGAACAAGTATTAGCATATCCAATTTTCTTTTTAACACTTTGTTATCATCAAAACTCAAAAGGGACTTGTTCATACATTTTGTTCCAACAAGGTCAACCAAAAGTCAATATCTTGGATCAGAAGAAAAGGACGCCTTTCAGAAGTTGAAGATTAACCCCATCAGACTCAGAAGACCCCATCAGACTTGGAAGACCCCCAAACTCAGCAGATCCTGAGGGACCCAGACTCCACTTCAGATTTGTCGTCTTCTATACCTGTCTCTATCAAGGATATGAGTAAAGTTTTGTCTTCTTCTAACCACGTGTAGAAACGAACAAAGAACTTCAAGGACAAAGAGAATGAACGGATACTTCCAGTTTCAGCAAAGGAATTTCAAATGACTATTCAACAAAATTATCCATATCAGGCAATGTCCCAACATCCTTGATTTGAAACTTCTCAACGACTTTTAATGTGCTGGCACTATTTTCCAACATCTCTCAAATCTTTGCTGGCACTCGTAATACCATGACAGATGAATTGAGTTCATATTCACAATTTTTTTTCTTAGACCGTGGGTTTTGAATTATAATATGAGGTTTGAACTAAACAAGTGACTGATTGTTTTTAATTTTTTTATGAAACTAATTGTATTTAAATTAATGTAATCAATTGTGATTTTCTCAGGAAACATATTATGGATATTTGATTGTTAATTTTGGATTGTTGTTTCGCCTACCACAACCAATAGTCCTTTGAAAATTACTTTATACACTTCAAAGAAGGCTAAAACACACCAGTAAATGACAGTTACCTCGGCGGCAGTTAATTGCCGCTGTGATGGTGCATCGGCAGTTAACTGCCGCCGGATCCATCGACAGTTAGTTGTCGCCGTCCCCATCGGCAGCTAACTGCCGCTGCGATCTGTATATAAACAGAATCAGAACAGAACCTGTGTTTTACAGGTCTAGAAACTAAAATTCTCTCAATTTCTCTCCAATCCTCTCCAATTCCATTCCACTAAATTCAAGCAATTTAATACCCATCAGCAACAAGTAAGTAGTATTAATCATTTTTAATGTTAATGTTAGTTTAGATACGTTTATTTTTGTTAATTTTGGTAGATTGCATGTGGTTAGGGTTTATGATTAAATTGAAATTTTGGTAGATTGAATGTGTAGTTTATGATGTTATAGATGAATGTAGTTGTTGTGAATGTTGTTTAGATTGTGTTTAAGTATAATGTGGTTGAGAATGTTGTCCAATTAACACAATGTGAATGTTGCACTCAAAGTGTTTGTTAAAATGCCTAAATGAGTATGTTGATGAATGTTGTTTAGATTGTGATAGAATCGTGAGAATGTTGGAATTGTGATAGAATGATGTTTTTATTATGCCTAATTTTTTTAGTTTTGTTTTTATGTAGATATGTCTGATCAAAACCAAGATAGGACGACTATAGCTGGTAAGCAGCCCATGACTAGCAGCTACCGACGGGAGAGGCAGGCTGCAAACCCTCATGTGCCTAAGAGGGGAAGAGGTCGGAGGCCTGTTACGGGTGAGGGTAGTTCTCAGTCGACACAACAGGTGGAGGACCCCACGCAGTACTTGCATTATCAGGAGCAGCTACATAGTGCCACAGATGGTGGCTATGACGTCCAGCATGTTGCTGATGAGAGTTGGGACGAGGATGCGGCTGCGCTAGATGAGGACGAGATTGCGGCTGCGACATCCCCTGAGCAGTTACCTGATGTGGCTCCATTTCCTGGAGGGCCTTATGATGACTCATTGTTGTCATCATACGCTTCACATGTTGCATTACGGTTGTGGTATAATGCAAACAATGTAAGTTTTCTTTTTTTCTTTTTTAACTTTTATATATGAAGTCGATATATTTTTTTTGTATGATAACTTTTAAAAAAAATAACATGAACACATGTCGTTGTCTGATTATTTTTTTTGCCTTCAATTATTGTTCGCACGTAATTTTTTTATATATGAAGTATATGCTAACACATGTCGTTGTCTGATTATTTTTTTTGCCTTCGATTATTGTTCGCGCGTAATTTTTTATATATGAAGTATATGTTTTTTTTGTATGATAACGTTTAAAAAAAATGACATGAACACATGCCGTTGTCTGATTATTTTTTTGTCTTCGATTATTGTTCGCGCATATTTTTTTATATATGAAGTATATGCTTTTTTTTGTATGATAACGTTTTAAAAAATGACATGAACACATGCCGTTGTCTGATTATTTTTTTTGTCTTCGATTATCGTTCGCGCGTAATTTTTTATATATGAAGTATATGCTATTTTTGTATGTTTTTGATTTATGTGGTGTTTTTTTATTATTTTAGATTCCTAACACCCGTAGGATGAGATGCATAAATCACGGGCCGAAGGTGGCAGAGATCCAGCGTCCACATATGAATCAACTCTGGTTTTGGGATCCTATAAGGGCGAGTGGGTTGCATGATTTGCTGTACAAATGGTATTCTACTGTTAATCATGCTCTGCTCAAGGCGCTAAGCGAGAGGTGGCATTCTGAGACCAGCATCTTTCACATGCCTACTAGGGAAATGACCATCACTTTAGATGATGTGCCGTGTCTACTGCATGTTCCTGTTGAAGGGCGGATGTTGAGCCATAGAAAGAAGGTGTCTCAGGTTGATGGGGTGGAATTGATGGTGAGGTACTTAGGTGTCACCCAGGAGTATGCGGTGAAAAATTGCAAGATTGAGTATGGTGGCTACATTAGCTATTAGGCGCTTGTGGCCACCAGATTAGCGCTTGCTGAGACGCAGGAGCAGCTCCAGGAGCTAGCCAGGCGTAGGCTTGCCTGTGTGAGGTGTTTCCTCCTATACCTGCTTGGATGTACGTTGTTCAGTGATAAGAGCAACAAACACATTGACCTGACATTCGTGCAGACGATGGAGACCTTTGTTGGGATGAGGGACTACTCGTGGGGAGGAATGGCATTGGCATACCTTTACCACAGTCTATTTGAGGCCTCTTCGCTTACAGGAAAGAGGATCGGGGGAAGCACGACACTTTTGATGGTAATAATTTTAATTTACTATGTCTTTTAATTTACTATGCTTTCTAATTTACTATGTCTTTTAATTTACTATGTTTGCTAATAACTTATAAATGTGTTTGGTTTGTGCAGGGATGGTTCTTGGCACATTTTCCAGAAGTCTACCAACATGACCATAATGATAAATACAGGCAAAACTATCCTTGCGCGGCCAGATGGATTCCATACAGGGGTCATGCGAATTTGAAAGCCCTACCGTCTGACGCTGGATCGTTTGGAGATGGATGATGTTACCTGGATGCCATACAAGGATCATAGGGAGATCCAGGAGTTTGTGGAGATATGCTGGTATTCAGGCTGGATCATGTGTGGTCGTGACATCATCTACCGTCACTTGCCTGAGTGGGTTAAAAGGTAATACGGGTACGTGCAGGACATCCCCCGAGCTCCGACGTCTGTGCTTCCTCTCCCTTTTCAGGCTGTTGCACAGGCTTTCCTAGACTTCCGTGTGCACATCATTCCTCAGGCTGCGTGGGGTAGGGAGGTTGATCAGCCATGGCAGTACAAGGAGGGATACATGAGGTGGTACAGACATGTGTCTCACCCAAAGATTATGCCACCTATTGATGGATCTCCTCCGAGGCCAGCAAATGAGGAGCAGATCATTGCACACCATCAGCAGCGGCACCAGGAGAGAGAGGCTCGCCTGATACCATTGACATGGTTGGTGGCGTTATGAGCCAGGCTGATGACTACTTGGGTCAGGAGGCTATGAACAATGAGGAGTTGTATCAGGCGATGCGCCATATCAGGGACATGATGGAACTGATACTGTATAGGAGGTCGAGGAGGCGGCAGCAGCAACATCATGATGACCAGGATCAGGATTAGGACATTTTTTTAGGACTTTTGTTAGTTTTTTTTGTTGACATTTGTTAGATTTTTTTTGTAAATTTATGTCACATTATCGTAGTTTTTTTGGTACAATTTTAACATGATTTCGTGTTTATTTTGCTTTATTTTGATTACTTCGAAACAACAATAACAACAATTCATTCATGATCCGAACTAAATCATAACTAAAAATTCACAAAATAAGCGTTATATTACATTAGATTATCCCTAAATATGTTGTATCATCATGATGTTGGATTTAAATTTAATTCTTGAAAGTTTGCGGAAAACATATATATGCTCTCATGTCTTATACTTAGTGTAAAAATTTGCAAGTCTTTTTGAAATCTCAAAAGAATGAAGAGAACACAACACATGTATTCTACAAAATCAGCTATATATGTTTTCACATCGAATTCCCTCATATAAGATGAGTCATGACAAAAAGGAATGCATTCCAATATATTATTTTGAACTTAATCCTACTGCCCTGCCAACTGACAAAGTTTCAATTGACAGAGGAGCATGATCAAGTACAAAACAACATCTTAGAACTGCATTCCCTTTTGTTACACTCATCCTATACGAAGGAATTCGATGTGAGAACCTATATAGCTGATTCTGCAGAATACATGTTGTGTTCTCTTCATTCTTTTGAGTTTCCAAAAAGACTTGCAAACATTTACACTAAGTATAAGACACTTCAATGCCAAGATTTTCCGCAAACTTTCAAGAATTAAAAAAAATCCAACAAAACAACGACACAACATAATAATACTACCTAAACATCTTCATCCGGCCGAATCAAACTCTTGAGAATATCTTCTGGCGACCTCAACAACGTAACATCCATCTCGAGGGGGATCATGTTCGGCTCAGCAAATATTGAGAACATGCTCCTCACGTCGTCGTCGTTCGTTAACTCCGACCGAGTGAACGACAAATTCCCGTCTGAGTCGAACGATGGACAGTGATACCAAACATATTCCACCTTCCTCGCGTCTTCGTGGTTGATTCGTTGGTTGATTTCATGAAGTAGATCCTTCAATTCTTTTAACGTCACATCTTCGCAAACCTTGAAAAAATGTTGGTTACCACCGTTGAAGGATACATGAAAGTATACTTGAGCCATTTTTTCAGATCTACACCATAAGAAGTTAAAAACAATCCAATTAAAAACTCATTCAAACATTTCATCAAACACTTGTAGTGCAAATTATACATAAACCCTAAAGCTAAAAATTACAACATAAACATGCAAAAATCTAAACATTTAAGCAACACAAGTCATTTCCATGTAAACATTCTATCATTTCTTGCCAAAAAAATAAAAAATTAAACAAAGTCTAAAACTAAAAAAAAAATTAAATTAAGATAATAAATGTAACATATAAGCATAAAATGACAATGAACTTGATTATGAAAACTTACTTGTTATTGGAGTGTTGGTTGATTTGAAGTTGAAAAATTTTAGATTTTTGGAAGATTTGAGAGAATTTTTAGAGATTGAAGAGATGAAGATGCATGTTCTGGTTGCTGAGCTTCATAAGTACTGATTGCAGCGGCAGTTAGCTGCCGATGGACCCGGCGACAACTAACTGCCGCTGGTTTCCTTCCCATCGGCAGTTAACTGCCGCCGGATCCTTCCCATCGGCAGCTAACTGCCGCCGGGGTAAAAACGTAAATTACTGGTGTGTTTTAGCTATCTTTGAAGTGGGAAAAACAATTTTCTAGTCCTTTTTAGCTTAAAAACCGAAAGAAAAAAAATATAAAATAAAATCTTAGCGAATAAAAGTAAATTTAATAATAATAATAATAATAATAATATAAAAGATATATTAAATTAATAAATTTAAATTACTATGCTTCAAAAAAAATATTACTAATTTTTTTAAGAACTAAATTAAATTACTAAATTTTAAATACTTAAAATATTTATTAATTTAAATTTTATAATGAATTAAGAATGTCTTTCAATATCATTTTACAATTATTAGCTAGTTGAACCGCTAATTTGTCCAAACACTTTAATTAGATTATCAACCATCAATCACCAGTCATAAGCTATCAGTCATTAATTATAAGATATCAGCTATCAACTAACTTATCAGCTATCTGCTATTTTTACCGAAGATAGCCAATAGGTTGTATAGGATACCATGCCACAACCGCTAATTGATGTCGGTCATTTTCTAGCACCACCTTTTCTCATTATTAAAGGTTATAGCATTAGTTTTCGTTCAAAACTTCAGGTGAAAAACACATGGTCCAAATTGTCGGCTTGCTAATGATAAGCACATATAAAAAGCCAACATCAGTTGAATACAATATCACGAATCAAAGTTTGAATTTTGATCGAAAGAGATACATACATCTAATGTTTATAAGTGTTCAAAGTTTGAATTCTGATTAAAAGAAATACAAACGATTAAATGTCTCAGTATTTAAAATAAGATGATTATCTTTGGTGGAGAGAATCTACTAGAAAAAAAATCACACAAAAAAAGTTTTACATCACTATCTGGAAATTATCATTAAATGGTTCCCTTGAATCCCTTCTGTTTCATCCTCAAGCAAGTGTCTGCCATATTGAATTGTAGAGATAAAATCCCCATGAGAAACCACATGAAAATTACTAAAATAGGAAAAAGAGATGAATCTGACCAATTTGTCTTTCTTGCACAAACTAACATGTGTGGTCACACACCGAGCCAAATTTTGCGAATCTAATGCTCCCTGGCTATATTCTCATATATCTTAATTATATCCAAGCCAACCACCGCTAGATCTAAAGAGTACATAATATAACTCACTTTTGTGTACTCTTTTATTTTCTAGCCAAATTGATTGTGGTATTAAAAAATATAAGTTTTAATGGAATTTCATTTTGTATTTTCGTCATTATTGTCTCACTATTGCTTCTCAAATGTTAAACAATCAAAACAATTTAATAATGTCATTGTTAAAAACAATTAAATTTAGTGTCTCTTAAGTACAAATTATATGATAAAAAATGTAAAGATATTTGACATAATGTGAAGCGTGAGTTCAAATTTCTTTAGGTGAACTCTTTAAAACATGAAAAATGAAATATAGTGACAAAACATTGTTTTATCCAAGTGTGAATTATATGTCCTACATCGAATAGAAAAATGGAGGTTAGATGTGGATGGTCTCCCAAGCTCCCATAACCCAACAAACATAAGTGAGTTTTCTTTTTATTTTTTCTTTCTCTGATTTTCACGATTAATTTTGTTTTTTTAGTAGTGTAAATGTTTTTCTCCCAGTTAATTATTCAAAGCTTTTAAAAATCTAAGTGCAAAAATAAGGGGAATATTTATTTTTGCATCATATAATTCCCTTCATTATGCTTTCATGCATTTGAGCACTTTATCATCTAAACAACTAAGATCGTGTGTGAAAGGTTGCATGGCTTTAACAACTATTCAACATATCTCTCTGTCTCTGATTTTGTTTATGAATTCATTGAAAATTAATATAAAATAAACCCATGTGAATGATAGAGCTAAGTAAAGTGTTATGTGTAACTGGATCAGAATATAATAGGTATAGGTATTACTTTATTTATTAGGAGCTTATAGTGTTACTATAGTTCATTGGAGGTAATGAATAAGTTTGGAATCTCTTTATGCAAAAATTAAAGGCAATATTCTACTAATTTTTTTTACTCACAATGTTAGAATGAAAAATTTCTGAAGTATATATGGATTTTTAACACAATAGAAAAGGACTTTCGTCAAAAGACTCCAGAACCCTTTCTCTCTTACTAATGGAATTGATTTTGCACTACTCAATCCACATAATTTAAGTGTTAAAATTATAAAGCTAGTTAAGCAAAGATTCAAACAGATAGAAAAGTTGGTTTGCAACCAATAAGAATGTGGAATAGCCGTTTTACTTGAATGTGATAACTTCCAAGCAAAAATATATGGACAAAAAGGATTTGACCTTGGCTCTTTTCATTTTTACATCATGTATATAAATTCTAGCTTATTAGATCTTTTTTTTTTTTAACTTTTAGAGTGTGTTTGGACCAATTAGTTTTTCAAGGTAATGTAATTTAGAGGATACTTCAAATTCTTCTATGCAAATTCTATTGTTTGGATGATAAATTTTGAAGATTTCAATTAAATGAATGGATTTCATGAAGTGTTTTGTCTAAAGCTAAATTTAGAGAATTTTAAATTGGTCCCTATAATTATCTCAAATTATGTGAATTTGTTTATATATATTTCAAACATTTACACATTAGTCCCTATTCTTTTTCTTCAAATTTGGATAATTGGCCCCTCAATTTTTTTTTAAATTGCTAATCGGCACCTCAACTTTATGAAATTCTCATTTTGAGTCACTTTTCATTGTATACTAATACTTCTATTTAATTTTTTTTAAAATTTATACAAAAAATCTAGTTCAACAAAGTTAAAAAAAATGAAGAAATTATTACAAAATATTAAAAATAAAGGAAATTAAATTAAAACATTTAAAATGTCTAAAATTCTAGTTTACCTATAATTTCCAATTAGTTAATCAAAATTCTCTCAGGTACCAAAACTTCCTAGTGTAATCGACCAAGACAATACAAATGCAGCTACTATTTGACAAAATAAAAGCCACCCTTATTAAAGCTTGCTAAATATTTATACAATTTTTTCCCTAAAAAAAATATTTATACAATTTTTCTAAACAAATTTTCACTTAGCTAGTACTACTTAGTAGTGTTGTGTGAGGGAGAAGGCTAGTCAAAGATTTTGTGTTGTAATGATTAAAGTGATTAGGATGTCTTTACTCATATGAAAATGATTTTTTTAAGGAAAGGACAATAAATAAACAAGGAGCAAAGGAAACAGTAAAGAAAAAGTAAAGTTGGATAGAAGGGGGAAAAATTAAAGGGGAAAAATTGTAAAAAGAAAAGAAGACAGTGACTGTATGCCAGGTTGATTTGTTCAGATGCTTAGTGGGTCCATCTTGAATTTCTGAACTGATTAATGATAAAAGATTAAAAGGGTTCTTTTCAACTTGGGCCAAATTTAGAAGGAACATCTCATGGACCCACTCTTTTATATAGCTATATAACACTAAAAAGTAAAAATGAATGAATCAATATTTTTCTTATGGTGAACTGTGAATGAATCAATTAATTTCACTCTATATGTAACAAAAAAATTAACAACAAAATATAACATTTAACGGTCAATCAGATTTAATGTAAAATCACGTATATTTTGCATTAAAATTGGATAACTAATAGTTTTGAAATTGGAAGTAACTTTTCATTTGAGAAATTTTTTTCTTATCAACACATTGAACATAGGTTTGGATGAACGGTGAAATGATTACTTTCTCTTTTAATTATGAATAATATAAATTATTTTTTAAAATCAATCAAGTGTAATTGAAGATTATATAATCATTTAAAATGTTGTTTTTGATTTTATTAAAAAGATTATATATATATATATTAAAATATAGACTTAGCGCTTCAATACTCTTCCCTCGTAACCCTTCTCCCAAACAAAGTAAAACATAGTACTTATTTTGTAGTTTTTTTTTATAAATCATTTTTTTACGTTGAGGGGATGATATTCCAGTCGAAGGTTCGTATCCCTCGAACGACAATAGCCGTGTTCGAACTTGTAATCTCCGGATGTAAGGTCTATCTTTGTAATACTAGACCATGCCTTCATAGTTTTTTTTCTAAGAAAATTCTTTTAAGTAATATGATATGATAGAATACAGCAACCGTAAAAATTATTGCATAATAATAAAAATAATACAACATTGGTATTGTCCTCATAGATTATATGTAAAATATCAATTCAAAAATGTGTTTACATTTTGACCGAGAAATAAATAATATTTTTGAATTTTTATATTGCTATAAAATCAAGAATCAGAGATAGATTGACTTAATGGATTAGAATGTTAGGAATAAGTTATAATTGATTTTTGGCCAAATGCATCATTGGGTCCTTTAAGTTTAACGTTTGTACCAGATTAATCCTTTTAGTTTTTTTAGTTTCAAATTGGTACTTTATGTTAGTAAAATTGTGCATCTACTCCTTTAAGTCATAAAATATATGCACCATTACCATATTTCCATCAAACTCAGTTAAAAAGTGCTTATGTAAATGTTTATTGCTAAGTTGACAGCTAAAATTCACCTCTCTCAAAAATAGGGTTCATAAGTGTATTATTCAGTCCTAGTTTGAAACAAAAATCATTCAATTACTTGATTTATAATGTTGTTGATGAAATATTTACCTCTAAGATTAGGATTGAATTAGCAAAACAATAAAAAGAAAATGTATATAAGTAATCATGTTTGATGTCATAAAGACTTTTTAATCTTCCACCTCAATGTTAAATGGTCATATAATCATTTTTTTTAACAAAGTTGTATGAAAAAATGGATCAATTTGTTACAAAAAAAAATAATTAAAGGACTAACTTGTTCACTTTTACTACCATAAAGGACCCATTTGAAACTAAAAAAACTAAAAGGATTAATCCAGTATAAATGGTAAACTTAAAGGACCCTAGGATGTATTTCGCCTTGATTTTATTTGGTATATCCTAAATTAGGTTTAATATGTTTTTTTAGGGAAACGATTAACATATTCCATTGCCCTATTTTTTTCTTCAAATTTACGATATTAACAAAATGAATTATAAGCTCATATTACTAAAAAAATACCTATTTGATAACAATAGTATTTTTTTCACGAACTTATAACTTATTTGAATTAGTTTATAGTTTTTTTACTTAAGCTAAATCAAATAGCTTATTGATTCAAGTTTATAACAAATCATTTTTCTCTCAATTTTAATTGGTGTCCTTTTTTTTTCCCGAAGAAGCCAAATGGAATATATTTTAAAAAAAAAGTATATGATCCCAAGCTAATTGCACAAGATGTGCCTATAAAGAGATTAGAAAAAAAAGTCTCATATTACATGGAAAACAAAACAAAAAAGATAAAAGTCAACACGCGGCATTGCCGAGTGGAGTAACCAAACAAAGATACAAATTACACCACCAAACATGGAAATAAAAAAATAAACTAGATTTGTACACATTAAACCACAACCATAAATGAAGTTTCACCCTGTCAACAATTTGAGCGATAGATGACTGCTTGTTTTAAAAAATTTCGAGATTATGCACCGTCTAAATAATTCAAATAGAAGTTATTCAAATTATTTGAAAACAAGTGTGACTATCTTTCCCGAAAAGATGGGCACCAGCAAATTGAGAATTGAAAATACCAATATTTGAAAGGAGAATAGTAGAAATTCCTAGCCAATGCAGAATATATAGAAGACCAAACATTCCCAAAAAAATTACAGTTTAAAAACAAGTGATTAATCGACTCCTCCTTCCTACAACTGCCCGAGCATAACAACGAACTTTGTTGAAGAGTATCACATCAAAGCAATTTATCCTTAGTTGAGATTCTTTTAATAAGCCATCGCCCAACAAAATGAGTCACTTTTAGAGGCACATATTTGTTCTAAATGATGTCTATTGAAAAAGGTTGAGCTTGTGACCATCATAAGTCTATAGTTTATAGACTCCTTTTACTGAATAACCTTGAGGTTAATCAAGCTTCCAAACTCAAGTATCTTCAAACGAGTCCTGCAAAACAATATTATCCAATAAATAGTAACATTCCTCAACCTTTGGTACCCTTTTAAAATTAGGTTATTGGATTGTTGCTTATCCCTACCCTACTTAAATTATGTCTAAATCAATATACAAATGAGGCATGTGTCAAATTAAGAACGTATAGTAATTAATCAATTAGAAAATTGAAGCAGTAGAGTAAAGCATGTACGACATAAGACATTTTACAAGAAGTGACATGCTACAACATTGTTTTTTTAGGGAAATATGCTTATAGCATTTGATTAATAATAAGATATTCAATACATTCAGATATAGGAGATTTTCATCATTGCATTTGATCTCATTTTTGCCTATTTAAACAATGCATTGCATAAGGATTAAGGACAGCACAAAAACACAGCAAAAAATCAGTTCTTAGACAGAGAATTTCATAGTGAATTGAGAGTGAATAGGCATTGAAAAGAGAGAGGAGCAATTGCACAATATTATTGTTCTTATTCATCAACATTCCAACTTTTGCAAAATCACAATCATCCAAGCCTCTTCCATTTTCTTACGCCACAAGCATTGGCTAGGAGTTTTGTAAGCATTCTGAATTCTTTATCTTTCATTTTGCATTGCTGCTTGCATCATTAACGTTTGTTTAAACTCATTTTGTTCAAGAAACCACTTTTGAAACCTCAAAGAAATCTCAAGTTTGCAAAACACCAAACTGAAGTGTTGTACTCATTTTCTTGCTAATTTCAAAAGCTTTTCAATCCCCTTAAGGTTCTGAAGTTTGTTCAGAAGCAGCTTCTGAGTTCAAATTTTCGCAGAGTTCGCAGAGCCAAGTCATGGTCGCTCTGCGACCATGACAGAACTCAGGTTCGCAGAGCCAAGTTCAGATCGCTTTGCGATCATGACAGAACTCATATTCTGAGTTCAAGCTTCTAAAAGTTTTTTTTGAGGTTCTAACCTAAAGATTCAGAACCTAAGAGGATTAAAATTCATTTTGGTCCAGAAGCATAACAAAGTTTTTGCATGTTATTGGAAATTTCACAAGTTTGCGCAACAATTTTGAGTAACTTGAGCAACAAGTTACGTTCATCAAATTTCAAAAACAAACTTGAAATTGAAACAAACTTGTTCATTTTCCAAAATCAAACTTAAGTAACAAGTTATGTTCAATAAGTTCCCAAAACCAAACTTGAACAATAACCTTGTTCATGTTCATTTTACAAACTTGAACTTGAGCCGAACTTGTGCATTTCCCAAACTTGTGCATTTTTTCATAAAAACTTGTTCATTTCACAAACTTGAACAACACTTGTTCATTTTTAACAAACTCGTTCATTCTTTTTTTTATGAGTTTCAATAACTAAGTTTTTGTTTACTTTGAGATTTCTTTAAGTTTCAACAAAAACTTGAATGAAAAAGGAGTGGTTTGACGTATGTCTCTCCATTCCCCGGTTGCACGAATACTTGACGTATGTCTCGTTGTTCGGGCAATCGTCATTCTATTTTCAACGCATCCAACACACCAAAACCTATTCTTGGCCCTTTTCGGTCAATTTGAACCTTTCTTGGTCCCCCGTGACCATTTGAACCTTTTCTTGGCCTCGTGGTCAATTCAAACTTTTTACGCCCGTGCGCGTTTTCAAACGGATACCATCGCCCGAACGCGAGTCCGTCCTTTTTACCTTTTTTAAGCTACCCTCATAACGGTGGTAGGTAAAACTTTTTATCGGTCTTCATTAAGCTATCATCACAACGATAGTAGACCACGTTCTTTTTCCTTTAAAAGCAAACTTTTTCACCCGAGCGTGATTAAATTATTTTTCATAATTAAAATCAACCAACACACAAACTTTTGCTACAAAGAACTACGTAGCTTTGATTTCTCCATCGCACCGGGAGATACGTAGGAGCAAGATTCACATCTTGTCAAGCACATTAATAAAAAATATCATTTTTCCCCTTTTCTTTATTCACTTTATATATTTAAGCATAGCAAGCAAAACTTTAAAAAACACTCTAGCCTTAACTAACTAGGAGGTTCCCGTTGAGTACAACGGATGTGAGGGGTTCTAATACCTTCCCCTCGCATAATCGACTCCCGAACCCAAAATCTTTAAAACGTGGTAATTTAGAACTTTTTCCCTTTTTCCCCGAAAAATTAAAAGTTCAGTCGTGAAACAAAATTTGTGAGTCAACGCTTATCCATAGCTTGATCTCCGAAATTCGACGCGACATTCTCCTTTCGAAAAATCGAAAACCTCTTCACTCAAAAGCTGAACAGACATTTTTTAAGTTAGTCATTGACATAAGAACTAAAATCTAATGAAAAGGGGGACATACTAACTTTCAATATATCCATGAAATTCTCAAATATTGTTTCACTAGTTTTAGCTACTAAGACAACATCAGTAATAAAGCTTTGCAATCTAGCTAGCTACTCATGCTTAAAATCTGCTTATGAGACATACCCACAATTACATATAACCTTTTAGTGGTGAATGCAAAAAGATACAAATAATAATAGTTGAAAAAGAGTATTGAATCCAGGCTTACAAAAGAGTAAAAAGAAAGCTACATCCTTATTAGAAACATGAATTCTCACAAGCCACACATCACTATAATACCTATTATTAAAAAAACATTCCATTAATATTCAAAGTATGAACATTTCATTCAAGACAACAAGTAACAAGAATTACCTTGGATTCAATGAATGTGCCAAACAATGAATGCTTGAATTCAGCTTCAATTAACATTCCTGCAGCCTTACAAACAAGAGCATTATCAGTTATGATTTGCACAACATTTTGTGGCCCTATAATGCTTGATAACATCTTTAAATATGCTGGCCATATAATGCTTGTCTTTATATTCATTGGAGCCATCTACAGCTTTTAAGGATATAGGGTCTCCTTCACAAATGCCAATGAAATTTATCAAAGGCCTCCTTTGCACATCTGTCCAGCCATCAGAAACCAATGTAACCCCCTTCAATGTCCACAAAGATTTTATAGGTTCAAGCAGCCTTTCAATATGAGCTCTCTCTTGCTTCAAAAGAGTGGTTCTTAGAGCATTATAACTAGGAGGAAGGAAGCCACTGAGGTTGTGATTAGCTGCAAAAGACATATACAACATTTTCAATACAAAATAACAAAGGTAAAATATGAAAATGAGAAAGAATATAGCAGACATGTAATACTTACTTTTATACAAATAATTCTGTAGTTAAATTCCAAACCAACAACTCCCTAATTATGGCAACCAACACAATTTTACAAAAGATGTAGAAATGAAAGGAAAGCCCAGGACCACTCAACAAGCATAAGAATGACAAATAGAGAATTTCAGCGATGAAATACAAGATAAAATGCATTATAGGATCTGTTCATGTCATATTATAGCAGGCTGGTTGGATGGGTATGCTAAAATGCATTATCATCTTCATATTATAGCAGGCTGCTCTTGTCAGTTGCAGATCCTATATATAGACTTCTTATAGGATAATATATAACATGCAGGCACTAGCTGCAACATCAAAATTTGCTGACTGTCTTAAGTTACTTCACAGTTTGCATTTGATTGAACAAGAACTGAAAGTGCTAAATAATGACTGAACGTTTTGTAAGACATCAGGGGCATCAATTTTTAAGAATCATTATTAAATATTTTATGTGTGGTTTATGCAGGATCATATATATGCAATTGAGGGTACCATATATCATACAAAACATATGATGTCACTATAAGCTTATCTTACGTAGGAGACTTAAACAATAGCATTGAAAACCCTAAAAAATCAAAACAAAACAATCATCAAATCACCATAAATAAAAACCTTAAACAATTCCTAGCTCATTAGCCTTGCCCTTCTTCTTCTTGCCTCCAGAAATGCCAGCAACATCACCACCTCTCCTTTTTGAAGACATTTACGTGTTGACCAAAAATGGGTTTGATGAAATGTTTGGTTTTTGTGAAAATTTTGGTTGGGAAAAGTTGTTTTGATGGTGGGTTTTAATGTTTAGGATGAATTTTTGTGTTTGAGTTAGGATTTGTGAAGATTTTTGGAGGTTTTGGTTTAGGGATTTGGTTTATACGAAATTTGGGATTTTTATTAGTAGTAGGTGATTTGTGATTTGTGATTTTGAAGGTTGGAATGTGCTTAATAGGTTGTGGGTTATTGATTTGGGTTGTGTTTGATGAGGTTTGGTGAAGTTTTGATGAAGATTGGTTGATTTTGGAAGTTTTAGGAGGTTAGGTTTTTAGAGAAGATGAAGATGAAAAGTTTGAATGGTGTATGATGAGGGAAAGGGTAAGGGAACCCGTGTTTTAATTTGGCTGATCCAATATGTTAGCGTCGGCTAAGCCGACTCTATATCTATTTCTAATTTTATTATATTAAATTTTTATCAATTAAAATAATAGAGTCGACAGACCGACTCTAAATATAGTCTAAAATGTCATACGTGGGTCCCCTAACCTTTAGCCTCGGCTAGGCCGACTCTAAATCTTTTTAAAAATAAAGGAAAACTAGAAATTGAAGTAGAGTGGGTTAGGCCGACTCTAGTCAGACGCTAGTAGCGTCGGTGTCGGCGGCCGACGCTAAAATTCGACGCTAAAACGTTGTTTTCTTGTAGTGGTAGAAGATCTGGCGTAAGGTCAACCAGAAGTCAATATCTTGGATCAGAAGAAAAGGACACCTTTCAGAAGCTGAAGATTAACCTCATCAGACTCAGAAGACCCCATCAGACTTGGAAGACCCCCAAACTCAGCAGATCATGAGGGACCCAGACTACACGTCAGATTTGTCGTCTTCTATACATATCTCTATCAAGGATATGAGTACAGTTTTGTCTTCTTCTAACCACATGTAGAAACGGACAAAGAGAATGAACAGATACTTCTAGTTTCAGCAAAGGAATTTCAAATGACTATTCGACAGAATTATCCATATCAGGCAATGTCCCAACATCCTTGATTTGAAACTTCTCAATGACTCTTAATGTGTTGCCACTCTTCTTCAGCATCTCTCAAATCTTTGCCTATATAAGGAGCCGAAGACCTGAAATAAATTAACAAGACTCTGCTATTTTACAGTGCCATTACTCTGTCAAAATCAATAGCGCAAAAACACATAGGAATTTCTTATCAAAGTTTGCAACTTAGAAATCCTAAAGTCTTAAGAGTCTGTTCAACATTGTTTAGTTTACACCTTTGATTGTTTGTCAAGTATAAGAACAAATTTGTTTATTTGGTAAACAAATAGAAGTCTCTTGGAGTTGTCCTTGAGCATTGGAAGTCTCTTGTAGTTGTGCTTGAGCATTAGAGGTCTCTTGGAGTTGTCCTTGAGTGTTAGAAGTCTCTTGGTAGTGACCTTGAGCATTTGGAAGTCTCTTGCAAGTGTGTTTGAGCATTTGGAAGTCTCTTGGAAGAGTCCTTGAACAATTGTAATCTGTGAGATTATAGTGAAATCCCTTGGAAGTGCAAGGGGATTGGACTACTCCTGTGTTGTGGGAGGAACCAGTATAAATTGCTTGTATCTATCTCTCTCTCTCTCTCTCTCTCTCTCTCTCTCTCTCTCTCTCTCTCTCTCTCTCTCTCTCTCTCTCTCTCTCTCTCTCTCTCTCTCTCTCTCTCTCTCTCTCTCTCTCTCATCTCCGTGTTCTATTTTATCCGCTGCACTCAGACTCAGACCAGTATCAACACTTAGAAAAAGAATAAAAAAAACCAACACAATTCAACCCCCGGTGTTTTTCTAATATTGTTTCCTTAAAAGTTTGTCCAACCTTGTCCTAAAAAAGACATGTAATTGCACTAGCTTGTATTTACACTAATTCCTTATATTTTGAATAAATTACTGATTTTCACTTGTGACTTTTTAATTCAAACTTGAATAAAAAAAATGTTATTTTATTATGAAAAACATGTTAAATATTTTTGTTTTTTTCCCCTCAAATATTTTTTTTTTTTGAAAGAACATTATGTTAATTTTGACCAGCATGTTAAATTTTTTATCCGTGCTTATTAATTGTTTGAAAGAAAAAAAAACACTGTGTTCATTAATCTCAACAAATTGACAACAGATGTTAAGCTGAGAAACTAGGAACAAGATATGTCATTTAATTAGTTACAAAACTACCCTTCAATTTAAAATTATGTTGAATAATGACAAATGGGTTTTTTAGTAAAAAAAAAACAAGTGGATGTAGCTTGCCATATATATATATATATATATATACTCCAATGATTTGTGGCTTTGCTTCATGTGATCATAACTCATAATTAGAACAACATTAAGATGACACACTTTATGAAGACAAAAACTGTAGAGAAGTGAGGATACAAATCTACTCTGCCTTTAAAATGTACTGACCCGTAGATTTCCTTTACTTTGTGTTATCGTATATTGGCATATGAAAGATTGTAATCAACCGTATAAAACGATTAAAGTAACTATAGTACTTGATGGCTCTGTTTGGCAAGGTCAAGAAGTTAGCTTATAGCTTATAGCAGATAAGTTCGTCTAACAAAAAATATCTGTTTGGTAACGGTATTTTCACCACGAGTTTATAGCTTATTTTACGAGCTTATAGCTTATTTTCCAGACATTATTTCAAGTAGCGTTTGAGCTTATAGCTTATCATTTTTTATTCCAAGTCTACCCATACTATTTTATCTAAAATACATGCTTACCCTTGCTTTGCTGCTCGTTTTATTTTGCAACTGGTCCTTGACTTAACGCTCGCTCGTAATACCATGACAGATGAATTGAGTTCATATTCACAATTTTTTTTTCTTAGACCGTGGGTTTTGAATTATAATATGAGGTTTGAACTAAAACAAGTGACTGATTGTTTTTATGAAACTAATTGTATTTAAATTAATGTAATCAATTGTGATTTTCTCAGGAAACATATAATGGATATTTGATTGTTAATTTTGGATTGTTGTTTCGCCTACCACAACCAATAGTCCTTTTTAGGTTAAAAACCGAAAGAAAAAAATATAAAATAAAATCCTAGCGAATAAAAGTTAATTTAATAATAATAATAATAATATAAAAGATATATTAAATTAATAAATTTAAATTACTATCCTTCAAAAAAAATATTACTAATTTTTTTAAGAACTAAATTAAATTACTAAATTTTAAATACTTAAATATTTATTAATTTAAATCTTGTAATGAATTAAGAATGTCTTTCAATGTCATTTTACAATTATTAGCTGGTTGAACCGCTAATTTGACCAAACACTTTAATTAGCTTATCACCAATCACCAGTCATAAGCTATCAGATATAAACTATCAGTCATTAGCTATAAGTTATCAGTCATTAGCTATAAGTTATCAGCTATTTTATCCACTATTTATAGCGAAGATAGTCAATAGGTTGTATAGGATACCATGACACAACCGCTATAATTGATGTTGGTCATTTTCTAGCACCACCTTTTCTCAGTATTAAAGGTTATAGCATTACAGTTTTCGTTCAAAACTTCAGGTGAAAAACACACATGGTCCAAATTGCCGGCTTGCTAATGATAAGCACATATAAAAAGCCAACATCAGTTGAATACAATATGACGAATCAAAGTTTGAATTTTGATCGAAAGAGATACATACATCTAATGTTTATAAGTGTTCAAAGTTTGAATTCTGATTAAAAGAGATACAAACGATTAAATGTCTCAGTATTTAAAATAAGATGATTATCTTTGGTGGAGAGAATCTACTAGAAAAAAATCACACATAAAAAGTTTTACATCACTATCTGGAACTTATCATTAAATGGTTCCCTTGAATCCCTTCTGTTTCATCCTCAAGCAAGTGAAAATTACCATATTGAATTGTAGAGATAAAATCCCCATGAGAAACCACATGAAAATTACTAAAATAGGAAAAAGAGAAGAATCTGACCAATTTGTCTTTCTTGCACAAACTAACATGTGTGGTCACACACCGAGCCAAATTTTGCGAATCTAATGCTCCCTGGCTATATTCTCATATATCTTAATTATATCCAAGCCAACCACCGCTAGATCTAAAGAGTACATAATATAACTCACTTTTGTGTACTTTTATTTTCTAGCCAAATTGATTGTGGAATTAAAAAATATAAGTTTTAATGGAATTTCACTTTGTATTTTCGTCATTATTGTCTCACTATTGCTTCTCCAATGTTAAACAATCAAAACAATTTAATAATGTCATTGTTAAAAACAATTAAATTTAGTGTCTCTTAAGTACAAATTATATGATAAAAAATGTAAAGATATTTGACATAATGTGAAGCGTGAGTTCAAACCTACAATGTTTTTTTTTTCTCCACACTTAATGTGTGTAAATTTCTTTAGGTGAACTCTTTAAAACATGAAAAATGAAATATAGTGACAAAACATTGTTTTATGCAAGTGTGAATTATATGTCCTACATCGAATAGAAAAATGGAGGTTAGATGTGGATGATCTCCCAAGTTCCCATAACCCAACAAACATAAGAGAGTTTTCTTTTTATTTTTTCTTTCTCTGATTTTCACGATTAATTTTGTTTTTTTAGTAGTGTAAATTTTTTTCTCCCAGTTAATTATTCAAAGCTTTTAAAAATCTAAGTCCAAAAATAAGGGGAATATTTATTTTTGCATCATATAATTCCCTTCATTATGCTTTCATGCATTTGAGCACTTTATCATCTAAACAACTAAGATCGTGTGTGAAAGGTTGCATGGCTTTAACAACTATTCAACATATCTCTCTGTCTCTGATTTTGTTTATGAATTCATTGAAAATTAATATAAAATAAACCCATGTGAATGATAGAGCTAAGTAAAGTGTTATGTGTAACTGGATCAGAATATAATAGGTATAGGTATTACTTTATTTAATAGGAGCTTATAGTGTTACTATAGTTCATTGGAGGTAATGAATAAGTTTGGAATCTCTTTATGCAAAAATTAAAAGCAATATTCTACTAAATTTTTTACTCACAATGTTAGAATGAAAAATTTCTGAAGTATATATGGATTTTTAACACAATAGAAAACGACTTTCGTCAAAAGACTCCAGAACCCTTTCTCTCTTACTAATGGAATTGATTTTACACTACTCAATCCTCAATCCACATCATTTAAGTGTTAAAATTATAAAGCTAGTTAAGCAAAGATTCAAACAGATAGAAAAGTTGGTTTGCAACCAATAAGAATGTGGAATAGCCGTTTTACTTGAATGTGATAACTTCCAAGCAAAAATATATGGACAAAAAGGATTTGACCTTGGCTCTTTTCATTTTTACATCATGTATATAAATTCTAGCTTATTAGATCTTTTTTTTTTTTAAAATTTTAGATTGTGTTTGGACCAATTAGTTTTTCAACGTAATGTAATTTAGAGGATACTTCAAATTCTTCTATGCAAATTCTATTGTTTGGATGATAAATTTTGAAGATTTCAATTAAATGAATGGATTTCATGAAGTGTTTTGTCTAAGCTAAATTTAGAGAATTTTAAATTGGTCCTTATAATTATCTCAAATTATGTGAATTTGTTATATATATTTCAAACATTTACACATTAGTCCCTATTCTTTTTTTTTCAAATTTGGATAATTGGCCCCTCAAAATTTTTTTAAATTGCTAATCGGCACCTCAACTTTATGAAATTCTCATTTTGAGTCACTTTTCATTGTATACTAATACTTCTATTTAATTTTTTTAAAAATTTATACAAAAAATCTAGTTCAACAAAGTTAACAAAAATGAAAAAATTATTACAAAATATTAAAAAATAAAGGAAATTAAATTAAAACATTTAAAATGTCTAAAATTCTAGTTTACCTAGAATTTCCAATTAGTTAATCAAAATTCTCTCTCAGGTACCAAAACTCCCTAGTGTAACCGACCAAGACAATACAAATGCAGCTACTATTTGAAAAAATAAAAGCCACCCTTATTAAAGCTTGCTAAATATTTATACAATTTTTTCCCTAAAAAAAATATTTATACAATTTTTCTAAACAAATTTTCACTTAGCTAGTCCTACTTGGTAGTGTTGTGTGAGGGAGAAGGCTAGTCAAAGATTTTGTGTTGTAATGATTAAAGTGATTAGGATGTCTTTACTCATATGAAAATGATTTTTTTAAGGAAAGGACAATAAATAAACAAGGAGCAAAGGAAACAGTAAAGAAAAAGTAAAGTTGGATAGAAGGGCGAAAAATTAAAGGGGAAAAATTGTAAAAAGAAAAGAAGACAGTGACTGTATGCCAGGTTGATTTGTTCAGATGCTTAGTGGGTCCATCTTGAATTTCTGAACTGATTAATGATAAAAGATTAAAAGGGTTCTTTTCAACTTGGGCCAAATTTAGAAGGAACATCTCATGGACCCACTCTTTTATATAGCTATATAACACTAAAAAGTAAAAATGAATGAATCAATATTTTTCTTATGGTGAACTGTGAATGAATCAATTAATTTCACTCTATATGTAACAAAAAAATTAACAACAAAATATAACATTTAACGGTCAATCAGATTTAATGTAAAATCACGTATATTTTGCATTAAAATTGGATAACTAATAGTTTTGAAATGGGAAGTAACTTTTCATTTGAGAAATTTTTTTCTTATCAACACATTGAACGTAGGTAGGTTTGGATGAACGGTGAAATGATTACTTTCTCTTTTAAATTATGAATAATATAAATTATTTTTTAAAATCAATCAAGTGTAATTGAAGATTATATAATCATTTAAAATGTTGTTTTTGATTTTATTAAAAAGATTATATATATATACTACTCTGTCCCAAAATATAAGCAAAAATTGGTCAACAAAAGTTAATGTATTTGATTCAAAATTTGTATCAAATACATCAACTTATGTTGACTCATTTTTCCTTATATTTTGGGACGGAGGGAGTATATATATATATATTAAAATATAGACTTAGCGCTTCAATACTCTTCTCTCGTAACCCTTCTCCCAAACAAAGTAAAACATAGTACTTATTTTGTAGTTTTTTTTTATAAAACATTTTTTTACGTTGAGGGGATGATATTCCAGTCGAAGGATTCGTATCCCTCGAACGACAGTAGCCGTGTTCGAACTTGTAATCTCCGGATGTAAGGTCTATCTTTGTAATACTAGACCAAGCTTTCATAGTTTTTTTCTAAGAAAATTCTTTTAAGTAATATGATATGATAGAATACAGCAACTGTAAAAATTATTGCATAATAATAAAAATAATACTACATTGGTATTGTCCTCATAGATTATATGTAAAATATCAATTCAAAAATGTGTTTACATTTTGACCGAGAAATAAATAATATTTTTGAATTTTTATATTGCTATAAAATCAAGAATCAGAGATAGATTGACTTAATGGATTAGAATGTTAGGAATAAGTTATAATTGATTTTTGGCCAAATGCATCATTGGGTCCTTTAAGTTTAACGTTTGTACCGGATTAGTCCTTTTAGTTTTTTTAGTTTCAAATTGGTCCTTTATGTTAGTAAAATTGTGCATCTACTCCTTTAAGTCATAAAATATATGCACCATTACCCTATTTCCATCAAACTCAGTTAAAAAGTGCTTATGTGAATGTTTATTGCTAAGTTGACAACTAAAATTCACCTCTCTCAAAACTAGGGTTCATAAGTGTATTATTCAGTCCTAGTTTGAAACAAAAATCATTCAATTACTTGATTTATAATGTTGTTGATGAAATATTTACCTCTAAGATTAGGATTGAATTAGCAAAACAATAAAAAGAAAATGTATATAAGTAATCACGTTTGATGTCATAAACACTTTTTGATCTTCCACCTCAATGTTAAATGGTCATATAATCATTTTTTAACAAAGTTGTATGAAAAAATGGATCAATTTGTTACAAAAAAAATAATTAAAGGACTAACTTGTTCACTTTTACTACCATAAAGGACCCATTTGAAACTAAAAAAACTAAAAGGATTAATCCAGTATAAATGGTAAACTTAAAGGACCTTAGGATGTATTTCGCCTTGATTTTATTTGGTATATCCTAAATTAGGTTTAATATGTTTTTTTAGGGAAACGATTAACATATTCCATTGCCCTATTTTTTTTCTTCAAATTTACGATATTAACAAAATGAATTATAAGCTCATATTACTAAAAAATACCTATTTGATAACAATAGTATTTTTTTCACGAACTTATAACTTATTTGAATTAATTTATAGTTTTTTTACTTAAGCTAAATCAAATAGCTTATTGATTCAAGTTTATAACAAATCATTTTTCTCTCAATTTTAATTGGTGTCCTTTTTTTTCCCGAAGAAGCCAAATGGAATATATTTTAAAAAAAAAAAAGTATATGATCCGAAGCTAATTGCACAAGATGTGCCTACAAAGAGATTAGAAAAAAAAGTCTCATATTACATGAAAAACAAAACAAAAAAGATAAAAGTCAACACGTGGCATTGCCGAGTGGAGTAACCAAACAAAGATACAAATTACACCACCAAACATGGAAATAAAAAAATAAACTAGATTTGTACACATTAAACCACAACCATAAATGAAGTTTCACCCTGTCAACAATCTGAGCGATAGATGACTGCTTGTTTCAAAAAATTTCGAGATTATGCACCGTCTAAATAATTCAAATAGAAGTTATTCAAATTATTTGAAAACAAGTGTGACTATCTTTCCCGAAAAGATGGGCACCAGCAAATTGAGAAGTGAAAATACCAATATTTGAAAGGAGAATAGTTGAAATTCCTAGCCAATGCAGAATATATAGAAGACCAAACATTCCCAAAAAAATTACAGTTTAAAAACAAGTGATTAATCGACTCCTCCTTCCCACAACTGCCCGAGCATAACAACGAACTTTGTTGAAGAGTATCACATCAAAGCAATTTATCCTTAGTTGAGATTCTTTTAATAAGCCATCGCCCAACAAAATGAGTCACTTTTAGAGGCACATATTTGTTCTAAATGATGTCTATTGAAAAAGGTTGAGCTTGTGACCATCATAAGTCTATAGTTTATAGACTCCTTTTACTGAATAACCTTGAGGTTAATCAAGCTTCCAAACTCAAGTATCCTCAAACGAGTCCTGCAAAACAATATTATCCAATAAATAGTAACATTCCTCAACCTTTGGTACCCTTTTAAAATTAGGTTATTGGATTGTCGCTTATCCCTACCCTACTTAAATTATGTCTAAATCAATATACAAATGAGGCATGTGTCAAATTAAGAACGTATAGTAATTAATCAATTAGAAAATTGAAGCGGTAGAGTAAAGCATATACGACATAAGACATTTTACAAGAAGTGACATGCTACAACATTGTTTTTTTAGGGAAATATGCTTATAGCATTTGATTAATAATAAGATATTCAATACATTCGGGTATATTAAAATAAACAACGGGACTAGCTAATAACGTGGCTTCTCCGGCAAGAGCATGATCAACCTCGTTGGCTTGTTTCCTAACAAACTCCACCCTTGAGTTAGTGAAGAAAGACCTAAAAAGAGAACGACATGAGGAAATAATACATCCAAATTCAGACGTGACATCTCGAGTAGCATGGAAAGCATCACGAGTAAGCTTTGAATTTGTTTCAAAATCAACGTTGTCAAATTGCATATCGCTCAACCACTACATGGCCGAGTGTAATCCCAAAGCTTCACCAACTTCAACTGAATAAAGACAAGGGTAGCTGACAACCTTTGCCAAAACAAAGGTGCCATCAGAATCACGGTTGAAATGGGAAGAGAAAGCATCATCAATGTTACACTTGAATCTTCCCGGCAACGGGTGCTGCCAGCCAGATATAATAACAGCCGCTGAAGTATTACCTGTGACCAAAGGTGCAGTCAAACTCCCTCCAACAAGAGGAGCTTGCGCCTGCTGTTGGGGAGTGGGACAACCGCAGTGGGAGTATTATCTACCTGCCAGTCGACAACCAAATTTCGAGCACACTCGACAACCGTAGCAGTCACTTCTGTAACGTCATCCCAAACTTTGAGGTTGCGGTGTTTCCAGAGGCTCCAAAGCGTTGAGACTAACCTTTGCGAAAGCTCAGTAGATAAAGTTTCCAATAACACAAAAATAACATCAGATGCCGAGGCAGTAGTGGACATGGCATGATGGATAACGCCCCAAAGGCCTGTCCTTTGCCAAACCTGGACAACAAAAGGACACTCAAAAAAGATATGAGTAAGATCCTCATGGTTAGAGGGGCAACTTACACAGTTTGTAGGACACTGAACTCCTTTATCAATTAAACGAACACGAGTCGGTAACCAGCCCCGACACATACGCCAAACTAAGTTCATCAATTTAGGGGGCACCTTGAGCTCCCAAATTCCACTCCAATAGCCCGGACGCCACAAATGCGATGAATCAATAAGTGTTGGATATTTGGTTGTTGGCTTCATGTTTGCTAAAATCAAATATACAAGCAAGATGTGCGTCTTAAGAAGCTGATCTTCAGAAGCTGAACAGTACTTCAGAAGCTGGGTCTTCAGAAGCTAAACAGTACTTCAGACGCTGAACCTTCAGAAGCTGATGTTCAGACGCTGAACAGTACTTCAGACGCTGAACCTTTAGAAGCTGATGTTCAGACGCTGAACAGTACTTCAGACGCTGACCTTCAGAAGCTGAAATGTTCAGACGCAGACCTTCAGAAGTACCTTCAGATAGCTGGTTTTCTGCGTTCTGTTTTTGTGCCTTGGAGCTGTTAAATTTCTCACATAATCTTTGGTAGATTTAATTGAAGAATTCTCCAAGCTGCATTTCTAGAAGGAAGAGTATTTTGCGTGAAGATATTTGTTGAAGATTGGTTTCTTTTATTTGTGAATATATTTTCAAAGTAATCTTTGGAAAATATATTTCTGAAGAATAATTGCTTCTATATTTTTGTAAAGAATTTTGGAAATATATCTTTGAAGATTATTTGGTTCAAGTATTATGTTGCTGCTGAAGGCTATATATAGAAGACGCTGCTATTGAAGAACTTAACTCAACCAAAGTTATCATTGAGAGATTATTATTAGGTTCTGAGTCTGTGAGCTGCGTGCTCGGTTTCTGTACACCACTCAATTGTTAGAGTTGGTTTGTTTTATTGGGTTGTAATCACTTGAAGCTTTTAAGCAAAAGTGACTGTTTATGTTTTGAAGAGTGTCTTCATCTTTGTTTGTTTAGAGTTTAAGATCACTGGTCAGTGATTGCTTGAGTAGGAAGTAAGAGGGGTCTTATATCTAGGAGTTCCTAGGTAGAAATTCCACGGGTAGTGATTAAGTGAGAAGGCTGTGAAACAGGAGCTGTTCACATAGGACTTCGAATTGATACTATTATAGTGGATTTCCTTCCTGGCTTGATAGCTTCCAGACGTAGGCGTGTTTGTCACCGAACTGGGTTAACAAATAACCTGTGTTTTTACTTTCTGTCTGTTTTTATTTCTGCTTCTGAACTGTTGTTTTGCGTACTCTGTTCTACTCTGTTTTACGGTTCAGAATCAGGTCTTGCCAGAATTTCAATTGGCACCAGAGCTGGCACCCTGCCTGTTTTAGGGTGAGCTCTAGGGAAGTTATTTTCTGGCATAATGGAGAAAGAAGGAGGATTTGTGAACAGACCACCTCTGTTGGATGGTTCCAATTATGAATATTGGAAATCACGCATGAGTGCTTTCCTTAAATCCATGGATAGTAAGACTTGGAAAGCAGTTCTGAAAGGTTGGGAACATCCTGTTGTGCTTGACAAAGATGGAAAGAAGACAGCTGATCTGAAATCAGAAGAAGAGTGGTCCAAGGTAGAAGATGAATTAGCTCTTGGAAACTCCAAAGCCTTGAATGCTATATTCAATGGAGTGGACAAGAACATGTTCAGAGTGATCAAGCAGTGCACTGTAGCTAAGGATGCCTGAGAGATTCTCAAGACTACTCATGAAGGCACATCCAAGGTAAAACTGTCCAGACTTCAACTTCTCACCACCAAATTTGAAAATCTCAAAATGTTGGAGGATGAGAACATACAAGATTTTTACATGAATGTCCTAGACATGGCTAACTCATTTGATTCACTTGGAGAAACTTGTGAGAAAAATTCTCAGATCTCTACCTAAGAGCTTGATATGAAAGTGACTGCCATTGAGGAAGCACAAGACATCTCCAGTATGAAGGTTGAGGAATTGATAGGATCCTTACAGAATTTTGAGATAGCCTTCAACAACAGAACTGACAAAAAGGGAAAAGGTGTTGCTTTTGATGAAAGCATATCAGAGGATCTTGTGATGCTTGGTAGACAGTTTAACAAGATTCTGAAGCAGAAGACAAGAACTGATGAGAAAAGCAATCAAACCAAAGGAGTTCAGTGTCATGAGTGTGAAGGTTATGGCCACATTAGGACAGAATGTGCAACATACCTCAAGAAACAGAAGAAGAGTTTGGCAGTTTCTTGGTCTGATGATGACTCAGAAGGAAAAGTGGGGAATGATTCAGCCAAGCATGTTGTTGCCTTAACTGGTAGATGCAGGTCTGGTGATAAAGTTAAGGTTTCAGAAGCATCATCAAGTTCTGAAGCACTATCAGGTTCTGAAGCATCATCAGATACTGAATCCAGTGATGAAGAATTGTTTTTTGAAAAACCAGATGCCTCTTACAAAGAACTATACCTTAGAAGTGAAGAAGTTTACAAGCAGCTGGAAGAACAGAAAAGAACTATCAGTCAACTGCATGCTGAAAGAATTGAGCACTTAGGGCAAATCTCTGATCTCAAAGATGAGGTAACCCAACTGAACTCTCAACTTGAACATGTGAAGAAACAAGTCAGAATGTTGAACACTGGTACTGATGTGCTTGAAGAGATATTGGAGAGTCAGACCCAAGGGAAACCAAATGGTATAGGATTTGATGATAGGACCTTGAACAACAAACAACAAAATCCAGCTAAAAGGTTCATTGCAGCTGTTAAAACATGTGATCCAATGATGAGCAAAACTAAGTTGGAACACCAGAACCAACCTCAGGGATCTAAGAGCAAGAGGGTTTCTCATCCTTGGATATGTCATTACTGTGGTAAAAAGGGGAATATAAAGCCATTCTGTTTCAAACTGCATGGATACCCCAAGCACATTCAGCAAAGAAAATCAGAACCTGTTGTAGTCAATGTCAAGAAGGAATGGAGACCAAAATGTGAAAGTGTTGACAAGAGGATGAAGAATAAGAAAGGAAATGTTGTTGCTGCTGCCAGCAGGCCTACTCCTGTTACTAAGAAGAGTGCTGGTGTTGGATCATCTAAAGGCTAGAGCAAGGTGGTGGTACCTGTCCCTAAGAAGAAGGCACTAAAAGGAAAGGAAGTGGATCCTAGTGAGTCTGAGGATGATGTTGAGCAAGACATCATGCCCTATGTTCAGAAGAGGATTGCTGAACTTCAGAAGTAGATTGCTGGGAAGAAGATTCCTCTGAATGTGCCTGAAGCACACATTGACTAAGCAGCATCTGATGCTGTGTCTGATGATGAAACAGCTTTTGATGCTGAGTATGAAGACTGTCAATTTTTTGGATTATGTTCTGGATTTCATTTTGTGCTTCTGGTCTGCAATTTTGTGCTATACTCTGCAGTTGTGTTCTCTTGTTTTTGTTCTTCTGTGAAGGCTGTGTGTGGGTACTCTGTTTATGTGATTCTGATCCTGCTGATGGTTCTGTTGTGGGTTCTGTGGTATGCTGGTCTGTATTGGATGTCTATATCCTCTGAGTTTGTATGTCTTTCTGTGTGTGTTTCTGTGATGGATGTGTATAACCTCTGAATAATTTTCTGGGTCTGTTCCCTTTGTAACCTCTGTTGTTTCTTTGTGTTTCTGCTCCTGGTGATTGCATGGTTATTTTTGTCAAAATTGTTTGGCTAAAAAGGGGGAGAAATAAGTGTGTCAGAAGCTGCTGCTGATCTGTTTCAGAGGGAGTCTCTGTTTCAGGGGGAATAGTGTATGTTTCAGAAGCTGTTGCTAAATGATATGTTTCAGGGGGAGTTTATGTGTTTCTGGTCAGAAGCTGATGTGTTCAGGGGGAGTATATGTGTGAAACGTAGTGTTTTATCCGCTGCTGACTATGTTGCTATTGTGTTACTACGTTTGTGTTCTTCTTGATGTGTTCAGAATTTGCCTTGTGTATCTCAGTTTGATTTTAGCCAAAAATTTGCCAAAGGGGAAGATTGTTGGATATTTGGTTGTTGGCTTCATGTTTGCTAAAATCAAATATACAAGCAAGATGTGAGTCTTCAGAAGCTGATCTTCAGAAGCTGAACAATACTTCAGAAGCTGGGTCTTCAGAAGCTGAACAGTACTTCAGACGCTGAACCTTCAGAAGCTGATGTTTAGACGCTGAACAGTACTTCAGACGCTGAACCTTTAGAAGCTGATGTTCAGATGCTGAACAGTACCTCAGACGCTGACCTTCAGAAGCTGAAATGTTCAGACGCAGACCTTCAGAAGTACCTTCAGATAGCTGGTTTTCTGTGTTCTATTTTTGTGCCTTGGAGCTATTAAATTTCTCACATAATCTTTGGTAGATTTAATTGAAGAATTCTCCAAGCTGCGTTTCTAGAAGGAAGAGTATTTTTCGTGAAGATATTTGTTGAATATTGGTTTCTTTTATTTGTGAATATATTTTCAAAGTAATCTTTGGAAAATATATTTCTGAAGAATAATTGCTTCTATATGTTTCTAAAGAATTTTGGAAATATATTTAGAAGATTATTTGGTTCATGTATTATGTTGCTGCTGAAGGCTATATATAGAAGACGCTGTTAGTGAAGAAACTTAACTCAACCAAAGTTATCATTGAGAGATTATTATTAGGTTCTGAGTCTGTGAGCTGTGTGCTCTGTTTCTGTACACCACTCAATTGTTAGAGTTGGTTTGTTTATTGAGTTGTAATCACTTGAAGCTTTTAAGCAAAAGTGACTGTTTATGTTTTGAAGAGTGTCTTCATCTTTGTTTGTTTAGAGTTTAAGATCACTGGGGCAGTGATTGCTTGAGTAGGAAGTAAGAGGGGTCTTATATCTAGGAGTTCCTAGGTAGAAATTCCACGGGTAGTGATTAAGTGAGAAGGCTGTGAAACAGGGGTTGTTCACATAGGACTTCGAATTGATACTATTATAGTGGATTTCCTTCCTGGCTTGGTAGCCTCCAGACGTAGGTGTGTTTGTCACCGAACTGGGTTAACAAATAACCTGTGTTTTTACTTTCTGTCTATTTTTATTTCTACTTCTGAACTGCTTTTTTGCGTGTTCTACTCTGTTTTACGGTTCAGAATCAGGTCTTGCTAGAATTTCAATTGGCATCAGAGCAGGCACCCTGCCTGTTTTAGGGTGAGCTCTAGGGAAGTTATTTTCTGGCATAATGGAGAAAGAAGGAGGATTTGTGAACAGACCACCTCTGTTGGATGGTTCCAACTATGAATATTGGAAACCACGCATGAATGCTTTCCTTAAATCCATAGATAGTAAGACTTGGAAAGCAGTTCTGAAAGGTTGGGAACATCCTGTTGTGCTTGACAAATATGGAAAGAAGACAGCTGATCTGAAATCAGAAGAAGAGTGGTCCAAGGTAGAAGATGAATTAGCTCTTGGAAACTCCAAAGCCTTGAATGCTATATTCAATGGAGTGGACAAGAACATGTTCAGAGTGATCAAGCAGTGCACTGTAGCTAAGGATGCCTGAGAGATTCTCAAGACTACTCATGAAGGCACATCCAAGGTAAAACTGTCCAGACTTCAACTTCTCACCACCAAATTTGAAAATCTCAAAATGTTGGAGGATGAGAACATACAAGATTTTTACATGAATGTCCTAGACATGGCTAACTCATTTGATTCACTTGGAGAAACTTGTGAGAAAAATTCTCAGATCTCTACCTAAGAGATTTGATATGAAAGTGATTGCCATTGAGGAAGCACAAAACATCTCCAGTATGAAGGTTGATGAATTGATAGGATCCTTACAAAATTTTGAGATAGCCTTCAACAACAGAACTGACAAAAAGGGAAAAGGTGTTGCTTTTGATGAAAGCATATCAGTGGATCGTGTGATGCTTGGTAGACAGTTTAACAAGATTCTGAAGCAGAAGACAAGAACTGATGAGAAAAGCAATCAAACCAAAGGAGTTCAGTGTCATGAGTGTGAAGGTTATGGCCACATTAGGACAGAATGTGCAACATACCTCAAGAAACAGAAGAAGAGTTTGACAGTTTCTTGGTCTGATGATGACTCAGAAGGAGAAGTGGGGAATGATTCAGCCAAGCATGTTGTTGCCTTAACTGGTAGATGCAGGTCTGGTGATAAAGTTAAGGTTTCAGAAGCATCATCAGGTTCTGAAGCACTATCAGGTTCTTAAGTATCATCAGATACTGAATCCAGTGATGAAGAATTGTTTTTTGAAAAACTAGCTGCCTCTTACAAAGAACTATACCTCAGAAGTGAAGAAGTTTGCAACAGCTGGAAGAACAGAAAAGAACTATCAGTCAACTGCATGCAGAAAGAAGTGAGCACTTAGGGCAAATCTCTGATCTCAAAGATGAGGTAACCCAACTGAACTCTCAACTTGAACATGTGAAGAAACAAGTCAGAATGTTGAACACTGGTACTGATGTGCTTGAAGAGATATTGGAGAGTCAGACCCAAGGGAAACTAAATGGTATAGGATTTGATGATAGGACCTTGAACAATAAACAGCAAAATCCAGCTAAAAGGTTCATTGCAGCTGTTAAAACATGTGATCCAATGATGAGCAAAACTAAGTTGGAACACCAGAACCAACCTCAGGGATCTAAGAGCAAGAGGGTTTCTCATCCTTGGATATGTCATTACTGTGGTAAAAAGGGGAATATAAAGCCATTCTGTTTCAAACTGCATGGATACCCCAATCACCTTCAGTAAAGAAAATCAGAACCTGTTGTAGTCAATGTCAAGAAGGAATGGAGACCAAAATGTGAAAGTGTTGACAAGAGGCTGAAGAATAAGAAAGGAAAGGTTGTTGCTGCTGCCAGCAGGCCTACTCCTGTTACTAAGAAGAGTGCTGGTGTTGGATCATCTAAAGGCTAGAGCAAGGTGGTGGTACCTGTCCCTAAGAAGAAGGCACTAAAAGGAAAGGAAGTGGATCCTAGTGAGTCTGAGGATGATGTTGAGCAAGACATCATGCCCTATGTTCAGAAGAGGATTGCTGAACTTCAGAAGTAGATTGCTGGGAAGAAGATTCCTCTGAATGTGCCTGAAGCACACATTGACTAAGCAGCATCTGATGTTGTGTCTGATGATGAAACAACTTTTGATGCTGAGTCTGAAGACTGTCAATTTTTTGGATTATGTTCTGGAATTCATTGTGTGCTTCTGGTCTGCAATTTTGTGCTATACTCTGCAGTTGTGTTCTCTTGTTTTTGTTCTTGTGTGAAGGCTGTGTGTGGGTACTCTGTTTATGTGATTCTGATCCTGCTGATGGTTCTGATGGTGGTTCTGTTGTGGGTTCTGTGGTATGCTGGTCTGTATTGGATGTCTATATCCTCTGAGTTTGTATGTCTTTCTGTGTGTGTTTCTGTGATAGATGTGTATAACCTCTGAATAATTTTCTGGGTCTGTTCCCTTTGTAACCTCTGCTGTTTCTTTGTGTTTCTGCTCCTGGTGATTGCATGGTTATTTTTGTCAAAATTGTTTGACTAAAAAGGGGGAGAAATAAGTGTGTCAGAAGCTGCTGCTGATCTGTTTCAGAGGGAGTCTCTGTTTCAGGGGAATAGTGTATGTTTCAGAAGCTGTTGCTGAATGATATGTTTCAGGGGGAGTTTATGTGTTTCTGGTCAGAAGCTGATGTGTTCAGGGGGAGTATATGTGTGAAACGTAGTGTTTTATCCGCTACTGACTATGTTGCTATTGTGTTACTACGTTTGTGTTCTTCTTGATGTGTTCAGAATTTGCCTTGCGTATCTCAGTTTGATTTTAGCCAAAAATTTGCCAAAGGGGGAGATTGTTGGATATTTGGTTGTTGGCTTCATGTTTGCTAAAATCAAATATACAAGCAAGATGTGAGTCTTCAGAAGCTGATCTTCAGAAGCTGAACAATACTTCAGAAGCTGGGTCTTCAGAAGATGAACAGTACTTCAGACGCTGAACCTTCAGAAGCTGATGTTTAGACGCTGAACAGTACTTTAGACGCTGAACCTTTAGAAGCTGATGTTCAGATGCTGAACAGTACCTCAGACGCTGACCTTCAGAAGCAACCTTCAGAAGCTGAAATGTTCAGACGCAGACCTTCAGAAGTACCTTCAGATAGCTGGTTTTCTGTGTTCTATTTTTGTGCCTTGGAGCTATTAAATTTCTCACATAATCTTTGGTAGATTTAATTGAAGAATTCTCCAAGCTGCGTTTCTAGAAGGAAGAGTATTTTTCGTGAAGATATTTGTTGAATATTGGTTTCTTTTATTTGTGAATATATTTTCAAAGTAATCTTTGGAAAATATATTTCTGAAGAATAATTGTTTCTATTGTTGGAACAAAATGTGTTTAACAAGTCTCTTATAAAATAAGGGGGAGATTGTTGAAACATTATGTGTAAAACATATCTCTCTTTATGGTTTTGATGATAACAAAGTATTAAAGAGAAAATTGGTTATTTGCTGATGCTTTGTTCAAGTGTTTCTGAACCACATACTTGATAAGTATTGATTGATAATGGTTATGAAGAACAAGCTAAAGAGCAAGAAGGAAAGCCAAGAAGCAAGGTTGCAAAGCTAGTAAGAAACTGGTCCTGAAGAAGTGCTCCTGAAGTAAGAGCTTCTGAAGAGGTCCTGAAGATGTGCTACTGAAGTGCAGCTTCTGAAGTCTGAGTGCTTCTGAGGAAGTCAACGCAAAGTCAACGTCTGAAGACCAGCTTCTGATCCGTACAACTGAAGCAGCTTCTGATCACTGTTCACTGAGAAGCTTCTGAAGCTGATGTGGCATAGATTTTGACCAAGTACTGTGCGCATTTAATGCCTGGATATGTCAGAACAACTAAAAGGAACAGTTGTCTCCCTGACCCAAACATTCTCCAGTTTTTAAGGTGGGCCAATTCAAAAATGGCACCTGCTCTGTTCTGACTGATAAAGTGCAGCACACATTTGCAGCAACCTAGTCCAATTGCAACGGCTAAATTCCTTAATTCAAGCAAATCTTCAACAGCTCTATTTTTATCTATAAAAGGAGGAAGATTTGAAGAAGAAAATGTTGAAGACTCTTGAAACAAAGAACTGAACTCTTGCTCTGTTTTGCTGTCAAAAATACGCAAGTCACCCAACCTCTTAGAAATTCTTTCAACTTTGTAATTTAGAATTTCTTAAGGTTAAGAGTCTTAACCTGAGTTGTATTTAGAGAACACCTCTGATATTTGATCAAGTGTTCATCCCAAACTATTTCTTTTGTAAACCAGTTTGGTCCTTTAAGTCTTAGTCTGAATACTAAGCAATTGTAACCTCATTCCTTTGTGGTCTGAGTCAGAAGTCTCTTGTCTTTGTGACTTGAGCATTGGGAAGTCTCTTGTCTTAGTGACTTGAGCATTGGAAGCCTCTTCCTTGGTGGTTGAGCATAGAAGTCTCTTTCTTTGTGATTGAGCAACTGGAAGTCTCTTCCTTTGTGGTTGAGCATTGTGTAATCAGCAGATTATAGTGAACTCTCTTGTTGGACACAAGGGGACAGGACTACTTCTCACATTGAGAAGGAACCTGTATAATTTCTGTGTGTTTCTCTTCCCTTATCTCTTGTACTTGTTTAATCCGCTGCATACATTCTGATAACAGTTCAGAACCTGGTTCTGAACTTGCTTAAGTCTTTGAAAAAGAAAAGAACAAGTTTTTAGAGTCACACAATTCAACCCCCCCCCCTTCTTGTGTGTGTTTTTCTCACCTTCAGTTGGTATCAGAGCTCCGGTTCTGATATTAACACTTAACAGTGTGTCAGTAGGATCCTGAGAAAAACATGACCTCAACTAGTGGTTCACCTCCACCATCTCCCAGAAATCAAAGAAATGTCCAATATGACTATAGTACTGAAGAAAAGAAGTCTAGGTCACACAATAAACCTCCCATGTTTACTGGTGACCCAGAAAAATTCTCTTGGTGGAAGAGTAAAATGTATAGTCACATTATTGGGATTGATGATACTCTTTGGGACATTATTGAAGATGGAATCTCAATACCAGTAGATGAAGAAGGTGTTGCTGTCAACAGAAGAGCTCTGAGTGATGCAGAAAGAAAGATCTATAGGAAGCATCATCATGTGAGAGGAATCATTGTGGATTCATTACCTCACACTGAGTATCAGAAGCTGAGTGACAAGTCAACAGCCAAAGCTATATTCACATCCCTCTGCTCTAACTATGAAGGTAATCAGAAAGTTAGAGAAGCTAAGGCAAACATTCTTGTTCAGCAATATGAACTGTTCAGAATGAAAGAGGATGAAAACATTGAGACTATGTTCTCAAGATTTCAGACTCTGGTTTCTGGACTTCAGATTCTGAAAAAGAGTTATACCACAGCTGACCATGTGAATAAAATCCTTAGAAGTCTGCCATCCAAATGGAGACCAAAAGTGACTGCCATTGAGGAAGCTAAGGATCTAAATACTTTAAGTATTGAAGATCTTATAAGCTCCCTCAAAGTGCACGAACTAGGACTCAATGAGGATGAGTCTGTTAGAGAGCCAAAAACATTAGCTCTGAAGTCTAAAAGAAAACCTGCTAAAGCTTTGAAAGCAATTGAATCTGAAGAAGAGTTTCCTGAGGGAAATTCTGATGAAGATTCAGATGCTGATGAGCTTGCAATGATTTCTAAAAGACTTCAATATCTGATGAACAGAAAGAAAAAATTCTCTAACAGGAGCAGTAACTTCAGAGGATCTGGTTCTGGTTCAAAGAGGGATATGCAGAAGGAAAGCTGCTACAACTGCAAAAAGCCTGGCCACTTCATTGCTGAGTGTCCTGATCTTCAGAAGGAGAAATCAAAGGAAAAAGCAAAGAAGTCCAGCTCAAAGTCCAGCAGTTTTAAAAACAAGCTTAAAAAGAGTCTCATGGCAACATGGGATGATCTGGATAATGAGTCAGAATCTGATGAAGAAGAAGCAAACCTGGCCCTGATGGCAATTGCATCTTCTGATGCAGAATCATGCTCAGATTCTGATGAAGAAGATGAGGTATATTCTGAACTTTCTAGATCTGATTTAATTGAAACAGTTAATGATCTTATGAGTCATCTTAAAAGCAAGTTAAAAGAAATTAAATCTTTGAAAAATCAAACTAACTTGCTGTCTAAAGAAAATCTTCAACTACAGAGTCAATTATTTGAATATGATGAAGTAGTTGAAGAACTAAAAAAGGAGGCTCATAAGAAATCTGAAGAGGTTCCTAATGATCAGGAAATAGCTCTTCAGGATTTCATGTTAACTGGGTTCAATAGAACTAAAATTGCCTCTATAATGTATAATATGATCAGAAACAAAGGTGAAGGCATTGGCTATGATTTATTCAAACCTTCAAATGATTTAAACTCACCTTCATGTTCTGAAAATATTTTAAAAGGCAATGGTATATGCTTTGTGCCTGCTTCTGATAATTCTGAGAAATTGAAAGTATTAGAATCTGAGACTAAGTCAGAAGTTCTGAACAACTCAGACTCTGAAGCTTCTGTACCTAAGGGTAAGATGAAGGCAACTGTTAAAACCTTGCCTAAATCTAAGCCAAAAGGTCCTAAGCCTAAGAGTAAGAGGAAATCAGACTCTGAACTTAAACCTGTTCAGAATCTGAAGTGTTCAGAACCTGGAACTAGTAAGTCTCAGAATCTGAATAAATCTGATTCAAATTTTTCTAAGACTGGGTTTATCAAAACTTCAAAATCTGTTAAACCAGTCAATGCAAAACATTTTCAATCTCAGAATGTCAGGCAAAGCAAGCCAAAGCAAACCAATCAGTTTTCTGTTTCAAACTGTTTTAAGAAAGGCAAAACTGAAGCTTGCCTTGTGCCTGAAGTAAACAAAGTTAGAATTCTGAGGAGATCAGAACCAAAATGCTCAAAGGCTCAAACTCTGAAGGATTCAGAACCAAAGACCTTCAAGTCTCAGGTTCTGAAGAAGTCTGAGTCCAAACCTTTGAGAACTCAGGTTCTGAAGTACTCAGGTTCTGAAGCTCAGACTTATTCAAGATATAAGGATTCATATTCCAAGTATCAGAACAAGTCTGAACATCATAACTTCAGACACAAGTTTAAAAAGCCAAAACCTTTCAGGACTAACCCCAAAGGACCCATGAAAATCTGGGTACCTAAGTCTGAGATTATTTCAATTGCAGATATGCTTGTCATCCAAAGAAAAGGAAAGGTCCTGGTACCTGGACAGTGGATGCTCGCATCATATGACAGGGGACAAGTCTATGTTCCAAACCCTGACTCTGAAAGAGGGAGGAACTGTGGGATTTGGAGGAAGTCAGAAAGGAAAGATCATTGGTACTGGTAAGATAGGTAATTCTTCCCTGTACATTGATAATGTTTGGCTGGTAGATGGACTGAGACATAATTTACTTAGCATAAGTCAATTATGTGATAGTAATTATGAAGTCCTGTTTAATAAGAACACATGCACTGTAATCAGTAGCAAAGATAAGTCTGTAGTGTTCAGAGGCAGCAGGAAAAACAATGTTTACAAAATTAATTTTTCTGAATTGGTTCAGCAGAAGGTAGTTTGCCTTTTGTCTGTGAGTGATAAAAAATGGGTCTGGCACAAAAGGCTGGGACATGCTAACTGGAGACTCATCTCTAAGCTTAGCAAGTTACAGCTGGTCAGAGGCTTACCCAGTATTGATTATCACTCAGATGCTCTGTGCTCAGCATGCCAAATAGGAAAATTTTCTAAAACTTCTTTTAAATCAAAGAACATTGTTTCCACCTCAAAACCTCTAGAACTCCTTCACATTGATTTGTTTGGTCCTGTTGGAACAGCTTCAATCAATGGGAAGAAGTATGGACTTGTGATTGTTGATGATTACAGTAGGTGGACTTGGGTTAAATTCCTCAGAACCAAAAATGAAACATATGATGTGTTTTTCAAATTCTGCAAACAAGTATAAACTGAAACTGATTTGAAAATTTTGAAAATCAGAAGTGATCATGGTGGGGAATTTGAAAATGAACCTTTTGAAAACTTTTGTGAAGACCATGGAATTTTCCATGAGTTCTCATCTCCTAGAACTCCACAACAAAATGGAGTTGTAGAGAGAAAGAACAGGTATTTACAAGAAATGGCCAGAACCATGATCCATGAGTCAAAAATTGCTAAGTACTTTTGGGCAGAAGCTGTAAACACAGCATGTTATATTCAGAACAGAATCTATATCAGACCCATTCTGAATAAAACTTCATATGAATTATTTAAAGGAAGAAAACCAAGTATTTCTTATTTTCATCAGTTTGGTTGTACATGTTACATACTGAACAATAAGGTCTACCTAAAGAAATTTGATGCCAAGGCTCAAAAGGGTACCTTTTTAGGATACTCAGAGAGATCTAAGGCATACAGAGTGTATAATTCTGAAACACATGTTGTTGAAGAAGCTATACACATTAGGTTTGATGATAAGAAGCCTGGTAGTGAAATACCAGAGCTGGTTGAGAGTTTTGCAGATGTCAGAATCTCAGAAGAGCCTTCAGAAGCTGAACCCAGTTCAGGTTCTGATGAAGGTTCAGAAGCTGAAAACAATGAAGACTCTGAGAAACTCTCCAACAATGACACTACTCCTGATGCTAATCAAGATCAGCATGATTCTGAACAAATCCCTGATGGCCCTTCAGAAGCTAATCCACCCAGAACTTCATTCAAGTACAAGTCTTCACATCCTGAGGAGTTAATCATTGGAAACAAGAACAGTCCAAGGAAGACAAGATCAGCATTCACTCAGAATGAGTCAATGCTTGGACTGCTATCCATGATTGAGCCTACAACTGCTGATGAAGCACTTGCTGATGATGGTTGGATTGTAGCAATGCAAGAAGAGCTGAACCAGTTTCAAAGGAATGATGTATGGGATCTTGTTGCAAAACCTGATCAGAATAACATCATTGGAACAAAATGGGTGTTCAGGAACAAGCTCAATGAACAAGGAGAAGTGATCAGAAACAAGGCTAGATTAGTAGCTCAAGGGTACAGCCAGCAAGAAGGAATAGACTACACTGAGACATTTGCTCCAGTTGCAAGACTGGAAGCAATCAGGTTACTTCTTTCTTATGCTATTAATCATGATATCATCTTATATCAAATGGATGTTAAGAGTGCTTTCTTAAATGGTGTAATTTCTGAAGAAGTGTATGTCAAACAACCTCCTGGTTTTGAAGATGTTAAATATCCAAATCATGTTTTTAAACTTAAGAAGTCTTTGTATGGTCTGAAACAAGCTCCCAGAGCTTGGTATGAAAGACTAAGCAACTTCTTGATTAAAAATGGTTTTGTAAGAGGTCAAGTGGACAATACACTCTTTAGAAAAACTGTTAAGAAAGAAATCTTAATTGTACAAATCTATGTTGATGATATCATATTTGGTTCTACTAATGCCTCCCTTTGCAAGGAATTTTCTAAGTTAATGCAGGATGAATTTGAAATGAGCATGATGGGTGAGCTGAAATTCTTCTTGGGAATTCAAATCAACCAATGCAAAGAGGGTGTTTATGTTCATCAGTCAAAATACACCAAGGAGCTTCTGAAGAAGTTCCAGTTGGATGATTGCAAGCTGATGACAACACCAATGCATCCCACCTGCACCTTAAGCAAAGAGGATAATGGCACTAAGGTAGATCAGAAGCTGTACAGAGGTATGATAGGTTCTCTCCTATACTTAACTGCTTCTAGGCCAGATATTTTATTTAGTGTATGTCTGTGTGCTAGATTCCAATCAGATCCTAGAGAATCTCATATGACTGCTGTCAAGAGAATCTTCAGGTATCTGAAAGGAACAACTAATTTGGGACTTCTGTATAAGAAATCTCTAAATTATAAGCTAGTTGGATTCTGTGATGCTGACTATGCTGGGGACAGGATTGAAAGAAAATCCACCAGTGGAAACTGTCAGTTTCTTGGTGAGAATCTGATATCCTGGGCCAGCAAGAGACAAGCAACCATTGCTTTGTCAACAGCAGAAGCAGAATACATCTCAGCTGCAAGTTGTAGCACACAACTGCTCTGGATGAAACATCAATTAGAGGATTATCAGATTCATGCAGATAATATTCCTATTTATTGTGATAATACTGCTGCTATATGTCTGTCTAAAAATCCAATTCTGCATTCTAGAGCCAAGCACATAGAAATAAAACATCATTTTATAAGAGATTATGTTCAGAAGGGTGTTTTAGATATTCAGTTCATTGATACTGATCATCAATGGGCTGACATATTCACAAAACCCCTAACAGAAGAAAGATTCAATTTTATTAAACAGAATCTGAACATGCATTTTGTCTCTTGAAAAATGTGCTTGAATCTGAATGTATTCCTTGATTCTGAGATTATCATAAGCTAAGACTTATCAAACACTCATATTCTGAGAGTTTGACTAAAGTTAAGCCTGAAAAACTTCAGAATCTGAAGGATCAGAACCTGGATTTTCTGACTTCTGAATCTGATAAAAATCTAATGTTGGTCAGAATCTGATAAGTATAGCTATGGGCAATGATGATTAAAGCTTTGAAAGTTTATACTCTAATCCTCCCAAAGTCATCAAGTAAAAATGTGATTTTCTGCTCTGATATTCAATGTTAAAATTGCTTAACAAATAATTTTCAAGTTGGTATCAGTTTGTTTTCAAAATGTTTAACACAGACACATTTTAAAAGCCCAAAGTGTTTCAGACAATGTTCAGTCTTTAGAAATGTTTTTATTTAGTATCAGACTCTGAATTAAAACCTTTTAGCTGGTATCAGAACTCTGAGATAAATCCTCATTTGATATCAGATTCTGATATATTTCTTTTAAGCAAACTCAGAATTGCTCTGATACTAAACACTTCTTGAGAAGTTTTGCTCTGATACTGAACACAACTGGTTGTTTTGCTCTGATGCTGAACCAGTTTGTACTGAACAAGTAATGTCTGAACACAGAATGACCTGATCAGAAGCTCCAAACTTTTTCTGCTTCTGAACAACATTCTAATTTTACTGCAAGTCATATACTAACTGAAAATCAAGTAGGCTCTGATGATTATCCTTGCTACTTGATTATCCTTATGATTGTATAAATATCTCACATTTTTTTGTTCAACCCCCCCAATTTTGAACCTTTATGAAATATTTTCAAATTTTTTTTAAAAAAAGGGGAGATTGACATGCTCTGATACATACTTTCAAACTCTTTTCAAACTCTTGTTTGCTCTGGTACAGAAGTTTTCAAGCTCTCTTGTAAAAAGGGGGAGAAATTTTCTGTGTTAAGGGGAGTAAGTGCAATTTTTTTTGTTGATGACAAAAGGGGGAGAAAGTAAAACAAGTATTAAAGCACCTGAGCTCAAAAATAAGTTAAAATTGTCAGAAGTTAAGCTTATTAAGCTCTGATACAATTGTTAAGCTAGCTCTGATACAATTCTGATTGAATTTAAGGGTGAAGCTCTGATACAATTCTGATTGATTTTAACTTATGAGAACTGCCTTTAATTCCTAGCCTTTGAATTGAAAGTCTGGCTCTGATATCATTTTTGTGAGATACATTACTCTTAGTGAGTAAGTTGAATTTAAAATAACTTGGATAAGACTCAGGGAGCTTACAAAACTCATCCTGTGGATTATCAGACTTAGGGGGAGAGCTTACAAACCTCAGAACCTGAAGTCAACAAGTCATTTTGAATTCTGAGTGTAAATTTCACCATATTGTTTTAAGTTAAGATTAATTAACATGGATAAGAATCAAGGGGAGCTTACAAACCTAACCTTGAGGATTGTCAGACCTAGGGGGAGCTTACAAACCTCTCCTGAAGTCAGATTGTTAATTGAACTTAGCAACAATTCTGAAATTTTCACATTTATGTTTTTAACTGAACTTAATTAACTTGGATCAGACTCAGGGGGAGTTTACAAACCTCACACCCTGCAGTTAACTTGTTAATTAAGTTAACAACAATTTTCTGTTTTAATACTTATGTTTGTCATCATCAAAAAGGGGGAGATTGTTGGAACAAAATGTGTTTAACAAGTCTCTTATAAAATAAGGGGGAGATTGTTGAAACATTATGTGTAAAACATATCTCTCTTTATGGTTTTGATGATAACAAAGTATTAAAGAGAAAATTGGTTATTTGCTGATGCTTTGTTCAAGTGTTTCAGAACCACATACTTGATAAGTATTGATTGATAATGGTTATGAAGAACAAGCTAAAGAGCAAGAAGGAAAGCCAAGAAGCAAGGTTGCAAAGCTAGTAAGAAACTGGTCCTGAAGAAGTGCTCCTGAAGTAAGAGCTTCTGAAGAGGTCCTGAAGATGTGCTACTGAAGTGCAGCTTCTGAAGTCTGAGTGCTTCTGAGGAAGTCAACGTCTGAAGACCAGCTTCTGATCCGTACAACTGAAGCAGCTTCTGATCACTGTTCACTGAGAAGCTTCTGAAGCTGATGTGGCATAGATTTTGACCAAGTACTGTGCGCATTTAATGCCTGGATATGTCAGAACAACTAAAAGGAACAGTTGTCTCCCTGACCCAAACATTCTCCAGTTTTTAAGGTGGGCCAATTCAAAAATGGCACCTGCTCTGTTCTGACTGATAAAGTGCAGCACACATTTGCAGCAACCTAGTCCAATTGCAACGGCTAAATTCCTTAATTCAAGCAAATCTTCAACAGCTCTATTTTTATCTATAAAAGGAGGAAGATTTGAAGAAGAAAATGTTGAAGACTCTTGAAACAAAGAACTGAACTCTTGCTCTGTTTTGCTGTCAAAAATACGCAAGTCACCCAACCTCTTAGAAATTCTTTCAACTTTGTAATTTAGAATTTCTTAAGGTTAAGAGTCTTAACCTGAGTTGTATTTAGAGAACACCTCTGATATTTGATCAAGTGTTCATCCCAAACTATTTCTTTTGTAAACCAGTTTGGTCCTTTAAGTCTTAGTCTGAATACTAAGCAATTGTAACCTCATTCCTTTGTGGTCTGAGTCAGAAGTCTCTTGTCTTTGTGACTTGAGCATTGGGAAGTCTCTTGTCTTAGTGACTTGAGCATTGGAAGCCTCTTCCTTGGTGGTTGAGCATAGAAGTCTCTTTCTTTGTGATTGAGCAACTGGAAGTCTCTTCCTTTGTGGTTGAGCATTGTGTAATCAGCAGATTATAGTGAACTCTCTTGTTGGACACAAGGGGACAGGACTACTTCTCACATTGAGAAGGAACCTGTATAATTTCTGTGTGTTTCTCTTCCCTTATCTCTTGTACTTGTTTAATCCGCTGCATACATTCTGATAACAGTTCAGAACCTGGTTCTGAACTTGCTTAAGTCTTTGAAAAAGAAAAGAACAAGTTTTTAGAGTCACACAATTCAACCCCCCCTTCTTGTGTGTGTTTTTCTCACCTTCATCTATATGTTTCTAAAGAATTTTGGAAATATATTTTGAAGATTATTTGGTTCAAGTATTATGTTGCTGCTGAAGGCTATATATAGAAGACGCTGCTATTGAAGAAACTTAACTCAACCAAAGTTATCATTGAGAGATTATTATTAGGTTCTGAGTCTGTGAGCTGTGTGCTCTGCTTCTGTACACCACTCAATTGTTAGAGTTGGTTTATTTATTGAGTTGTAATCACTTGAAGCTTTTAAGCAAAAGTGACTGTTTATGTTTTGAAGAGTGTCTTCATCTTTGTTTGTTTAGAGTTTAAGATCATTGGGGCAGTGATTGCTTGAGTAGGAAGTAAGAGGGGTCTTATATCTAGGAGTTCCTAGGTAGAAATTCCACGGGTAGTGATTAAGTGAGAAGGCTGTGAAACAGGGGCTGTTCACATAGGACTTCGAATTGATACTATTATAGTGGATTTCCTTCCTGGCTTGGTAGCCTCCAGACGTAGGTGTGTTTGTCACCGAACTGGGTTAACAAATAACCTGTGTTTTTACTTTCTGTCTATTTTTATTTCTGCTTCTGAACTGCTGTTTTGCGTATTCTACTCTGTTTTACGGTTCAGAATCAGGTCTTGCCAGAATTTCAATTGGCATCAGAGCAGGCACCCTGCCTGTTTTAGGGTGAGCTCTAGGGAAGTTATTTTCTGGCATAATGGAGAAAGAAGGAGGATTTGTGAATAGACCACCTCTGTTGGATGGTTCCAACTATGAATATTGGAAATCACGCATGAGTGCTTTCCTTAAATCCATAGATACTAAGACTTGGAAAACAGTTCTGAAAGGTTGGGAACATCCTGTTGTGCTTGACAAAGATGGAAAGAAGACAGCTGATCTGAAATCAGAAGAAGAGTGGTCCAAGGTAGAAGGTGAATTAGCTCTTGGAAACTCCAAAGCCTTGAATGCTATATTCAATGGAGTGGACAAGAACATGTTCAGAGTGATCAAGCAGTGCACTGTAGCTAAGGATGCCTGAGAGATTCTCAAGACTACTCATGAAGGCACATCCAAGGTAAAACTGTCCAGACTTCAACTTCTCACCACCAAATTTGAAAATCTCAAAATGTTGGAGGATGAGAACATACAAGATTTTTACATGAATGTCCTAGACATGGCTAACTCATTTGATTCACTTGGAGAAACTTGTGAGAAAAATTCTCAGATCTCTACCTAAGAGATTTGATATGAAAGTGATTGCCATTGAGGAAGCACAAGACATCTCCAGTATGAAGGTTGATGAATTGATAGGATCCTTACAGAATTTTGAGATAGCCTTCAACAACAGAACTGACAAAAAGGGAAAAAGTGTTGCTTTTGATGAAAGCATATCAGTGGATCTTGTGATGCTTGGTAGACAGTTTAACAAGATTCTGAAGCCGAAGACAAGAACTGATGAGAAAAGCAATCAAACCAAAGGAGTTCAGTGTCATGAGTGTGAAGGTTATGGCCACATTAGGACAGAATGTGCAACATACCTCAAGAAACAGAAGAAGAGTTTGGCAGTTTCTTGGTCTGATGATGACTCAGAAGGAGAAGTGGGGAATGATTCAGCCAAGCATGTTGTTGCCTTAACTGGTAGATGCAGGTCTGGTGATAAAGTTAATGTTTCAGAAGCATCATCAAGTTCTGAAGCACTATCAGGTTCTGAAGCATCATCAGATACTGAATCCAGTGATGAAGAATTGTTTTTTGAAAAACCAGATGCCTCTTACAAAGAACTATACCTCAGAAGTGAAGAAGTTTGCAAGCAGCTGGAAGAACAGAAAAGAACTATCAGTCAACTGCATTCTGAAAGAAGTGAGCACTTAGGGCAAATCTCTGATCTCAAAGATGAGGTAACCCAACTGAACTCTCAACTTGAACATGTGAAGAAACAAGTCAGAATGTTGAACACTGGTACTGATGTGCTTGAAGAGATATTGGAGAGTCAGACCCAAGGGAAACCAAATGGTATAAGATTTGATGATAGGACCTTGAACAACAAACAACAAAATCCAGCTAAAAGGTTCATTGCAGCTGTTAAAACATGTGATCCAATGATGAGCAAAACTAAGTTGGAACACCAGAACCAACCTCAGGGATCTAAGAGCAAGAGGGTTTCTCATCCTTGGATATGTCATTACTGTGGTAAAAAGGGGAATATAAAGCCATTCTGTTTCAAACTGCATGGATACCCCAAGCACCTTCAGCAAAGAAAATCAAAACCTGTTGTAGTCAATGTCAAGAAGGAATGGAGACCAAAATGTGAAAGTGTTGACAAGAGGCTGAACAATAAGAAAGGAAAGGTTGTTGCTGCTGCCAGCAGGCCTACTCCTGTTACTAAGAAGAGTGCTGGTGTTGGATCATCTAAAGGCTAGAGCAAGGTGGTGGTACCTGTCCCTAAGAAGAAGGCACTAAAAGGAAAGGAAGTGGATCCTAGTGAGTCTGAGGATGATGTTGAGCAAGACATCATGCCCTATGTTCAGAAGAGGATTGCTGAACTTCAGAAGTAGATTGCTGGGAAGAAGATTCCTCTGAATGTGCCTGAAGCACACATTGACTAAGCAGCATCTGATGCTGTGTCTGATGATGAAACAGCTTTTGATGCTGAGTCTGAAGACTGTCAATTTTTTGGATTATGTTCTGGATTTCATTGTGTGCTTCTGGTCTGCAATTTTATGCTATACTCTGCAGTTGTGTTCTCTTGTTTTTGTTCTTCTGTGAAGGCTGTGTGTGGGTACTCTGTTTATGTGATTCTGATCCTGCTGATGGTTCTGATGGTGGTTCTGTTGTGGGTTCTGTGGTATGCTGGTCTGTATTGGATGTCTATATCCTCTGAGTTTGTATGTCTTTCTGTGTGTGTTTCTGTGATGGATGTGTATAACCTCTGAATAATTTTCTGGGTGTGTTCCCTTTGTAACCTCCGCTGTTTCTCTGTGTTTCTGCTCCTGGTGATTGCATGGTTATTTTTGTCAAAATTGTTTGGCTAAAAAGGGGGAGAAATAAGTGTGTCAGAAGCTGCTGCTGATCTGTTTCAGAGGGAGTCTCTGTTTCAGGGGGAATAATGTATGTTTCAGAAGCTGTTGCTGAATGATATGTTTCATTGGGAGTTTATGTGTTTCTGGTCAGAAGCTGATGTGTTCAGGGGGAGTATATGTGTGAAACATAGTGTTTTATCCGCTGCTGACTATGTTGCTATTGTGTTACTACGTTTGTGTTCTTCTTGATGTGTTCAGAATTTGCCTTGTGTATCTCAGTTTGATTTTAGCCAAAAATTTGCAAAAGAGGGAGATTGTTGGATATTTGGTTGTTGGCTTCATGTTTGCTAAAATCAAATATACTAGCAAGATGTGCGTCTTCAGAAGCTGATCTTCAGAAGCTGAACAATACTTCAGAAGTTGGGTTTTCAGAAGCTGAACAGTACTTCAGACGCTGAACATTCAGAAGCTGATGTTCAGACGCTGAACAGTACTTTAGACGCTGAACCATCAGAAGCTGATGTTCAGATGCTGAACAGTACTTCAGACGCTGACCTTCAGAAGCAACCTTCAGAAGCTGAAATGTTCAGACGCAGAACTTCAGACGCAGACCTTCAGAAGTACCTTCAGAAAGCTGGTTTTCTGCGTTCTGTTTTTGTGCCTTGGAGCTGTTAAATTTCTCACATAATCTTTGGTAGATTTAATAGAAGAATTCTCCAAGCTGCGTTTCTAGAAGGAAGAGTATTTTGCGTGAAGATATTTGTTGAAGATTGGTTTCTTTTATTTGTGAATATATTTTCAAAGTAATCTTTGGAAAATATATTTCTGAAGAATAATTGCTTCTATATGTTTCTAAAGAATTTTGGAAATATATCTTTGAATATTATTTGGTTCAAGTATTATGTTGCTGGAAAAGGCTATATATAGAAGGCGCTGCTATTGAAGAAACTTAACTCAACCAAAGTTATCATTGAGAGATTATTATTAGGTTCTGAGTCTGTGAGCTGTGTGCTCTGTTTCTGTACACCACTCAATTGTTAGAGTTGGTTTGTTTTATTGAGTTGTAATCACTTGAAGCTTTTAAGCAAAAGTGACTGTTTATTTTTTGAAGAGTGTCTTCATCTTTGTTTGTTTAGAGTTTAAGATCACTGGGGCAGTGATTGCTTGAGTAGGAAGTAAGAGGGGTCTTATATCTAGGAGTTCCTAGGTAGAAATTCCACGGGTAGTGATTAAGTGAGAAGGCTGTGAAACAGGGGCTGTTCACATAGGACTTCGAATTGATACTATTATAGTGGATTTCCTTCCTGGCTTGGTAGTCTCCAGACGTAGGTGTGTTTGTCACCGAACTGGGTTAACAAATAACCTGTGTTTTTACTTTCTGTCTGTTTCTATTTCTGCTTCTGAACTGCTGTTTTGCTTACTCTGTTCTACTCTGTTTTACGGTTCAGAATCAGGTCTTGCCAGAATTTCAATAAGCTCATCAACACATAACCTGTAAGCACTACGTACAAAATAACGACCGTGTCTTTCCGCTTTCCAAATGAGCCGGTCCTCTTGTACTTGAAAAATAAGCGGCGTGTGAAGAATTTTATCAGCTATATCCACACTAAAGACCTGATGAATTACGTCCTCGTTCCAGCTTTTGTCATATAAATTCATCAAATTATTGATGGTAACATTCTGAACAAAGTTAGCACTGGTGATGCCACCATCAATACATTCCCCATTTGATAACCAAGGTTCATTCAAAATAGAAATAGACGCACCAGAACCAATACTCCAACGAGCACCACCTCGAACGATAAAATGGACGCGCAAAATATTACGCCACACATAACTAGGATTGTGGTCAATCTGGGCCGTGAGGTAATTGCAAGAGGGGAAATACCTAGCCTTAAAAATACGTGTAACAAGGGAATTAGGTTTTGTGAGAAACTTCCAGCCTTGTTTGCCTAACATAGCCAGATTGAAAGCAGAGAGGTCCTTAAACCCTATACCCACATGCACCTTAAGGACATACAACTTCTCCTAACTTAGCCAGTTAATACCTCTCTGTGTAGTTCTACCATGGCCCCACCAAAAAGAATTCATCATTTTCTCAATGGTATTAATAAGCGAAGACGGTAACTGAAAGATACTCATAACATACGACGAAATGGCGTGCAAGATGGATTTTATCATAACCTCGCGCCCGTCTTTTGATAAACACTTACCACTCCATGAATTAATTTTATGCCAAACCAGATCCTTGATATAAGAAAATGTCGCGTTGCGATTTCTACCTACCATAGACGGTAAGCCCAAATATTTACATGTCCCCAAAACTGCTTGAACCCCAATAATATTAGTGAGAGTTTGTTGAAGGGGATCATGAACATTAGGACTATAGAAAATCTCGAACTTAGGCAAACTGATGGCCTGGCCAGAAGCAGATTCATACAAAGAAAGAATATTTTTCATAATGGTTGCTTGTCCCTCATCAACTTTAAAGAAAAGAAAACAGTCATCCGCAAATAAAAGATGAGAGGCAAGAGGAACACTACGACAAAATTTAGTACCTGTAATATCACCTCGCGCCTCCGCATCTCTGATAAGAGAAGACAAACCTTCTGCACAAATAATGAACAAATAAGGAGAAACAGAATCCCCTTGACGGAGGCCGCGTCCCTGGATGACAGGGCCAACCTTTTTGTTGTTGACTAGAACAGAATAATATACAGACTCAACACACATACTCATCCAGTGAATCCACCGAGCGTTGAAACCCATCTTGACCATAACAGCTCGCAAATAATCCCATTCCATATGATCATAAGCTTTGCTAATATCAAGTTTCAAAGCAACATACCTGTCATGTCCCTTCGTCTTAGTCTTCATGAAGTGGATAACCTCAATAGCAACCATAGCATTATCCAAGATGGAACGACCCGGAACAAAAGCGGATTGATTATCGAAAATGCACTGAGATAGAACACCTTTAAACCTGTTAGCCAAAACTTTAGAAATAAGCTTGTAAAGAACATTACATAAAGCTATGAGGAGCCAATCCTTCATAGTAATTTGTGTGGTGCCTTTAGGAATGAGAGCAATATTCGTCATGTTCAAATCAGGGGGAAACTGTCCTGTATCTAGCCAAGAACAACATTCTTTAAAACACTACTAAAAAAACGCGATTTAGAGACGAATTTTAGAGAGGGAAAATAATCCGTCACTAATTGTGACGGATTTAGGGACGGATTTTCGTATTTCCCACAAATGTTGAGTTACCAACACATTAGTGACGGAATTGTTTTAATATCCGTCATAAAATTTCCGTCACAAAAATTCCGTCACTGAATCCCTCACTAAATTCATTAGCGGAATGTTTGTCACGGAATTTCACACGAACTTTTTCTCTATCTAATGTATCCCTCACTAAATCCTTCACTAATATCAATTACATGGTTTGTTAGGGAATTGTTCCCTCACTAACAATTTTTATAGATTAATTATTAATAGTGATAAAACTGAATTATTTCCCCTCATTTCTTTTCACGTTTTGGTATCCCTCCTCTTATACTAAAACATTCTCCCTCTTTTTTTTCCCCACAAACCCCCAAAATAATTTTCCCACAAACTCCATAGTCACAAACCCAAGATGAACTCACAAACCCTAACCCAAAATTTTCCCCAAACCCTCAATCACTCTCTCAGATGAACAAAATTTCCAAATTCACTCACTTAGAACTCATTCTCTACTCATTCTCAAAACTGAATTGCCCATAATTTTCCAGAACTGAATCGCAAGTTGTTTTGGGGAAAATTTTCGCAAGCTGAATTGCCCATATCAGTGTTAAATCACAAGCTCTTTCAATTCTTTACCTCTCAAAACTGAATCGCAAGCTAGCTCTTTCCTTCCCAAAATCTCATCGGTCAGTTTCAGTTAGGGTTTCAATTCGAAACTTCATCCCATTCTCATCAATTCCTTATGAATTTGAAGCTAATTTTTCTAATTTATGTGTTCAATTTGTAGATTCTTCTGAATTTGAAGCTATCACGACACAGATCTTCACTGAATCTCACTCCCAAAAACGAATCTTCTTCCTTCTCCCAAAATCCTTTCTCAAATCTTCAATGAATCTCAGAATCACGGTAACCTCTCTCTCAATCTCATAATTTATTTATTTATTATTTTTGTTTATATTTTTTATATTTTTTCTTTTCAATGAAGTTAATTTTTGTGATACTTATATTTTAGACTGTTGGAGTTTAGAATGTTAGGGTCTGTCGTGTTTAAGCTTTGAATGAAGTTAATTTTAGACTCTCTTGTGATGATTTTAATTATTTGAACAAGAGTTGGTGTGAAGATATAGAATGGGGATTTAATAAATGTGTGTAGGGATGCAAGGGTCATCCATTCATGGTGCTAGCAGTGTGATGAGCACAACTAAAATGGACAACTCATATGTTGTGTTGCCAAAGCAAAGACCTCAGGCTCAAGGAGTTCCTCCTCGGCCTCGTGGTGATACTTCCCATCCTGGAAAGACAATGGAAAAGTCTTTTGTGGTAGTGTACAAGTCGGAGTCTGCGTCCGATGGAGGCGGGGGAAACTCATTGTCCCATGGGGTTGATCATGGTGGTCATTTGCCACCTCATAACTCTGGATTCAATTCCACTATTACTGTCCTGACTCGAGCATTTGAGATTGCCACTACACAGACACATGTGTGCGTACTGAAATATGCATGTTTGATTCAACTTAAATTGGAAATATACTAGTTTATACGTGGCAGCATCTTGAGCAAATGTTTGGAATTTTTTTGATTATTTATTAATATATTAACATTTAGAGTGTGTTAGATCATAGTTTGAATGCTTTATGTATATGGTTTCAGGTTGAACAGCCTTTATGCCTTGACTGCATTCGAGTTTTATCTGATAAGCTTGATAAAGAGGTCGAATATGTAAATAGGGACATTGAAGCATATGAAGCCTGTCTTAAACGCTTGGAGGGGGAGGCCAAAGATGTCCTCAGTGAGGCTGATTTTCTTAAGGAGAAATTGAAGGTGCTCATCAGGTTTACTATCTACAATGTGTATATTATTGAACTGTTTCTTTAGGATTGAAGTTCAAACCATTAGTTGTATTGTTAACCTCTGTTTGCTTTGTTTGAATTTATGGCCGGTATGTGTTTTCTTGCGATATTGGTTTATTCTGAATATAGTAGTATTTGAAAACACATTCCATGTTCGAAGCATTTCAATTCAAATACATTTTCTTTGATTGTATGGAGAACGATATAACATCACACCATAAATAATCTGTTGTGAAATTATGTATATAATAAATAATTACATATGTTTTTGCAACAATAAATACATACCAGACCAAATTCACTCGGATACATTTTTGTGTTATTTTGAGTTTTGTCAAAGCTTCCAAACCTTTCAAGAGCCATGACATATTTGATTTGGAAGTTGCACTCTCTCATGGTGTTGTTTCAAGATTCTGTGTGACATCTAAACTACCGTCACGTTTTAATTTGTCTTCTTGTATAATTCCAAAAGATGACTCCTATGTAGGAATTATATATGTAATATTATGTATACCTGACAGCCAGAAAGTAATTTTTTTCTCTCCATATCTATTAAAAATTGATGCTACCCTTTTCAATCTTGAAGTTTTCATTTATGTGTTAGCAACAGGTGCCCAATTAGGGATGTGTATGTTTGAAGAAAGAATGACGTGCTCAGAGGTGTGTTAGCTCTGTAGGTTAGGTCTTGTTAGCTAAAGTTGAGTTAGTTTGCCCTCTAACTTTGGTAGCTGATGTTGGATATAAATGGAGGTAGATAATGTAAATGGATTTAGTTAGTTGGTCCCCACCACAAAGTCACATTTGAGAATTGATCTTTTGAAAAAGCTTGCTGTGTGGGCGAACATACCGTCTTTATCCGCCTTTTATGGTCAGCAATTGGCTGCTGTTTCAGAGGCCGCTGGTGTGGCCCCTGATCCTTCTTTAATCACTTGCCAAAGGTTTGCACTTTTTTCGCTAATTTTATGTTATCTTTGTGTGTTTCAATGCTATTATTAAGTTTCACTAGTGACATTGACACCATATACAACACTTCGACACCGGTGATAATTTGAAAATTAGAAGTCGTAGAATGGTAACATGTTATTGAATGTAACATGTGTTCGTGTCGAATACCAGATACAACACTGACACGTCAACACACTAAATAATTTGAAAATTGAAAGTAATTGAATGTATTATGCGTGTTTGTGTCGTGTTGGACACTGAATTTGCATTCGATCTGAAGTGGCTGTGCCATATACTTGTTTGGCTTACTTATCATATGTTTTGAAGTGTTAGAATTTGCATTCATGTGATATATTGTTGATTTGTTTGTTAACAATGTAATTTGATAGAATCAAAGAGTATGCATGTGATAGCTCCATGGTTATTGGTATCTATGATACATGCAAGTTGTTTTCGAATGATCCTTTTTAATCACTTGCCAAAGGTTTCATTTTGCTCAAGTTTTTTTTTTCTTCTAGCTATCTCTATGCATAGTTGGTTATCCTCTTGGGATAGAACACCAAGGTCCAGTAGGCTAGTTGATCCAATCATTGGGCCCACTTTTTAGAAGGTTTTAGAAAAAGTTTGAGTAAGAGTCAATTGGGATATTCCCTGAAATTCAGGGAAAGATTCCCATTATAAAAGAGAGGGAAGGGTTAGGAGTTCATTCAAGAAACTTGTTAGAGTCAGTTTGGGAGAGTTCTCTCTCTGGTCTACCACTAGACCACTGGTGCTCCATGATTATGTACTCGTTACGGTTATTTTGTCTCCTAAAACCTCATAACGTTTTATCCGTTCATAAGCTTACAAGCCTAATTCAATGGCTGATTTATATTGCTTATTTATCTCTTTTAGACTGACATCACACACATTTAAATTGTATTTTATATTGTGATGTCCAGCAGTGAGTGTAATGGTTTTGGTCCAGCAGTGATGTCCAGCAGTGAGTGTATTTTATACTGTGATGTCAAATTGTATTTTAAAACCTCATACTATTATATCTTCAATATTATAATTGAGAGTGTAATGGTTTTGGTTTACTTGTACCCAATAGAAAAATGTTCGAGTTTACCTTAAGTAGCTGCCAGCAGTGAGTAGTAGTAAGTAGCTCAATTTTATGGAAAATGATTATTTTAGACAACTCTTTATAAATGATTAAAATGCAGATTCTTGCTAAAACATATCATATATAATATGTTTGATTTTGATAAAAAAAACTTGTCTTATTAAGATTAGTTTATTTTAAATGACCAGTGGGTATGGAATCATACTTTTTAATTTGTATAAGTGTTCCTATATATATATATATATATATATATATATATATATATGAAGTAAAAAGATTATTTGACCAGCTGTGTTTTGTGCTTCCCTTCATAGCATTTTTCCTTTGTCTTTTCCTTTGTATATCGACTTTATGTTATATTTGATTATTAATTTGGATTTTGATTGAATGGATGTTGTCTCACTCGCAGTTCTTGAACCATTCCTTTCGTTTTGTTCGGTTCGTTAGCAAATCATCACTTGCGTTTGTTTTCCGAGCCACACATAACCAGGATTTTGAAGGCTCATGATGAGTTAATTCGTGCATCGCAAGAAGATTCACGTTTGCTTAGGGAGCAAATGACTAAATTGATGGAAATGTTTTCTCAAGGTCATCTACATCCACCTCCACCTCCACCTCCACCTCCACCTCCACCTCCACCTCCATCTACTTGATATATAGATATATAATATGTATAATATATGGTTATTTTGATAGCTTGGTTGCAAACTTAGTTTCAAGAACAATGTGCTACATCTAGTACCATTAAAAAAGTTGAAGTATTTCTTATGAAACTTATTTTGACAGTTTTCTTATGAGTCTTATGTATTTTGAGAGTGTTGAACAATGGTTGTAAACTTATTGCGAGTTTCCTTATGAATTTTATGTTTTATGGTGATGAATGTATGTGATGGGTATGAATTTTTTATTGTGTATTTATAATTTCCAACAAGTTTCATATGGTTTAATATAGTAAATGCAGTTGCAATATTAATATAATTAATGAAATCCGGCAGGAAAATGAACATTAAATCAATAATGCTTTGAATTTCCTCACTAATTAGTGACGGAAACAAAATCGTTATTAAACCATAGGTTGTAGTTTGTGAGGGAATTCAGTTTCGTCACAATTAGTGAGGAAATATACCCTCACAATTTGAAAGGGAAAACTAATCCGTCATTAATTAGTGACGGAAATATTGGTGAATAAGAAAAGAAATGGTCCCTCGCTATTAGAGAGGGGACACACATCCCTCACTAATTAGTGAGGGAATTTTCCAATTTACACACATCCCTCACTAATTAGTGAGGGAATTGTCCAATTCTCAGCACATTTTTGCTTCATATTTAGTGACGGGTTTACATTGTTAGTGACAGATTTTATCCGTTTCAATTAGTGACGGAATCAAAAATCCCTCACAAATATTTAGCAAGGCCAAATTCGGAACGGATTACTGGTCGTCACAAAATCCGTCACTAAATTCGTTTGTGAGGGAATTATAGTAGTTTAGTGACGGATTTATACCCTCACTAAAAGTGATTTTTCTAGTATTGAAAATATCATCACTACACGAATGCCAAAAATGTTGGTAAAAACCCGGATTAAAACCGTCAGGACCTGGACATTTATCCGGGTACATAGAAAACATAGCATCACAAAATTCGGCTTTGGTGAAGGGAGCCGTGAGCTTCTCATTATCAAGGGTAGAAATAGAGTGATTAATAACATCAATAACAGGAGAGAAAGCGCTACCCTGCTTCTGAAAAATATGCACAAAATAATCTTTTGCAATATTGCGTAAATCCTGCTCATCTGTGATTTTATTTCCAGCATCATCATCAAAAGAAAGAATACAGTTTACCTTTTTTCTAGCTGTCACGGAAGCATGAAAGAATTTTGTGTTGCGGTCACCATCCCTGTACCAATGAGTCTTAGCTAGTTGACGCCAATAAGCACCATCCTGAGATAATAAGTGCAGCATACGCTTTCTTAGCTCAAACATGCGGACCTGCTCCACACCTGTAGAATAAAGCCGTGTGCTTTGCAATTTCCTACTGCACTCTTCAATTTCACGTTTCAACTGATGGCAATGAGTTTTACTCCAAACAGACATATCTTCCGCACAAGAGGACAACTTAGGAATAATGGGATTGTCAGAATATACCTACCAAGAATTAGTGACCAGCTGCTTAAACCCTGCATTTTCGTAACGAAAATGACGTTTAGAAAGATGAGGCCTAGGCATAGGAGTGCGGTTAGAAGGATTGGATAATGATCAGAAGCAGGTGCCACAAGAGTTTCAACAGTAGCTTCCAGAAATAAATTGAACCATAAGTCATTAGCAAGAGCACAATCTAACCTTTCTTCCACCGCACGCGGCGTGCCAAGACTTTTAAACCACGTAAACGGGTAGCCATCAACCGGAACATCAGAAAAACCAGAATCAAGAACAGCTTGCCGGAAGCCATTTATCAGCCACTGGGGTCTAGAGGTGCGCTCTCTTTTTTCACTCGCATCCAGAAGATCATTGAAATCTCCAAAAATGCATCAAGGACCTGCAAATTGATGAGAAAGTTGTTGGAGAAAATTCCACGCGGCAGTTCTGCGGCCCCCATTAGGATAACCATAGTAGCCGGTGATTCTCCAAGGACCAAGAACGAAATCAGTAATTTCAACGGTAATCATTGCTAATAACATATTCAATCGCAAAGCTGTTATTGCGATATTCTTTCCTGAACATTCACTAATATTTTAACAATTACTACATGCTTTAAGTATAATATACGACTATAAAGAAAGGAAAAAAAGTATAATATACGACCGTGGCAAGACAATATAGTATTTTGGGTTTGCTTTTGTATGGAATGTGGTAGCATATGCGGTGTCTTTAATCCAATCCAATATGTTGGACAAAGGGGTATATGTTATGGTTTCCATAATCAAATATCTTTATTCAGAAGAATAGTCATCATTGCCTCTAATCAAAACAATGGAAGTTAATATAAGACCACATTTAGCAACATAAACAAATAAAAGTAGGACAACAATACCTAGAACGATCGAGATTTAAATAAAATGTGATGTACTCTGGCATCAACAAATTCATACCAAAAATAGTTTTTATTGTGTACAAAAGCAGTCTTGCGTTTCACCTTTTTCTTTTTGAATTTACTGTGTTTTTATTTAGTTAAATGACTAGAAACTTGTGATAGTTCATTTGGTTTATCATAACCAACAAATTATCTGTTTTTCCTATATTTTTTAAGAGACTTTATCAATCAAATCTGACTGCCCATATTATTACGTTCGGTTCAAACGTGAGTGGTTAATCCTACATTGATTATGAATGAATTAAATATAGTGTACTTGCAGAAAGTACATCAATATAGAGGGGGTTAGATGCGAGCTCGACAAGGGTTTCCTGATCCTACGTATCTCTAAAGATTAGTTTGGGACTTCAGTTTTACTGCTTCAGTGAGGGATATATTCATAGCTACAACCTCTTTTCCTCTTGTTAAGGAAGCCTCATTCTTGGATATATCCTTAGTTTCCTATATGATTTGGTGTGGTTGTTCTTATCCAATAGCTGGTTGTGAACTTTATCGTTGCTGGTCGTTCTTATCCGATGGGTGGAACTTATCATATTTATTTTCTCCTTAAGAGCTATATTTTCTATGATGGTCCACAACCCCCAAGCACGAGGCTTGTAAGGACGAAGTGATTAAGTTTAATTTTGGCAAGCTCTATCTAGCATGGTCACCCTATAGGGCTATAATTTTTGTGACGGTCCAAAGCCCCCCAACCACTAGTCCTGTTAACGATGGAGTGGTTATGAATGCATGTTGTATTTTTGTAGCCGATTTCTATGTGTTAAGGCGAGATTGTTATCATTTTTGGCGTGATTCTTGAGACTGATCTGACGGTGCTTAGTTTGATGTCATTTTATTTTATAATTTATGGCTTCATATGCTTTGATGTCATTTGGGGTGTCCTTTCCTTTTTGCTTTGTTGGTATATGCAGGACTCTCCTGCTTGTATGTTGATTTTGGATATGAGTGAAGTTTCTTTGTTTGCACGTCTTATTTTGTTAAGCATTTTTATCTTTAAGTAGGAAATTTTTGTAGGGTTGGGAACTTTCTTTTTGTAGAAGTTTTCATTCTTCGTTTTTCTTTGGATGCTTCCATTTAAAGGGGAAGTCTTACGTGGCTGCTTCCTTTAAAAATGAAGTCTTATGCAGCTCCTTCTCTTTAAAGAGGAAGTCTGACCCAACTGCTTCCCTTTAAAGAGGAAGTGTTATGCAACTACTTCCATTTAAATGTGAAGTCTTACATGGTTGCTTCCCTTTAAATGGGAAGTCTTACGCAACTGCTTTCCTTTAAGGGGGAGGTCTTACATGGTTTCTTCCCTTTTAAGGGGAAGTCTTACGCAACTGCTTCCCCTTAAATGGGAAGGCTTACGTGATTGCTTTCCTTTGAAGGGGAACTTTTACGCGGCGGTTTCCCTTTAAAGAGGAAGTCTTACTCAACTGCTTCCCTTTAAAGGGAAAGTCTTATGTAACTGTTTCTCTTTAAAAGTGAAAACTCAAAAGTGGTTGAAGTTAGTGATTTGCATTTCAGTGCATTTAATAAGTGATGTGATTTTATAAAATTCAATAAACTTTAGTGCCCTTTTCTAGGGGGAGAATATGTAATTTTAAGTATACATAGCCATGCTATTTTGGATCTTGGGGTGGTGACGACCCCTAATTACTAACACCTAGTTCCGCCCCTGTCTTTACTTATACTTTCTAATTAATATTCACTAGGTTATATTTAGGAATCATGAGTGGATAATTCTCTCTAGGATAGGTCATAAAAGATGAACTTCCCTGTAATTGTTTAATCATGTAACTTTAAATTATCCTATGAATTCAGTTGATTTCTTTGGTGTTTTTTTCAATTAATTTTATACTTATGATATTTATGCATTTACAAATGTTCATAAATGTTCATAAATTGACCTAATTTAAAGTTCAATTGTTATTAGCTATAGACATATTCTAATAATAATATGTATACTTCATTTGACGTTCTTAAACCTTCAAGAGTTATGGGCTCACGTAAGATATTATGGAGCAGTAAAAACTGAAGAGGGTTAGTGACCATGACATTGGCCTAGCTATTTTGTTCAAATGTCTTAAGATCGAGTAATCAGATTAAGTTGTATTCATAGTTTGTAGTTACCCAAACAATTTAGAGAAGGGAGTCTGACATGACCTAGTCGTCTTTATCTCTTTCCAAGTCAATTCAACCAAACCAATTGTCAAGTGACAACCCCCTTTTACACATCAAAATCATTATAGTAGTAGTATTGTTGAAATTATGCAATCAATGTGGATATGAACTTTATAAATTTTACTACATGATGACAAACGAGTAGACTTGCTAAATCTTCATAAGCTATGCCAAGTGGAAAATTAATGTTGATATATTGGGATTAAAGGAATTTATGAGGATAAAGATGAATTTTGATGTGTTGTGACTCAAGACTTATATATCACACCAATAAACTTAGATGTGTTGATAAAAATGAAGGAGTAATCAAAATCAAAGTAGCTTCAAGGAACAAGAACAACAACAGATAGACCTCGTTGTTTTTGAGCCGAATGAATCGACCTTATTTTAACTCTTAAGTCTCAAAATACTCCAATCTGGAACACATGTGATGAGATCACCCTGAGTCCAAGACCCAACTCTTTTCTGGTTCCCATCATGTGACTGATATGCACCCGCACTCTCATAACCATCTTCATCTGAGGCAACCACAACTTGAAAGGAAGAACTACCATTGCCACCCTTTTAAGGACAATACTTCTTGAAGTGACCGGGCTTATGACAAATGAAACATCTGTATTTCGTTTATCAAAATCCTTGGACTTTGACTTCCTAGTCTTCCCCCTTGCCTTTTCCCAATGCTTATGCCTTCCACTTGAAACATTCAAGCCTTCACCACTTTCATCAATCTGAAAATCCTTGAACTTGATTGACTCCACTGTTCTTAAAGCCGCTTGGAGCTCCTCCAAATTAGTGGTGCCTTCCTTTTCGTCATCATCCATATTCACTTAAAAAATGATTAAAATACTTCGATAAAGAACCAAGAAGCAACAAATCCTTGTCCTTATCATCCATATTCACTTCAAGTTCTCCAAGTCATCAAGAATCTTGTTAAATTTGTCATGTTGCTCCATGATAGGTATAGACTCCACAATCCTAAATAAGTAGAGCTGTATTTTCAAAAACTGAATATGAGCCAAATATTTTATCATGTACAATGACTCCAACTTAGCTCATATCGTTGTCGTGGTAGCTTCCCACGTGACATCCCTTAAAACCTTATCTCCAAGACATAACACAATATCACTATTTGACTTGCCTATCATCTATAGCTTCTCCACTTGTTTCAAGTTAGATGAGATCGCAACTTCACCCTTTAATATTCCATAACCCGAAATCATTACCTCTGGAGAACTTCTCGATGTCCCACTTTGACCCGATGATACTCAGTTGACCAATTTACCCCATTGTCCAACAATGGACGCCAATTGTTGTAAATTCAAGACTTAAATATCACATCATTAAACTTAGATGTGTGGAATAAAAGAAAGGACTAATTAAAATCAAAGTAGCTTCAAGCAACAACAACACCAAACATACCTAGATCTAAGCGTGAAGCAACGCCAAGAGCATAATCAAAGCAGCCAAGATAAGGGATAGAAAAAACTAACACACCAATATATGTTTATCCGATTCAGAAAAATTTATCCTACATCTAGGAGAGAGCAGCTCTCCAGCCCATATGAAAATAGTAATACAAAAAGGTTACAAAAAATTATATCTCAAACTCACAAAGAACAAATCCTAATTTCTACACATTTTTCAAGTCACTCAAACCCACGATGAATCCTAATAAAAAACAATATAGAAAGCTTTTTTTATCATTTCTCTTATGAGATCTCACTACCTAAGGTATTTGTGAAGGTTTTTCCCAACCCAAGAATCTCTTCTAAAGTTACTCAACCCTTAGCCTTTCTACCCTAAAAGTTTCCTCATTTCCATACCAAGATTCTCTCTCTTGAAGCCACCTAAAAAAAGAAAAAGAGAGAAGAATGAAGACTTATATAGTACTCAGATCTAGACAAAATCGCGTCACGATATAGAGGAGTTAGGAGAGCTAGCCGATTTGATTAAAATATTATTAAGGAAACCTTAAGATCGGAGGCTACCAAACTGCAGCTAATTGTATTTCAGGGTAACCATAAAATAAACCTGTACGTCGTATATACATATTTTCATATGATAAGATTGTCCACATTCATTTTTATGCTTCCTTTTTACATGATTGTATTATAATGAAAACCAGGGGTATGCAGCTTTAGTACAATAGCTTGCACATGATGAACCAATACATATAAGATTCTATATACCTTGTTCGGGTGTGTTTTTTCATAATTAGATACCTAGCTAGCATTCCATGCAAAAGGGAACAACTGGTAGGGGTGGATGACATCATGCAGATATTATTATATTTTATATAAAAAATCATGTGAGTTGGATTTCAATGCTTTTAGAGAGATATTTATATATTACTCGCATAAACCCCTTACATAGTCACATATGAACAAAATAATTCGATTTTTGGTTATTATAAGATCAGAGATAAATTCATACCGACTGAACCAAGCGATATATACTATATTTTATTTCTGAAACAATACATATAATAAATTATACTTTCCGGTTACTATTATAAGTAAAAATATACATTTTAGATTCATTCAATTAATAATGTATATGGTCTTTATTATTGTCCACATACATCATTCAATGAATGAATCTGAAATGTTGATTTTTGCTTATAATAGTGACCGGAGAGACAAGGTGGAAATACGCCAAGCCAGACCGGACTTTGAAAGGCATGAGCCTGGCCTACGAAAAAATTTACAAGCCTGAGTCTGACCTATGACCTATTATAAGCCGTTTTCTTGTCTGACCTGTCCTATTTAAAAGCCTAGATTGGCCTGAAAGACTACTTTGATGCCTACTTTACATTAAAGTCATCAAATAGTTCATTTGATCTACTAAATAGGCTAAACAGGCCTTAAAGCCTACTTAAAATCATATTTCACTGCAAGCAAATTTTAACAACATTAAAGCCTACTTAAAAAGTCTATAACAACAAAGCCTATCAAGAGACTAATAGATAGAGAAAAAATTGTTTATATTTTTAATGTATGCAATTATTTTAATATAAAAAAACACTTTTTAATATATAGGTATTAATATGCCGGCCTATCAGGCTTAACAGGCTTTTCCGGAAGCCTAAACCTGACCTATTTAACTAAACATGTTTTTTTTTAAAAAATCTAAGTTTATGCCTCTCAACTAAACCTCACCTATTTAACTAAACAGATTTTTTAAAAAATAAACTAGACCAAACCAAAGTAGATCAGACCGTAGGTCTTTATAGTCCGACCTGACCTATTCCCAACCCTATCAGAGGGTGTAAATTATAATGATGAAAGACATATATACCATATGTTTTATGATTAATTAATGATGATGGCAGCATAGATTATTTATAAGGACGGTTTAGTGGACCCACAGAAGCTTTTGAGAGGGACTCTGTTTTTTGTTAGTTTATGAGCAGACAAAAGCAGAGAAGCTTCTTAATATCCTCTCCCTCTAGGTTTTCACACAACAACTTACACATAGAATCTCTTCAAAAGCCAAAGTATTATATCCCCTTTTACACTTTAGCCCTTCATTTTGCACCAGAATTACACTTTAGCCCTTCATGTAGTAATATAATATACCAAAAATTCAGGGGCAAATTGTACATTCTTTGATCACAACAGTGGCCTATTTAGTTCAATGTTACTCAAGTTGTTTTAGTTCACATCCCCATTTCCAAATTCTCTCTCTCTCTCTCTCTCTCTCTCTCTCTCTCTACAATTAATTCATCAAAAGTTTGCAATGGCTCCAATGACTCTACCACCAGGATTCAGGTTCCACCCTACAGATGAAGAACTTGTTGCTTACTACTTAGAAAGAAAAATAACAGGAAGGACTATAGACCTTGATATCATTGCAGAAGTTGATCTCTACAAATGTGAACCTTGGGATTTACCTGGTACATTTCATACTATAATATATAATTATCTCATGCATTTATATTTATATTTTTTATTTTATATAATTCATTCATCATATATATATGTATATGAATGGTAGTAATTTCCATTATTTGAATTTATTTGCAGAAAGATCATTTCTTCCTAGCAAGGATATGGAGTGGTATTTTTATAGTCCAAGAGATAGAAAGTATCCAAATGGGTCAAGAACAAATAGAGCAACAAGAGGTGGTTATTGGAAAGCAACTGGAAAAGATAGGGCAGTGAACTCTCAAAAGAGACAAGTTGGAATGAAGAAGACACTTGTTTATTACAAAGGTAGAGCACCTCATGGGATTAGAACCAATTGGGTTATGCACGAATATCGACTTATTGAATCACACCCTGGTGCTTCTCTCTCTTCTTTGAAGGTACATATTAAGATTTATGTAACTTTTGTTTTTTTTAACGGCAAATATTAATAATTAGTTGTTAGTAATATTCGTGAAAGAATTTGAAATTCGCATGAACTTTTTTCTCTCATTAATACTATTTTGTTCTTCTATTCACCTTCTTCTTGTTTTTAAGAAGGAATGTGTTAGCTTGGTAATTTTAGGCTTTATTTTGTATAAATATCATTTATGAAATAACTAAATAGAACTAGGGTTTTGAAGAAAATAGATAATATTATGAAACAAATAAAGGAGGGAAACAGTTGATTTTGGTTGTTAGGTTGCTGTATACAAACAGTAGGGGAATGATTCTTTTCTCTCTCTTTATCTATCTTTTAAAGTTTTATGTATAACAATTGAATGTGTTGTCCTCTTCTAATTAGGAGTTAATGTTTGTTTTTTTTTACTTAAGGAGTTTATGTTAGTTTTGAGAATGTTTTGTTTTGTTGAAAATAGAGTTTGGTATTTGAGTTTTATGTATATCATTTTTTGCTGCTTCAAAAAAATTGAATTTTTTCTTAGTGGAACCCTAAATGGTTACAAAAAAATTTCATGAGACAAACCGTTGTTTAGTGCTTGCTTTAATCCAAAATTTGTATATCACTTATCCATATAGGATTCTTTTGAGATTGATCAGCTTATGTTTTTATCATTATCTCACATAATCAAATAAGACAGGAATCATGTTAAATATAAACTAGCAAAACTCATCTCTGCTCTTTTGAACCGTGTTCTACAAGGATGCACATGCCTACACTAGTCACTATATGTTCCTTTATTTTCTTTTTCTTTATATGAGTTGCAAACTTTAAGTTTCTTTTCTCATCTTTAGAAAAATATTGCTTATGATCAAAATGTTTTGATGAAAAATTCAGATCCGTGTACGTAATATTACTATTAACCCTTTTCTTTATCCAATCTTGTTATACATTTGCTTTATATTTTCTTACTTTTTTCTTGCATTGCATCCAATATCATAGTGTTTAATTTTAATACACTCACAATGTAAAAAGTTTTAAGATGTCAACAAATTACAAACAATCATTAATAAGACTTTAAAATAGTTATAGTTAAAGTCAAACATTTTTTAGTGTATATGATAATATGAATTAAATCATTGCTTTTGACCACACAAATAAATGTACCATTAAAAGCTAAGTAATGAAAAAAATTTCAGGATTCATATTCATTGTGTCGAATTTTCAAGAAGACAATTCAAATTCCAACAAAAACTAATGAAGAAGAACAAGTTAAGGATACAAAGAAGGAAATGATGGTCTTAGAAGAACAAGTGCAAGTGGAAGACTCAAGTGGTGGCACTGAGATTTCAAGAGAAATAATGCAAACTATGGATGAAAAAGTTCTTAATCATGATGAACATCCAAAATTTCTATGTGATGCTTCTTCATCTGATGTCACTCAAGGAACATGTACACCAACAGATACATGTAATAATATACAGACAGAGGATTTTCATGCACAATTTGCTTATGATGAAGAAAATAGTTCAGCTATTTCTTATCCAATGGGAATAAGCCACCCCTCCAATTTATTTCAGGTAACATTTTTTATACTGTTACTTAATTAGATTATTAAAATGATTTAACTTTAATTAAAACAACCTTAAAAATCATATATACAAATGACTGTGATTGTTTGGTAGCATAAAAATTACACTAGGTGTAAACAAATTAAATTATTGTTAAATACTTCAATTATTTTATAAAAAAATACTTCAATTTCATAAACTTCCTGATTGTTTGATTTTGTATTGTAGTAATATTCACGTAGATATGAAAAAGCAAAAGTGGGGTCATAGCATGATCATTATTATATTGATCTGCTTGGTATATTAGCTTTTCCTTTTTCTCCATGTTTGTAGCATTTATGCTCATGATGACTTCCTTTGCCTACTCTGCATTTCCAGCCCTATTATGTATTTTAATCAAATTTAGGGCTTCATTATCACACCTCAAATGTTGCATACAATATTATAATTTAAATCACTTCTAGTTCTTACTTCGCACATTTGCATCGACTTGAACATTTATTAAAATGTTGAAATGCCAATGAAAATTATCTCTATTTTTTATGGCGAAATTTTACATATTTTAATAGTATATGTCTTAGTAATTTTACATGTAAATTTTTGAATTTTATTAATGGCCCACATAGCATATTTTTGAGTTTCTCTTTTGATCTTAAAGTGATGAAAGTTGGAAGTATGATGAAGTTCTCAATCTTTTTATAAAGCTCACTTCTAAAATTCACTTGGACTGACTCCAATTTAGCTTTTCTTCACCATTCCCTATAATTTCTTTTGACTGACTATATACTCAAAACGTTTTCCAAAGTAAAGATCTCTTTACTCCCATTTTTCCTCACGGTTTGTTAGGTTTCAAAGACTAAAGCATATACACATACCAAACCACTAAGATACATCTTTAGCTTTAATCATATTCTTTTTTATCAATAACGTTTTGATCATTTCCAATTTTAGCAGAAACTATAGTGATGTTACAACCATTTCAACTATCTTTACAATATTTATTGAATTCATGCGAGCAATATATGCATTTGATTGGGGACTTCAACAAGTTCAAATTTTTTCTTACACCCTTAAATCAAGTACATCACTTTTTTAATCTTTTCCTTTTAAACCTAAAGCATCTACAATAGAAATAACCCTACTCTTTTTTTGCCACTTGGACTATTCCCAAGAGTAACTTTAGTTCCAATTAGCTAGGCATGAGTTATACATGCATATGTCTTCATAGTTCATATATTTCAATAAGAACATTATAATTTTTTTTAAAGAGCTAGAAAAAAAAACATAATTCAACATAAATTTGGTGACGAGATAATTAGTCTTATATAATTATAATATTAAAGAAAAGCTTGCATTTAGTCTTATACAATTTTCTTCAATAAATTTGGTGACGAGATAATTAAACATAAATTTAATTTTTCTGTCACTAATTTTTTGACATTGATTTTATTTTTTCTAGTAATATGCATCGTTGATATTTAATAATTAATATAGCATTTTTTTTTTAATGATGCAGGATATAGAAATACCTATGTATGGTGGCTTCTATAATCAATTCCCGCAAACACCTTTAATGATGGAAGATTTCTCACAAATGGAGACAAAATCAATAATGAAGCCTGATATATCTCATGACGGCTTTTTGTATGACAAATACAGAGACTGTATGAATGGAACACTAGAAGAAATCATCTCTTTATGTTCCTCTCAAGATCATTCTGTGGCTTTTCCTATGCAATAGAATGATTATTATACTAACATAAATGCATGACTCAAACTATAGTATATCATATCACCTAATATTCATTTGACACAAACATTTGTGTTGGCTAAAATAACCACATAAATGTTTTTTTTTTTCTTTTTCTTTTTTCAGCCGCATAGTAGAGGCTACTACACATATGGTGTACTGAAAAGATAGTAAATTATGCTGGCCAAGGAGGCTAGCTAGCTGGCATAGTTTTCTTTTTGTTTTGTTTGTGTTTTTTTTTCCTTTTTCATAGAGGTTTTTTTTTTAATTTTGTTACAAATGTTATATAATCTTGTATGTTGGTGTTCAAATGTTTTGTCTTTCTATGGAAGCAAATGGATATGGGGATAATTTATTTACAATTGTTCTTCTTTATGCACTTCATTATTTGTTGGGAGAAAAATCAAGCAATTCAAGAAATTTAGCCACACATCCAATGATCTTCAATGGAATACACAAGGTTACCAAAATCGAGATTACGCTTCAAATCAAATGGGGATAGCAAAATTGAAAATTGTAAAATCGCAATCGAAATTGAGGACTTCACTCAACTATTTTTGTAAGATCGATACGAGATAGAAAAATCGAAAATTGTCAAGTCAAAATAGAAGAGCTTTACTCAAATACTCAATTACTTTAGTTAATTAATTCACATATATACACACACAAGCATATATACACATAGATTCACAAAATTGTAACCCCACATATACACACACAAGCATAAAACTAAAATTATAATACAAGAACAAAATAACTTATAAATCATAAGTACATTAAACTAAATTAATAAGTCATATTCATCATTCCTCAAATTCATAGCAACCAAGTAATGAGTTCATAAAGTATCTCAAAATCCAAAGGACTAAGTTCATAAGTACTCAAAATATAAGGTTCATAAGTACTCAATAAAAAAAAGAAGCCAAGAATCCGTCAAAATCGTGTAAAAACCTGCGATTTTGGCTGCGGTTTCACGATTTCATACGATTTTGATACCGATCTTACCACGATTTTCCAAGTTTTTTGATTCTACAATCGATTTGGAACGATAAAGGTGAGTATAATCGCAAAATCGTAGGGTTATGCGATTTTAATCGTGATTTTGACAACAATGGGAATACACATACATATACAAATACAACGAAAAAACTAGAACACCCAGATTTGTTACATGATTTGTCACCAACAACTGTAACCGTAAGAAATGTATCACTCAATATTATACGACCAATGATGGATGTTGCAATGCTTGCTGTTCTGGACCGACCAGAAGGTCATATCCACTTAGCAAGGTCCAATTACATGGTAAGGCCCGTTAAGACTCCAAGCCCATTACACTCCCTTATGCCTATATAAAGGGGACTCCACTCCAAATCCAAGTAAGTTCATTCTATCCCAAAAATCTCACATTCTCCTTGTTTCCCACCTGACTTGGGCGTCGGAGCGCATGTGCAGGTACCACCCCCTTCCTTCTCACTGGCAACGAGGTTTCTTCCATGGATTCCGGCGAGATCTTCAACAAAGAAGCATCTTCTTCATCAATTTGTCATCAATGTGAGATGATCTATCTTCATCTAGATAAAATCTTTATTGGACAGATCATTGGCGCTAGAAGGAGGGGATCAATTCTTGATTTCGATCCCTTGAATCTCAATCTCACACTTGCGATTGATCTGGAATAAATTCAACAAATTCTAGGAATGTTCGGGGTGGAAGGATCTTCATCAACATTCATAGAAGCACACATATCGGGAAAAAATGAATACAACAACAATCACGATTCCTGTGAGGATTCTCGCTGGAAAATTAATGATCAACACTAAAGATCAGAATCTTCATGAAGTTTCTTGAACGAAAGTGCAGAATCTAGAAACAGTTACAAAATCCGAAATCATAATCAACATCCATGACAGTTACAGAGGTTTATCGAAGCTTTGAATTAGGGAATCCAGATGAAGAGGCTTCGTGAGCAGCGTGAATGGAGGAAAAACAGTTTCATTACCGTTACAACTAGATTCATCTATTTCTGAGTGATCTTCTCCGATTTTTGGGGAGAAGACAATATTGTCGTAAAGTCGGTAAGCGGTTACGATTCAGTTGTGATCGATACGATTTCGGTCCATAATTTGAAAAACCACAAAGAATGAGTAGCAAAAATTCACCCTGAATCGTCACCATGGGAAAACTGAGATCTGGAAATGATTGCGCAGAAAGAGAACCAAAACGCATTTGTCACAGTTGTCGGCTTCATCAAGTTGTAGAGGAAGACACCATGAAGCCCGCCCAAGAGTAGCCATCTAGGAGAGGGCGCCCATGTATTGATTCCAAACCGTCCTCGAACCCGACAAAGAGAGAGGCCGCCCACCAAGAATAATCGTCACCATGGGAAAAGTGAATCGACAGAGAAAGGGTAAACAAATTACATTCGAATTTTTACAATTTAGATTGAGAAGATTGTGCATTTAGTGTTGGAACTACTAGGCTTTTTGGCAATAAGGATATCAAAGCTTGAGAGCAGAAGGTTCTGTTCAGCATGATGACAAGTAAGTTGAGCATTTCTTCAAATTGCGGTAAAATATAGATTTTTCATCTTGATCAGAGGAATTTAAGTTTAGATTTTTCATGTTATGATGTTGATAGTTCTATTCAATTTGAAAGTACACATTTTCTCATTTTAAGATGGTTTTCCTGATTGAAAGTGCCCCTACATGTAGTAGGGGCACATGCATTCTGCTATGGTTGTTGGTGTGGCCTATAGGTTGTTAGAATATTCCTTTTAGCATCATCATCAATTTATCTGCATAATTCCTTTCTTCTCTGACCTCATTCTTGCTCTCTTACACCAGATCTCCTGCACTAATTAGAGTTCCTATACTTAGCTCTCTAACTCTCAGATATTGAAACCCTGGATTATCAAATTACTTTTTTTTTTTTCAGCATGATGTAACATGTATTTGTTTTTCCTTTCTACTTGAATAAATACTTGTTATTTAACACTACTTATAGTCTAACTCATTCTTTTCTTCTACAAACATATAAGCTAAGAGGAGCATAAACTGAAAGCAAGATTTTAACACAAAAAAATTAGCCTCTATGTGGCAGATTTGTTGGAATTCAAAGAGATCATTGATTGTTAAAGATAGTGCTAGAAGGATTTCTTGAAGAGTATTTAAGAGTATATATCATTTGTGAATTATAGGGAGTATATTAGGTGGTTTCAACAATTGGGTATTGGAGGTTCAACAATAAAAAGACAGAGAGAGAGAGAGAAAGAGCAGACACAAAGCAATTTATACTGGTTCCTCCCACAACACATGAGTAGTTCAGTCCCCTTGCACTTCCAAGGGATTTCATTATAATCACTACTGATTACAATTGCTCAAGAACTCTTCCAAGAGACTTCCCAATGCTCAAGCACCCTTGCAAGAGACTTCTTTGCTCAAGGTCACTACCAAGAGACTTCCACTGCTAGAGGACAACTCCAAGAGACTTCTATTGCTCAAGCACGCAGGCAAGAGACATTCAATGCTCAAAGGGCAACCCTAAGAGACTTTTAGTGCTTAATCACAACTGAATTAGACTTCTGGTGCTCAAGATTTCACCAAAAGACTTATATGTTCAAGCTTCACAACAAAGAGACTTCTAGTTGTTTACAACAAATATAAACAAACTTGTTCTTACACCGGATATACAAATGATTGGTGTAAACTGAACAATTGAACAATCTCTCTTTTAGGATTTCTAAGATACAAAGTTTGGTAAGAAAAACAATAAGTGTTTTGCGCTATTTGATTTGGCAGAGTAATGACACAGTAAAATAGCAGAGTCTTGTTTTTCTTTGAAATTCTGGCTGGACAATGATCAGAACTTGAAACAGGGTGCAAAATACGTAAAACAGAGCACAATTAAACACAGTTCAGAAGCAGGATTAAAAGTGCAGAAAAGTAAAAAGGCACAAGTATTTGTTAACCCAGTTCGGTGCAAATGCCACCTACGTCTGGAGGATACCAATCCAGGAAGGAAATCCACTATAGGAATTAATCCTTAAGACTCAAGACACAGACCCCCTGTTCCCAGCCTAAGAAATCAATCTCCTCCTAGTTTAGATTTCTACCCAACTCCTTGAGTATTAGAAACTACTAACTTCCTATCTAAGTAACTAACCCAGTTACAACTCAGCTTCTGAAAAACTACCCAGTTTTGAAGAAATACTTCAACAAGACAAAGACTTCATTTGTACCTAAAGGCTTAGAATGAATTACAACTCAAACACACCTAAACCAACTCAGTTGAGTGGTGTACAAATAAAACTCTAAGTTTTAAAAACACAAAGACTCAATTCTCTGATTTCTGCAATATCACTCGTAAGTCTTCAACAATAGCAGCAACTCTCCTTTTATAGACTTCAGCAAGCAGCATTAAATTGAATCCAATCTTCTGAATTTGATTTGTTTCTGAATTATGAATAGCTCAATAAAGAAACAAATAAATCTGCAATGTATCTTGAAAAGATTGCTTCAGAAAATATCATTAAGCATAAACACGAGGCCAATCTCAAAAGATCTTCATCAATTTAATTCAGTCTTCTAGAAACCAATTGCTTGATTTAAACCTTGATAAATCTCAGAAAGATTTGCACAGAAATAACATTTAAAAACCCAGCTTCTGAAGAAGTCAACGCGAGTCAACGCATGAATAGTGCATCTGAAGCACTGTAGTGCGTCTGAAGGCCATTCAGCGTCTGAAGCACTGTTCCTGCGTCTGAAGGCTCATTCAGCTTCTGAAGGTTCAAAGTGCGTCTGAACCACTTCAAATCCATTTTCTTGCAACTGAAGACTTCTTATACACATGGAGATGCTTTGCTTGAACACATTGAATTTACGAAAACAAGCAGCCAACTTCTAAATACTCAACATTCTTCATCATGATCGTCAGCTCCTTATATAGGTGGAGATTTGAGAGACGTTGGAGAAGAGTGCCAGCGCATTAAGAGTCGTTGAGAAGCTTCAAATCTAGGACTTTGAACCAATGCCTGATATGGATAGTTCTGTTGGATAGTCATTCAAAAATCCTTTGCTGAAATAGGAATATCTGTTCATTCTTATTGCCCTTGAAGTTCTTTGTTTGTTTCTACATGTGGTCAGAAGAAGACAAAAATGTGCTCAAATCCTTTGATGTGGACATCCATAGAAGACGATAAATCTGACGTGTAGTCTGGGTCCCTTAGGTGCTTCTAAAGTATGAAGGTCTTCCAAGTCTGTTGGGTTCTTCTGTGCCTGGCTAGGTCTTCTGAGTTTGATGATCTCCACAGAGTCTGATGATATCTTCATCTTCTGAGAGGCGTCTTTTACTTCTGATCCAATATGTTGACTTCTGGTTGACCTTTAATTCAGATCTTCTACCGTAGTCTTTTGAGCTTCTCTTGTGCTTCTGATGCTTTAATACATGTTCAATATTTGATGGATATATTCTGTGATCCTGCACACTTGAACAAATATTAGTATACTAATATTGAGGAATTTGAAATTCTGGCCAGGCAATGAACAGACACTAACAGAGTAATCAGGTTCTGAACCTAACAGGTTCTGAACAGCACGCAGGGCACAATAGTTTGCAAAACAGAGCACAAACACAAACACACACAGGCAGCAAATTTAAAGTGCAGGAAAGTAAAAAAAAGGCACAGAAATTTGTTAACCCAGTTCGGAGTAAACACCTCCTACTCTGGGGGATACCAATCCAGGAAGGAATTCCACTATAGGAATTAATCCTTATGACTCAAGACACTGACTCCCAGTTCCCAGCCTAAGCAATTAACTTCCTCCTAGTCTTAAATTCTACCCAACACGTTGAGTATTAGAAAACCTCTAACTTCCTATTCAAGTAACTACAACCCAGCCACTTGAACTACCCTTTGAACTTAACCAGTTCTGAAACACAACTACCCTGTTTTTCAGAAAACTTCAAAGACAAAACTTCATTCGTACCTAAAGGCTTAGAATGAATTACCACTTTATAAAAACACTAAACCAACTCAAACAATGAGTGGTGCACAATAAAAACTCTAAGTAAAAACACAGACTCAATACTCTGATTTTTGACTCTCTAAAATCGTAAGTCTTCAATAGCAAAGCCCCTCCTTTTATAATCTTCAGCAAGCCTCTTAATTATGCTCCAAATCTTCTGAATTGATTTGTTACTGGAATAAGATTGTTCCAAAAGAGTAACAAATAAAACTGCATCCAATCTTGAAAGATTTAAAACAGAAAATACGAATTTTCATAACTTTGAACCAAATCTTCAAAGATATCTTCTCCAATTAAACCAGTCTTCTAGAAGCAAATATACAAGAATAATTCCTTGCTAAATCTCCCAAGATACGTGCAAAAACAATCCAGCAAACCCAGCTTCTGATGAGGTCAACAGAAGTCAACGCTAGCTTCAGAACCTGAAACTGCTTCTGAAGTGCTACAGTGCTCCTGATGAGCATTTTAGCTTCTGATGAAGATTTTAGCTTCTGAATGGCTTCAAATGGGAAAACTTGTAACTGAAGAAATGTTCATCATAAGGAAAAGCTTCGATTCCATACTTTGGTTTTGCCAAACAATGCAGCCAACACTTAAAGACTCAACAATCTCCCCCTTTGGCAAATTTTTGGCTAAAACCAAACAAGTTCTTCAATCTTCCATAACATCAACTCAGCAAAGAAGAACTCCACAATCTATCATAGCATAAACATAAGCAGCGGACACAGCTATGAATAACCCAAACCAGCTTCAGTTCTACAAAACATAACAGCTACTGAAGCACACATACACAGTTACTCTGATCATCACAAACATGGTATCAGAACTACTGATTAACTCCTGAACAACATAATACTCCCCCTGAAGCTCCACATACAAACTCCCCCTTACTACCAAAAGGTATCAGAGCACACTTCAGGAGCTGAGCACACATCTTCTTCAGGATCACTCTTCTTCAGGACCACTACACTTCAGGATCACTACACTTCAGGAATATAACAAACTTCTACTTCCCCTGAGACACATACTCCCCCTCAATAACATCTTGACAGCTCTTGTTATATTGATTCTGAACTCTGAGCTTCACAACTAACATTTGAAATTTGAACTTCTGAGCAGCAACACTTTGCATAAGACTTTTGGTATTAGAGCCAACCCATTACATAAGATTTTCTCCCCCTTTTTAGCCACAAAATTCTGACAAAACATAGTCTTCCTATAAGAAATAAAATCAAAATAAGTAACACAGATCCTGGAAAAGCTATCAGATTCAGACACAGGATCACACTCTGCATAAGCACAACTGGCAGGTACTCTATCTTCCTCACATCCAGTTTGCATTAATTGCTATAAGTCTTCATGTAAACACACACCTAACTTGCTCCTTAAGTTTTCAAACTGCTTAGCATCCAAGGCCTTTGTGAAAATGTCAGCAACTTGTTTTTCAGTAGCTACATGTTCCAGCTGAACAATCTTGTCCTCCACAAGGTTTCTGATAAAATGATGCCTGATGTCTATGTGTTTGGTTCTGCTGTGCTGAATTGGATTCTTAGAGATGTTGATGGCACTCAAATTGTCACAAAACAATGCCATAGTTCTTTGTTCAATGTTGTACTCCTCCAGCATCTGCTTCATCCACACCAATTGTGAGCAACTACTTCCAGCAGCAATATACTCAGCCTCAGCAGTTGACAATGACACACAGTTTTGCTTCTTGCTAAACCATGAAATTAAGTTATTTCCCAAAAAGAAACAACCTCCTGAGGTGCTCTTCCTGTCATCAGCACTTCCAGCCCAGTCAGCATCACAATATCCCATCAGTTCAGAAGTTGAACTATGTGAGTACATGATTCCATAGTCACTTGTGTTGTTCACATACTTCAGGATCCTTTTAACTTGTGTCAAATGACTCATCTTAGGATCAGCTTGATATCTTGCACAAACTCCTACAGCAAATGTGATATCAGGCCTGCTTGTAGTTAAGTACAATAGGCTCCCAATCATGCTTCTGTACTGACTTTGGTCTACTGAAACTCCATGTTCATCCTTAGTTAACTTCAGGTGGGTAGCAGCTGGTGTCCTCTTGTGAGCAGCAGATTCCAATCCAAATTTCTTCACTATGTTCTTGGCATACTTACTTTGAGAAATGAAGATTGTATCTTCCATTTGTTTGACTTGTAACCCAAGAAAGTATGTCAGCTCACCAACTAGGCTCATTTCAAATTCTGACTGCATCTGCTGAACAAACAATTTGACCATCTTCTGAGACATCCCTCCAAACACTATATCATCCACATAAATCTGAGCAATCATCAAACTCCCATTTTCATTTTTCACAAACAAGGTCTTATAAAAACCTCCTTTTCTGTAACCTTGAGCCACAAGAAACTGAGTCAGCCTGTCATACCATGCCCTTGGTGCTTGCTTCAATCCATATAAAGCCTTCTTTAATTTGTACACATGTTCTGGAAACTTAGGATCCATAAAACCCTTAGGCTGTTCAACATATACCTCTTCTTGCAAATATCCATTCAGAAATGCACTATTCACATCCATCTGGAATAATTTGAACTTGAGAATGCAGGATACACCCAACAGTAATCTTATGGACTCCAGTCTGGCCACAGGTGCAAAGGTCTCATCAAAGTCCAATCCCTCCACTTGAGTATAACCCTGAGCAACCAACCTAGCCTTGTTTCTGACTACAGTACCATTCTCATCTGTTTTATTCTTGTAAATCCATTTAGTACCAATTACATTCAACCCTTCAGGTCTTGGAACCAGATCCCACACTTCACTCCTTTTGAATTGATTCAACTCATCTTGCATAGCTTCGATCCAAAATTCATCAGTTAGGGCTTCTTTCACATTTTTAGGCTCAACCTTTGACACAAAGCATGAATCAGTAGCAGCAGCATCAGATCTCCTGGTTTTGACACCTTGATCTAAGCTTCCAATGATTAAGTCTTTAGGATGATCCTTCTGAACTCTAATTGATGGCCCTTTACCATTAGGAACTTGATCTAGTTGATCTTCTGCTTCTTCAGACTCTGAATGCTTTTCTGCTTCTGAAGTTTGTTCTTCTGAAGCTTCAGACTCTGGAACAACTTCAGGCTCACTTCTATCTTTCTCAGCAGTCAGATCATCAATTACCACATTAATGGACTCCATCACAACCTTGGTTCTGGAATTAAACACCCTATAAGCTCTGCTGTTTACTGAATAACCCAGGAATATGCCCTCATCAGACTTAGGATCCAGCTTTCTCCTATTTTCTCTATCAGCCAAAATATAGCATCTGCTCCCAAAAACATGGAAATATTTGACTGTAGGCTTTCTCCCTTTCCACAATTCATACAGAGTTGATGTAGTACCCTTCTTCAAAGTGACTCTGTTGTGAATATAACAGGCAGTATTCATTGCTTCAGCCCAGAACATATATGGCAGCTTCTTTGCATGCATCATAACTCTTGCACATTCTGCTAATGTCCTATTCTTCCTCTCAACTACACCATTTTGCTGAGGTGTGATAGGTGCAGAAAACTCATGCTTTATACCTTCAGAAGCACAGAATTCTGAAAAACTCTTGTTTTCAAATTCTTTGCCATGGTCACTTCTGATTCTGACTATGCCACAGTCTTTTTCTCTTTGTAGTTGAATGCATAAGTCTTTAAATACTTCAAAAGTATCAAACTTCTCTCTAACAAAGTTGATCCATGTGAATCTTGAGTAGTCATCTACCATTACAAAAGCATACCTCTTCCCTCCAATACTTTCTACTTGCATAGGCCCCATTAAATCCATATGAACAAGTTCTAGTACTTTAGTAGTTACCTGGTGAACTAATCTGGGATGAGACTTTCTTGTTTGTTTCCCAATTTGACAATCACCACAAACATTGTCCTCATTGATCTTCAGATTTGGTACACCTCTGATAGCTTCAGTACTTAGGATTTTCTTCATGCCTTTCAGATGCAGATGACCTAACTTCTGGTGCCAGAGCTTGACTTCCTCTTCTGAGCTCATAAGAGAAGAAGTCAAACTTCTTTCTTCTTCAGAAACCCACAAGTAACAATTGTCTTTGGATCTGCAGCCTCTCATCTGAATCTCATCTTTCTGATCAGTAACAATGCACTCTTGCTTGTTGAAATTAACCTTTAAGTCTTGATCACAAAGTTGACTAATGCTGATCAGATTTGAAGTTAATCCTTCCACCAGTAGCACATCATTAAGTCTGGGCAAACCTTCTCTGATCAAATCACCAATACCCAGAATCTGACCTTTTACACCATCTCCAAATGTCACATAACTTCTGGAGTATGATCTGATATTGCTCAGCAGCTTCTTCACACCAGTCATGTGCCTTGAACACCCACTATCAAAATACCAGTCTTCTTTTGAAGTTGCTCTCAAAGAAGTGTGAGCTATAAGGCCTACATTCTGAACTTTGGGCTTCCACACCTTCTGAACATTGTGTCTGGGGGCAGCTGGTTGCACTCTTCTATACTGAAAATGCTCAGGATAGCCATAAAGTTTGAAGCAGAATGGTTTGATATGCCCTTTCTTTCCACAATGATGACAAATCCATGGATGATTTCTCATCCTTCTGTTTCTGAAAAATTTCTGGGACAGCTTCTGAGGTGGCATCTGAACTTGCTTCTGAGCTTGCATCTGGGATTGTTTCTGAGGTCTCATCTGAGATGCTCCAATCATAGGATTATCAGTTTTAGTGGTAGGAACAAACTCTTTAACAAGAATCTTCTGTTTGGAGTTCTGAGTCTGATCATCAAAGCCTAATCCAGTTTTTCCTTGTTGCTGAGCACCCAAAATTTCATCCAACACATTAGTAGCAGTATTCATCATTCTAACCTGCTTTTTCATATGTTCAAGTTGGGAATTTAACTGGTTCACTTCTTCTTTCAAATCTGAATTCTGCACAAGAAGTTCTCCTTTTTCAGCCTCCAGTTGAAAAATAGTCTCCTTCTGATCCAGCACTTGTTTGCAAACCTCAGCACTTCTGGTATATAGCTTCCTGTAGTTGTCAGCTAGTTCATCATATGAAGTTTTAACAGCTTCAGACACAGATGAACCTTCAGACTCTGAGTCAGACTCTGAAAAAGTCTCAGACTCTAAAGCAGGTTCCTTCTTCAAGATAGCTCCTGACCTCACTACCAGACCAGTATCACACATACCAGATTCACTATCATCATCTTCTTCAGAACCATCATCAGACCATGCAACAGCTAGGCTCTTTTTCTGCTTCTTGAGAAAAGTGGGACATTCAGACTTGATGTGTCCATACCCTTCACACTCATAGCACTGCACACCTTTAGCTTGGTTACTTTTCTCCTCAGACTTGGTCTTCTTCTCATCAGTTTGTTGCTTTTTGTTATTGCCTCTGAAATTATGACCTTTGGCTTTGGCTTTTCTGTTAACATTCTTCAGAATCTTGTTGAATTGTTTTCCCAGCAACACTAGAGCTTCTGATAAGTCATTATCCTCCTCATCAGACTCATGTTGATCATCAGCTCCTGAATTAACTGCAAATGCTATTCCTTTCCCTTTCTTATCAGGCTGTTTGCAGAATGCAGTCTCAAAATTAAGCAAAGACCCAATCAGCTCCTCAAGCTTCATAGTGGTGATATCATGAGCCTCTTCAATTGCTGTAACCTTCATGTCAAACCTTCTGGGCAGGGACCTGAGGATTTTTCTTACTAACTTCTCATCAGACATCTTTTCACCAAGAGAGTCAAAAGAATTTGCCATATCAAGCACATTCATATAGAAATCCTGGATATTTTCATCCTCCTTCATCTTCAGGTTCTCAAACTTGGTGGTCAGCAGCTGCAATCTGGACATCTTCACCTTAGAAGTTCCTTCATGAGTGGTCTTCAGAATTTCCCAAGCATCCTTAGCCACAGTACATTGTTTGATGAGTCTGAACATGTTCTGATCAACACCATTGAAGATAGCATTCAAAGCTTTTGAATTTCCCAGTGACAGATCATCTTCAGCTTTGGTCCATTCTTCCTCAGGCTTCAGAACCTCAGTCTTGTTACCATCTTTGTCTGTATACACAGGATGATCCGAGCCTTTAATCACAGCTTTCCAAGTCCTGCTGTCAATAGACTTTAGAAAAGCACACATCCTTGACTTCCAATACTCATAGTTTGTGCCATCTAGTAGGGGTGGTCTATTGACATATCCTCCTTCTCTATCCATGCTTGCCAGATATTAACTCCTTTGGATCTCACCCAATTTACAGGCAGGGTGCCTGCTCTGATGCCAATTGAAATTCTGGCCAGGCAATGAACAGACACTAACAGAGTAATCAGGTTCTGAACCTAACAGGTTCTGAACAGCACGCAGGGCACAATAGTTTGCAAAACAGAGCACAAACACAAACACACACAGGCAGCAAATTTAAAGTGCAGGAAAGTAAAAAAAAGGCACAGAAATTTGTTAACCCAGTTCGGAGTAAACACCTCCTACTCTGGGGGATACCAATCCAGGAAGGAATTCCACTATAGGAATTAATCCTTATGACTCAAGACACTGACTCCCAGTTCCCAGCCTAAGCAATTAACTTCCTCCTAGTCTTAAATTCTACCCAACACGTTGAGTATTAGAAAACCTCTAACTTCCTATTCAAGTAACTACAACCCAGCCACTTGAACTACCCTTTGAACTTAACCAGTTCTGAAACACAACTACCCTGTTTTTCAGAAAACTTCAAAGACAAAACTTCATTCGTACCTAAAGGCTTAGAATGAATTACCACTTTATAAAAACACTAAACCAACTCAAACAATGAGTGGTGCACAATAAAAACTCTAAGTAAAAACACAGACTCAATACTCTGATTTTTGACTCTCTAAAATCGTAAGTCTTCAATAGCAAAGCCCCTCCTTTTATAATCTTCAGCAAGCCTCTTAATTATGCTCCAAATCTTCTGAATTGATTTGTTACTGGAATAAGATTGTTCCAAAAGAGTAACAAATAAAACTGCATCCAATATTGAAAGATTAAAAACAGAAAATACGAATTTTCATAACTTTGAACCAAATCTTCAAAGATATCTTCTCCAATTAAACCAGCCTTCTAGAAGCAAATATACAAGAATAATTCCTTGCTAAATCTCCCAAGATACGTGCAAAAACAATCCAGCAAACCCAGCTTCTGATGAGGTCAACAGAAGTCAACGCTAGCTTCAGAACCTGAAACTGCTTCTGAAGTGCTACAGTGCTCCTGATGAGCATTTTAGCTTCTGATGAAGATTTTAGCTTCTGAATGGCTTCAAATGAGAAAACTTGTAACTGAAGAAATGTTCATCATAAGGAAAAGCTTTGATTCCATACTTTGGTTTTGCCAAACAATGCAGCCAACACTTAAAGACTCAACAGAATTGTACAAGACCCTTCTTGTTCAAACAATTAGTGCAATTATTAAACATTATTAAACAATTAGTGCATGAAATAATATTTTTTTCTACACATCTAATTCGTTCTAATTGCTAAAATCGTTAGAAATTGTATTTTTTTATAATTTATATTTTTAACGTTTTGGAATGCATTGAAGTTCATTATTTTTTTTAAATAAATCAATTTGCTGCGGATTTACCTACAATTTATTGTTTTCTTGAAATCATTTCATGCGGATTTTCCTACGTAGTTTACTGCTGAAATACCTACGAGTATGTTCGCAGGAAAGTGCTAACGGGCATGAAACTTCTCAAACACTGACTCAATATTTCCGGCAGATTTTTTAACATTTCATGTCGATATACCTTTCATGCGGTTCCTAAAATCCTAAGGAAATAATTACCCAAGAAGGTATTACCTAGGAATCCAAATCCTTGGCAAAATCCGTAGGAAATAGTTTACATGCGGAGTTTTCACCAAAATCTGCAGGTAATTCTGCAGGAAAATCGAGAGTTTCTAGTAGTGAGAGACTTCTGACTGTATTCATGAATCTATAACTTTCTAGGTGGAAATTTTGATCAATTGAAATTGAGGGAGATGTTGCAGGTATAAGAGGTATTTACTTTTTATAGGTATAGAAGGAGTGGCTAAAGATGTTGTTGTTTTTCAAGTTAAGAAAAGTACCTTTGAAAAAACAGAATTCACCACCGAAGAGATTACCAGGTTGAGTCACGACCAGGTCGCTCTCTTTAAGACGTTTCGCGGCACTACCCAAGTTTCTGCAAGGTAGACTAACAATCGCGCCGCCTCCACGACAAAACAGCCCAGTTCACCTGTTCGATTACGTACTGCACCATAAGTAATCGTTCGAGAATTTACACCCTCAATAGGGTATTAAACCGCTCTATGTGGTACGAAGACCACTCGAAACCGAAGGGACAGAAAGGAGTAGAAAAGGAAGAAGGACTCGTCAACATAAGTTGAAAGAGTGAGAAGAGAGGAAAAGCACAGGAAGCATCAACTGTGAGTTTCAGGGTGAGGAATGAGTGAGGCGAGCTCTCCTTTTATAGGGAGAGTTCGTAACAAATCCGAAGTGACTTAAGAATTAAGTTAGCTTGCGGATTAAGCAGATTAACTTAATCTTTAACTAATTCACGGATCGGTTCAACGAGTGGATATATACGGAAACTTTCGGATATTCTGTTGGATCGGATCGGAACGAAACTTATTCGTAGACCGCTTTCAGATAATTATTAAATTAACAAAAAATTAATTTAAAATTTTCAGGTGATAAAAAAATGTATTCTTTTTTTGACCCGGACCCAAGCCCAGCCCATCCCGGCCCGGCCCAGCAAGACGGACGGCGGCGGCATCGTCGTCGTCGCGCGTGTGGTAAGTGGGTACCCCAAGGGCACACCCTTAGAGGTCACCCCCCACTTATATAAACACTACTAGTGGGTATGTCCTATCCAATGTGGGACATTTTTCAATTCATACCAACACTAGTTCTTTCCTAAGGGACATGTATTTATTCTTTCCAACTTCCACTCAAATTCACTAGTGTTCCAACAATCCTCCACTTGAATTTAAAAATGGTTTCGATGAATAACGCCAAAGACGTCTCTATAAGGTGTTGCCTACAACTTGAACCTTTGCATATCGGATACTATTCCAATTTAACAAGAGTTTCCTACAACATTAAACTCTATCCCAGACATAGAACCCGCACACAAACCTTTTCATAAGGTGTATTCTAAAAGCCCGTGCGTTTATGGCTCTGCAAGTCTCTCCCAGTTTTAACAAACGCTCTAGGAATTCTGCCTCGAAATTCCATAGGTACCGGCCTCAGTTCCACATCCGTATAGGTGAGTTTATCAAGGGTACTCTTGTAGCAAAGTACCCCACTTAATATAGAGTATAGATCTCATTAAGAATTTCTATTATCTCATCCTTCTTTCACTGCAGGATCAAGCTTCCTTAATCTTATCATAGCATGTTCTATCACTTCATGACTTGTTATTACCCATTGAACCTAAGTCTTGGAAACTCCAGACATGTAGGTCGGGTTACCATCACTTAGTGAGCTATAGGCATTAGTCCCATCCTACTGGATGTATTTTGTACTTTCTCTCTAGTTAGTCCTTTCGTCAAAGGATTAGCTATGTTTTCAGTAATACAAAATCAACTTTAACCGCTCCATTAGAGAAAAATTCTCTAATCATGTTGTGTTTTCGCCTTATCTGTCATTTCTTACCATTGTAATAACAATTCTTAATCTTTGCAATAGCCGTGGTACTATCACTATGAATTAACACAGCTGGTAACTTTTTTTTCCGTAAAAGGGATCTCAGCTAGCAAGCATCTTAGCCAACTTGCTTCTTCACAAGCAGTAGCTAGTGCTATCATCTCAGATTCCATTGTGGACTGAGCCAGAATGGTTTATTTCTTAGATTTCCAAGAAACAGTTCCTCCAGCTATGCTAAATATATAGCCATTGCTCGCTTTGGAATAATCTGATAAGGTGTTGCAATCTTCATCATTATACCCTTCAAGTACAGCAGGATATCTTTGGTAATGCAGTCCTAAAGTCATAGTCCTTTTTAGGTATCTCATGACTCTCTCAATCGCATGCCAATGCTCATTGCTTGGCCTACTTGTAAATCTGCATAAGAGTCCCACGACATAGGCTATGGGGTCTAGTACAGTCAGTGGCATGCCTGAGACTGCCAATGATGCTTTCATATTCAGTTTGTCTAACACCATCTCCAGTGTTCTTAAAGAGTTTTACACTTGGATCATAAGGTGTGCTCGCAAGTTTACAGTCAAAGTAGTTATATTTCCTTAAGATCTTCTCAACGTAGTGAGACTGATCCAAGGAAATTCCTTTTTCTAATCTTGTAATTTTAATGCCAAGAATTACATCAGCTTCTCCTAGGTATTTCATATCAAAGTTTTTACTCAACAATGATTTCATAGAAGTTATGGCAGGAATGTTTGAACCAAATATGAGTAAGTCGTCTACATAGAGACATATGATTGTGCAAATGTTATTTTCATACTTGTAATAAATACATTTACCACTTTCATTCACTTTGTACTCATTTGAAGTCATTAAGTTGTCAAACTTTTCATGTCATTGCTTAGGGGCTTGTTTTAGACCATACATAGATTTTTCTAACTTACACACTTTGTTTTTGAAATTCCTGGCAGGACTGGTTCTGAACTAAAAAACAGAGTCTGAAAAACAATAGTTCAGAGCAAAAAATTAAACAGACAGAAAGTAGAAGAACACAACTGTTTGTTAACCCAGTTCAGTGCAAACTTCACCTACATATGGAGGATACCAATCCAAGAAGGAAATCCACTAAGTAGTATTAATTCTAAGACTCAAGACACATCCCCCTGTTTTTCCAGCCTTATCACTTAATCACTACCCGTATAGACTTCTACCTAGGAACTCCTAGATATAAGAACCCACTTACTTCCTATCAAGCAATCACAGTCCCAGTGATTGTAAACTCTAAACAATTATGAAGACACTCCCAGGAGCACATAGCATCCACAGGATTAGAACCACATAGCATCCACACACAAAACTGCAGAGTACAGCACACTTGCAAACCAGAAACACAAAGTGAAATCCATAACATCAGTCACCAACTTGACAGTCTTCAGACTCAGCATCAGAAGTTGCTTAGTCTTCATTAGACACAACATCAGATGCTGCTCAGTTGATGTTTGCTTCAGGCACATTCAGAATCTTCTTCCCAGCAATCTGTTTCTCAAGATCAGCAATTCTCTTCTGAACACAGGGCATGGTATCTTGCTTAACAACATCTTCAGACTTACTAGGAACTACTTCTTTTCCTTTTAGTGCCTTCTGAACAGGGACATGAACCAACACCTTGCTCCAAACTTTAGATGGTCCAGCAACAGAAATCTTCTTTGCTACAGGCGTGGGCCTGCTGTCAGCAGCAACAGCCTTTCCTTTCCTATCTTTTAGATTCTGGGAAATACTTTCACATTTTGGTCTCCAAACCTTCTTCACATTGACTGCAACAGATTCAGGCTTTCTTTGTTGAAAGTGCTTGGGGTATCCATGCAGCTTGTAACAAAAAGGCTTAATGTGTCCCTTTTTACCACAGTGATGATATACCCAAGGATGAGAAGCCTTCTTGTCTTTAGATCCCTGAGGTTTGTTCTTAGGTTTGCTCATCAGAGGAACATAAGTAGCAGCAGGTATGAACCTCTTAGCAGGATTTTGTTGTTTGATGCTCAGATTCTTATCAACAAATCCTAAGCCATTTGGTTTTCCTTGAATCTGATTCTCCAAAATCTCTTCCAACACATCAGTAGCAGAATTCATCATTCTAACTTGCTTCTTCATATGATCAAGTTGAGAATTCAGTTGAGTTACCTCATTATTGAGAACAGAAATTTTCTCTAAATGTTCACTTCTTTCAATCTGAAGTTGAGTGATAGTTTTCTTCTGTTCTTCCATCTGCTTGCATACTTCTTCAAACTGAACATGCAACTTCTTGCAAAAAGCAGCAGGATTTTCATAAGGCAGTTCTTCATCACTGCATTCAGACTCTAAAGAAGTTTCTGAACCCATAACTTCATCATCAGTTATGCATCTTCCAGTAAAGGCAACAACATGCTTAGCAGACTTATTCTCCACTTCTCCTTCTGAATCCTCTTCATCAGACCAAGTCACAGTCAGACTTTTCTTCTGTTTCTTGAGGTAGGTAGGACATTCTGACTTGACATGACCATATCCCTCACACTCATAGCACTGAACTCCCTTTGATTGATTGCTCTTCTCATCAGTTCTTGTCTTTTGCTTCAGAAACTTCTTAAATTGTTTACTCTGCATCACAAGAGCTTCTGATGGGCTTTCATCATCCACACTTTCATCATCTGCTACAAAAGCAACACCTTTCCCCTTCTTATCAGTTCTGCTTATTTCAAAGTTTTGAAGAGACCCAATCAATTCCTCAACCTTCATGCTGGAGATGTCATGTGCTTCTTCAATTGCAGTCATCTTCATATCAAATCTCTTAGGTAAGGATCTGAGGATCTTTCTCACAAGTTTCTCATCAGATACTCTTTCTCCAAGAGACTCAAATAAGTTGGCCATATCCAGAACATTCATGCAAAAATCCTGTATGTTCTCATCCTCCAACATTCTGAGATTTTCAAACTTGGTGGTGAGAAGCTGAAGTTTGGACAGTTTTACCTTGGATATGCCTTCATGAGTAGTCTTGAGAATCTCCCAGGCATCTTTAGCTATTGTGCACTACTTGATCATTCTGAATATATTCTTGTCCACTCCATTGAATATAGAATTCAAGGCTTTGGAGTTTGCAAAAGATAAAGCATCTTCATCATTGGACCAATCTTCTTCTGGTTTCAACACAGATGTCTTCTTTCCTTCTTTGTCCAGCACAACAAGATGTTCCCAACCTTTCAGAACAGCTTTCCAGGTCTTGCTATCAATAGATTTCAGGAAAGCACTCATACGAGATTTCCAATATTCATAGTTGGTCCCATCCAACAGAGGTGGCATGTTAACAAATCCTCCTTCTTTGTCCATTCTTGCCATAAACACCTTCCCTGGAGCTCACCCAAATACAGGCAGGATGCCTGCTCTGATACCAATTGAAATTTCTGGCAGGACTGGTTCTGAACTAAAAAACAGTCTAAAAAACAATAGTTCAGAAGTAGAAAATTAAACAGACAGAAAGTAAAAGAACACAACTATTTGTTAACCCAGTTCGGTGCAAACTTCACCTACATCTGGAGGATACCAATCCAGGAAGGAAATCCACTAAGTAGTATTAATTCTAAGACTCAAGACACAACCCCCTGTTTTTCCAGCCTTATCACTTAATCACTACCCGTATAGACTTCTACCTAGGACCTCCTAGATATAAGAACCCACTTACTTCCTATTCAAGCAATCACAGTCCCAATGATTGTAAACTCTAAAAAATTATGAAGACACTCTTCAAAACATAAAAACAGTCACTTGTGCTTAAAAGCTTTAAGTGATTACAACTCAAACACAACCAACCAACTCTAACAGATGAGTGGTACACAAAAACAGAGCAACAGCTCACAGACTCAAAAACACTAAGACTCTTTTAATTCTTGAGATCTATTTCTGGTTTTTCAGTCAAGTATTCAATAGCAGCGTCCTCTTTAAATAAGCTTCAGCAGCACAAAATTCTGAACCAAATCCTTCAAAGATATAATCCCAGAATTCTTTAGAAGCAAATAGAAGCTCTTATTTATTCAGAAATATATTTTCCAAAGATTTCTTTGAAAATATATTCACGAATAACTGAAACAAATCTTCAGAACAAATCTTGTGTGAAAACAAACTTCTGAACAAATCTTGCGCAACAGTCTTCTAGAAACAAAGCTTGAATAAATCTTCAACAAATAAAATCCAAGGCGCAAAGATTGAATGCAGAAAACATGCTTCTGAAATGCAGCTTCTGAAAGTCAACAAAATTCAGCGTCTGAACAGTTGCTTCTGAAGGTCAACAAAAGTCAGCGTCTGAACAGTGCGTCTGATGACCAGTTCAGCTTCTGATGAACAGTACCAGTGTCTGAAGACCAATTCAGCGTCTGATGAACAGTACCAGCTTCTGAAATCCAGTTTCCAGCTTCTGAAGACATAAATTAGCTTCTGAAGACGCATTTCTTGTACATTTTGATTTTAGCAAACATGTAGCCAACATTCAAATAACCAACAGTTTTCATGTCCAAAGATTACCAAACCTTCAGGTTGTTCCATATAGATTTCTTCTTCCAACTCACCATTTAAAAAATCAGTTTTCATATCCATTTCGTGTAATCAAGTTATAAATGGCAGCTAAGGAAATTAGTACCCTTATGGATATGATTCGAGTAACTGGTGAGTAGGTATCGAAAAAATCTATATTTTCTCTGTCTGAAACCTTTGGCTATAAGGCGAGCCTTGTATTTATCAACAATTCCATCAAGTTTCAGTTTCTTTTTCAAAACCCATTTACAACCTATTGGTTTGCAGCTTGGAGGCAGTTCAACCAAGTGCCAGGTTCCATTAGACTATAGAGAATCCATTTCATCGTTTATGGCTTCTTGCCATAAGTCAGCATCCAAGGAAGACAAGGCTTCATTTAGAGTTAATGGATCCTCTTCTAATGTATAGGCCACGTATTCGGGTCCATACTCTTTAGCAGTTCTTGCTCTCTTACTTCTTCGAAGTTCTATAACATCTAGTTGGATGTTTTCATCACTATCGCTGATTACTGGACTGTGATCAGGTGTAGTGTTCATACTTGTGCCCCCACTATTGCCCCCACTATCTCTTGATTTAAAGGGGAATTTCGTTTCATAGAAATCAGCGTCATTCAATTCTATGACCACTTTAGCTTTTAGGTCATAAAACCTATATCCTATACTATTTAAGGCATACCCAATGAATACACATTCATAGGCTCTACTGGCGAGTTTAACTCTCTTGGGTTTAGGTATCCTAACATCGGCTAAACATCCCCAGGTTCAAAAATAAGACAAATTGGGTTGTCTTTTCCTCAAAATTTCATAGGGAGAAACTTTGTTCTTAGTTTTGGGTACTCTGTTTAGCATGTAGCAAACAGTCAATAAAATTTTTCCCCACCAATGAGGTGTTGCATCGGAATTAAGCATGATCGCAACTACTAATTCGGTAAAGGTTCTATTTTTTCTTTCTGCTTTACCGTTCAATTCAGGAGAATAAGGTGCAGTTGTTTCATGAATTATTCTGAGCTCTTTATAATACTCATTGAATGTGTGTGATAAATATTCAGTGCCTCTGTCACTACGAAAACGCTTGATTCTTTTATTGAATTGAGTTTCAATTTCTTTAACAAGTATTTTAAACATATCAAGCGCATCACTTTTATTTTTCATTAGATACACATAAGTGTAGTCAGAGCAGTCATCAATGAAGGTAATAAAATATCTTTTGTTAAGTTACCATCAAGTTCGCATATATCAGAATGTATTAAATCAAATGGTTCAGTTTCTCTTGTTACTGATTTATGCGAGTCTTTTGTTATTTTTGCTTGACTACAAAATTGAAATTTTTCAAAATCATTAGAAGATAATTTTGGAATTTATCCTAAATCGCTCATATTATATATTATTCGTTTGTCTACGTGACAGAGTCGTGCATGCCAAATATTAAAATCACACAACATATAAGCAGAAGAAGAAATTTTATTCATATCAAAATTCAATTTAAACATGCCATCAGTGGCCTACCCTTTCCCAATAAAAACACCATTTTTAGTAATGGTGTACATATCAGCCCCTATAGTCTGTTCAAACCCAACCTTATTTAAAAGAAACCCAGAAACAAGATTCTTCCTAATTTTTGGAGTGTGCATCACATCCTTCAATATCAGAGTCTTTCCGGAGGTAAACTTCAGCTCCACGTCTCGGATTCCAGCAACTTCAGTGGTGTGAGAATCTCCCATTAGCACCTTCTGATCTTCAGTAGTAGTGTATGTCTTGAACATAGCACAGTCAAAGCAGACATGGCGAGAGGCGCCAGTATCCATCCACCATCCATCAGATCCACCAACCATATTGATTTCAGTTATCATAGCGGTGTACGGCTGCTCCTCAGTTGTCAAGTGAGCCTGAGCCGATCTGTTAGTTTTGTTCCTGCACTTGCGTGCCATATGATCTGGTTGTCCACAATTGTAGCAATTGAACAGTTGAGCCTGGCCATTCTTTAGTGGTTGCTGATTTTGGGCCTTTGGGGGGTTCCCATTCTTATTTCGAGTGGAATTCTTATTTGCAGGGCGGTTCTGATTCTTAAACTTTTTGCCATCATGCTTCAGAACAGCACCTACAAATTTCTTTTTAGTGTTGTTGTTCGAGACAACAAACACCTCTTCTTTTAGGTCTTGTTTCCTTGCTTCTTCTTCAATCTGAAGGTGAGTAATCAGACTTTCAAGAGAAAACTCCTTAGTCTTATGCCTAAGGGTATTCTTGAAGTCCTTCCAGGCAGGAGGCAATTTATCAATAACAACAGCAATTTGAAATTGTTCGGGTAGCTTCATACCTTCAGCATAAATTTCATGAGCTATCTTTTGAATTTCATGAGATTGAGCCTCCACGGATTTGTCATCAGTCATCTTGTAGTTCAGGTATCAGCTCACAACATACTTTTTTGATCCAGCTTCTTCAGTATCATATTTTTTTTGCAGTGCATCCCAAACCTGTTTAGCAGTATCGTAGCCTGTACAGATCGTACAGATCATCTCCGAGTCCATTCAGAATATAATTTTTACATAGATAATCATTATCTTTCCAGAGGGAAATTTCTATGTTGGCCTGTTTAACCATCTCAGCATGTTTGACCTTCTCAGTAGGATCAGACGTACCTGCAGGAGCAGACATGTCTGTATCTGTTGGACTCTTACCGTTATTATCTCATCCGCTTGTAATTGAACTCTCTGATATCACAGGTATATCTTGCTTCAAGACGTTGGTAACTTTTTTCGTCGTTAGAAAAAATAGCATCTTTTGTTGCCAATGTTTGAAGTGACCGCCATGAAACCAAAACGGCTTATTGAAGTCAACAGTTATTCCAGACGCGGTAATTTCTTCGGTAGTCATGGTGTTTTTGAAACGTCTTAAAATTTTTTTTTTTTTCAAGTTAAGAAAAGTACCTTTTAAAAAAGCTGAATTCACCACCGAAGAGATTACCGGGTTGAGTCACGACCAGGTCGCTCTCTTTAAGACGTTTCGTGGCATAAGCCGAGTTTGTGAAAGGTAGACTAACAACCGCGCCGCCTCGGGGATAAAACAGCCCAGTTCATCTGTTCGATTACGTACTGCACCGTAAGTAATCGTTCGAGAATTTACACCCTCAATATGGTATTAAACCACTCTGTAAGGTACAAAGACCACTCGAAACCGAAGGGACAGAAAGGAGTAGAAAAGGAAGAAGGACTCTTCAACACAAGTCGAAAGAGGGAGAAGAGAGGAAAAGCACAGGAAGCATCAACTGTGAATTTCGGGGTGAGGAATGAGTGAGGCGAGCTCTCCTTTCATAGGGAGAGTTCATAACAAATCCAGAGTGACTTAAGGATTAAGTTGGATCGGATCGGAACAAAAATTATTCGTAGAGCGCTTTCAGATAATCATTAAATTATATTCTTTTTCAGGTGATAAAAAGATATATTCTTTTTTTTTTACCCGGACCCAAGCCCAGCCGGACGGACGACAACGGTGGCATCTTCGCGCGTGTGATATATATATATATATATATAAGTGGTCACCCGTTCTCAAAAGTGGGTACCCTAAGGGCACACCCTTGGAGGTCACCCCCCACTTATATAAACACTACTAATGGGTATGTCCTATCCAATGTTGGACATTTTTCAATTCATACCAACACTAGTTCTTTCCTAAGGGACATGTGTTTATTCTTTCCAACTTCCACTCAAATTCACTAGTGTTCCAACAAATGCATTAGAGTTTAGTGGAATGACTAGTGGGGTGTCTTAGTGCGATATATTTGTATGTAGTTGTTGAAGTATTAGTTGATGACATGATATGGGTAGGTTTTTTGTAGGGTTTGAGGTTAGAAGGATCTGGATATGATGGGTTGTAGTGTAAGGGAAAATTTTCTCGTGAAATACTACATTCCTTGAGAGGTATAATGTTTGATGTTGAGGGGAGCGACCTTAAAATGCACACCACATGCTTCTATTTTATGGTTTATGTTGAGAATCTTGTGAGGACTGAAGGTGAGAAAAACACAAGAAAGGGGGGGTGAATTGTGTTGGTTTTTTTTTTTTGGTTTCCTTTTTCTAAGTGTTTGAAAGCTGTTCAGAATCTCTGGTATGCGGATTCTGATACAGAGTATGATTGCAGCCGATATAATTCAAAACACAAAGATAAATATATATATATATATATATATATATATATATATATATATATATATATATATATATATATAGAGAGAGAGAGAGAGAGAGAGAGAGAGTAGACACAAGACAATTTTTATACTGGTTCCTCCTACATCCCAGGAGTAGTCCAGTCCCCTTGCACTTCCAAGGGATTTCACTATAATCACTCTAGATTACAATTGCTCAAAGACAACTCCTAGAGACTTTTCTATGCGCAAGCACACCTGCTCAAGACTTCCTGCTCTAGGACTCTTCCTAAAGACTTCCTTGCTTAAGCACACAACTTAAGACTTCCTGCTCTAGGACACTTCTAAAGACTTCCTTGCTCAAGGACTACTCCAAGAGACTTACAAGTGCTCAAGCAGGTAGGCAAGAGACTTCCAATGCTCTAAGGACTTACCTAAGAGACTTCTAGTTGCTCAAGGTTTCACCAAGAGGCTTATCCGCTTTAGCTTTGCAACTAAAGACTTCTAATTTGTTCAACACCTGATTTAACAATAATTGGTGTATATGAACAAATGAATAGACTCTCTACAACACTATGATTTTTAAGATATAAAGTTTGGTAAGAAATATCCTAAGTGTTTTGCGCTATTTGATTTTGATAGAGTGGTGGCACTTTGAAATAGCAGAGTCTTGTTCATCTTCTTCGTGGTTTTCAGCTCCTTTTATAGGCAGGGATTTGAGAGACGTTGGAGAAAAGTTCCAGCTCAAACAGAGTCGTAGAAAATCTTTGATCAAGAACGTTGGTCCTTTGCCTGATATGGATAATCTTGTTGGATTCACTTTGAATTTTCTTTTGTTGAAAGAAGAATTATATGTTGCTTGCTTTGTTCTTGATGTCCTTTGTCTTATTGTGCACGTATACAGAAGACGACAAAAGAACTGCACCTATCAAAACCTTGATAGTGACAGTTCACAGAATAGGACAAAGCCTACGTGGATTTTGGGTCCCTCATAACTTACTCAAGTCTCAGGGTGATATAAGTCTGCAGTGTCTGCTTTTGAGACTAATGACTATCACAGAGTCTGTTGAGTTACCTCTCCAGAATCTGTGTGGTACCCATATTCTTAGGACGTTGACTTCTGGTTGAACTTCCTTTGGTCTTCTACCATAGTCTTCTTAGCTTCTCTAGTTCCTTTCTGATGCTCTTCATATGTTCTTCCTTAATGATAGATCTTTCTATTATTCTGCACATTGAACATATGTTAGTATTCCAATTGTTCTTCATTACTTTGTTATCATCAAAACCTTAGAGGAATTGTCCAAGACACATCTTGTTCCAACAATCTCCCCCTTTTTGATGATGAAATACACAAGTATTTTGAACAATTGTTGTTAATCTAACTAACAGTTAAACTTCAGGGTATGAGGTTTGCAAGCTCCCCCCGAGTCTGACAGTCTTAGGTTGAGGTTTACAAGCTCCCCCTAAGTCTATGATAGGTCCATTAAGGTGAGGTTTGCAAGCTCCCCCTAAGTCCTATTCCAGTTAATTAAATTCATTATTAGTCACTCTTTAGCACATCAGAACAAATAATCAATAAAGCATATCAGAACTTCAACAAGATATCAGATTGATCACACAGAGTTTGTACGCTCCGATTAAGTCCAATCTGATACCCATCAAGACATCAGACTTTGATCAAATAGAGGTTTGCAAGATCCGATTAAGACCAGTCTGATATCCCATTAGTTCTGGTAAGATTAACATTTAAGCACAATTATTTTTTAAAATTTTATAACTTTATTCAACAAAAGAAAAAAAAAATTGTTCGCTTCTGTTAAGGCTCGATTCAAATACTTTAATTCTACTTCCCCTTTTGTCATCAACAAAAATGTAAGGAGGTTAAAAATATGAATGCAAAGAAAAACATTGAACAGAATCATCTCAAATATATTATAAGAATAGTTTCAAACTATTTAGATCAGGTTACAATATATTTTAGATAAAACAGTTACTAAAACAAGCTAGAATAAAAATAACTAAATCCTAAGTCCTGATCTAAGCGTTTGATCTAACATTAAATCCTAAGCTATGTCGTCAAGTTTTATTGTTATAAAGTCTTCTGCGTCTTCATATTCTTCATATACACCCAGAAGCCTTCACAACCTCGAGTCTGGAGATGTCAATAGACATGATTTTTCTTCCAAATCCAGCAATCAAAACTTATTCTCCATCCAGCAATGTTTAAGCAACCATATATGAGTTGAACTCTGGCACATTTACGAATGGCAGAGTTGGGCTACTTAAACTGATCCCCTGTTTTAGGATGACTTCTTTCTTGATGATTTTCATTCCATATATCATCCAGAGCTTGAAGGATGTTCATCCATTTTTGCATTTCAAAATCTATATCATACTTATTTACGGTAGATATCATTCTGAGGATGTTCTTCACACTAACCATAGCTTTTCTTCTACTTGATCGGACACTTATGAGTTCAGGTTTCAGAATTTTGGTTTTTCTTATGATCCTAGGGAAAAGGAAAAAAATTTCAATGATTGCATGTAGAAAACTTAATGAAATGAGTGAAGATGAGGAGTGTGACTGTCACTATAAATAAAGTGTCACAACTTTTCATCTTCAAATGATTTTTAGAAAACAGTTATCGATGCAAAAAGAAATAATGACAAAACGGGGAGCGAGAAAATAGTAAGCAAAGAATAATCATCATTGCCTATAGATTATTACCTAACAGTCACAAGCCACGTCAGAGACTTACTCATAAACGTGATTTGTAAGTGGACAGGTGTATGACAAGACAAACTAGACTTTTCCACTTACATGTATTGTCAGTGTCTAGATTATCCAACTTCTGTGTCACTTCAGAATCTGTTATGTATTTAGATCCAACTAATTGTCATAAATGCTCACAGAGAATTTGACTAAAGTAGCTTCTGAACTCTTTTCAGATTCTGTGTTATCACTCAAGAACAAGTATCATTTTGAGATAAAGTTTATGTTCAGATTCTTTTTAATAAATTCAAATCTTTCTACAGTCAATGGCTTTGTATAAATATCAGCCCATTAGTGATCTGTATCAATGAATTGAATGTCTATAGTACCCTTATGAACATAATCTCTTATAAAGTGATGTTTTGTCTCAATATGTTTTCCTCTAGAGTGCAGAATTGGACTCGTGGACAGACAAATAACAGCAATATTATTACATTAAACTAGAATACTACTTTCACTGATTTGATAGTCTTCTAACTGATGTTTCATCCAGAGCAGTTGTGTGCAGCCACTTGCAGCTGATATGTATTCCGCTTTTGCTGTTGGACAATACAATAGTGATTTGTCTCTTACTAGCCCATGATATTAAGTTTTCACCAAGGAATTGACAATTTCCACAAGTGGATTTTCGTTGAATTCTATCCCCAGCATAGTCAGCATCACAGGATCCAACTAGCTTATAATCCTGAGATTTCTTATACAAAATTCCAAGATTAGTTGTTCCTTTCAGATACCTCAAGATTCTCTTAACAGCTGTTAAGTGAGATTCTCTAGGATCTGACTGGAATCTTGCACACAGTCAGACACTGAAGATGTTGTTAGATAAAGCAAGGAACCTATCATACCTCTATACAACTGTTGGATATTTGGTTGTTGGCTTCATTTTTGCTAAAATCAAATATACAAGCAAGATGTACCTCTTCAGAAGCTGAACCTCAGAAGCTGAGTCTTCAGACGCAGAACCTCAAAAGCTGAGTCTTCAGACGCAGAACCTCAAAAGCTGAACCTTCAGAAGCTGAACCTTCAGAAGCTGAATCTTCAGAAGCAGAACTTCAGACGCTGAACCTTCAGAAGCACTTACTTCATAAGTACTTTCAGAAGCAGTCTTGTTTTCGCGCCTTGGAGCTGTTTATAATCTCACCTGATCTTTTGAAGATTTAATTGAAGAATTCTTTCATGGTACTTGTTCTCCAAGCTGCGTGTGTTTCTAGAAGGAAGATATTTTCGAGAGATATATTTCTTCAGATTGGATATTGTTTTATTTGTGTAAATATATTTTCAAAGAGATCTTTGGAAAATATATTTCTGAAAAATATTTGCTTCAATATATTTCTGAAAAAAATAATTGATACAAATATGTGTTTTAGCCTGAAGAAAGATTTTATTTTGAAATATATTTCTAAAGAAGAATTTTGGAAATCTATCCTTGAAGAATATTTGGTTTAAATATTTGTTGCTGTTGAAGGCTATAAATAGAAGACGCCACTTTTGAAGAAATTAACTCAAGCCATCATTGAAAGAGTATACTTAGGTTTCAAGTCCGTTAATTGTGAGCCTTTCTTGTGTCGCCTTGATGCAAGCTTAGGACTGTGTTTATTGAGTTGTAATTGTAGATCACTTGAAGCTTTTAAGCAAGAGTGACTTTTGTGTGTTTGGAGTGTGTCTCGGTCTTTGATCGTTATTTGAGTCTAAGATCACTAGGGCAGTGATTGTTTGAGGGGAAGTGAGAGGGGTCTCATATCTAGGAGTTCCTAGGTAGAAATACCACGGGTAGTGATTAAGTGAGAAGGCGGTGAACCGGAGGTTGTTCACATAGGACTTTGAATTGATACTATTATAGTGGATTTCCTTCCCGGCTTGGTAGCCTCCAGATGTAGGTGTGTTTGTCACCGAACTGGGTTAACAAACATCTTGTGTCTTTTACTTTCTGTCTGTTATTTCTTTCCTTGTTATTTGTATTGATCAGTAGCTCAACATTGAAACTGTGTACTTCGCATTAAGTTCAGCATCAGGATTTTACTGCGCCAGAATTTCAACAACTTTTGATCCACTTTACTACTAGATTCTTCTTTGCTCATGTTGCAGTTTGGATGCATTAGAGTGGCCATTAGTTTACAATCTTCAAGATTGAACTTCTTCAGAAGTTCCTTTGCATATTTAGATTGATGAACATAGACTTCATCCTTGCATTGGTTGATTTGAATACCAAGAAAGAACTTTAATTCTCCCATCATACTCATTTCAAACTTAGCCTACATGGTCTTAGAAAAGTCTTTACATAAAGCAGCATTAGTGGAGCCAAAGATGATATCATCAACATATATCTGAACAATCAGAATATCCTTCTTTAATGTCTTTCTGAAGAGAGTAGTATCAACATGTCCTCTTTGAAAACCCTTTTCAAGTAAGAAATTATTTAGTCTATCATACCATGCTCTAGGAGCTTATTTCATATCGTATAGTGATTTTTTAAGCTTGAAAACATGATTTGGATGTTTAACGTCCTCAAATCCAGGAGGTTGTTTGTCGCGTCGAATTTCGGATGTCAAGCTATTGGGAAGCGTTGAATCACTAAATTTAAATCACGACTGAACTTTTAATTTTTCGGGGAGAAAAGGAAAAAAGTTCGAAATTACCCTTTGAAAAAGATTTTAGGTTCGAAAGTCGATTATGCGAGGGGAAGGTATTAGCACCCCTCACATCCGTTGTACTCAACGGGAACCTCTTAGTCGGCTTAGGCTTAAAATGTTTCGATGTTTTACTTGCGTGTTTAAACATATATAGAAGGAAATATAAAAACATAATGCGAGACGAAGAAAGAGATAAAAACGAACGAAAGGGAAAAACATGTTTTTTATTAATGGGCTTGACAAGATGTCGATCTTGCTCCTACGTATCTCCCGGTAGTCGGAGAATTCAAAGCGTACGTAGTTCTTTGGTAGAAAAAGTTTGTATGTTGGTTCGTTTTAGTAAAAAAAGATTTGATCGCGTCCGAGCGAAAAAGTTTGAAAAAGAGAAAGTAATGAAAGTAAATGTCAACTGTTCGGGTTGTTGCCGAACTGGCCATTGACGACAATGCATAAAAGTAAATGGTTTGATAAAAGGATTTTGCACTTGGACTTGAACAAAGGTTTTAAAACGTACGAAGACGTACAAAGCTTTAACATGATGAAAGGTGGACGCTAAGGCGATAAACTCGCGCAAGGCGTGAATGTTTTGAAAAAAATAAATAAATGCGCGGAGGCGATAAAAAGCTTGAAAATAAACGACAAACGCGCGGAGGCGATAAGTTCGCGCAAGGCGTAAAAAGTTAAAAATAAACGCGCAAGGGCGCGAAAGGTTCGGATTGACCACGAGGGCCAAGAAAAGGTTAAAAATGGCCACAAGGGGGCCAAGGGAAGGTTGAGCGTGCGGGACGCGTCAAGGGTGGAATGACGGTTGCCCGAGCGACGAGACATACGTCACGCATTCGTGCAACCGAGGTTTGGGGAGACATACGTCAAGCCATTCCCGTTTCATTCAAGTTTGGTTTTGTCGGGACTCTAAGGAATCTCAAAGGGAACCAAAAAAATGCCTTAAAAGGAAAAGTAAGAAGAAGGGGATCACGAACAAGTTTGTTGTTCGAGTTTATTAAAATCATGAACATTGCTCGTTACTTAAGTTATCGAAACTCAAGAACGAGTGTAGTTCAAGTTTGAATGATAAACAAATTCATAAGACATGCACAAAATTGGAAAGTTCACAAGTTCGGCTCAATTCGAGCTTGGTTTAAAAGGGATGAACAAGTTCGGCTTAGGTTCGCGTTTGGATTGAAAATCATGAACAACATGGTTGTTCAAGCTTGTTTTGAAAAATAGACGAACTTAGCTTGTTGCTCAAACTTGGTTTTGAAAATATTAAAGAACATAACTTGTTTCATAAGTTACTCAAAATTTGTCGCACGAACTTGTGAAATTTTCAAAGTTGTGCATGATTATGAATTGGGTTTGGACCAAAATGGTTTTAACCCTCTTTAGGTTCTGAATCAAGGGCTGGAACCCCAAAAATTTGACATTTAAATGCCTGATTCATGTTCTGAGTTTCACATACTTCGCAGAGCAACCAGAACTTGGCTCTGCGAAGTCAGGTTCTGGTGTGTTCGCAGTGCGAGCAATACTTTGCTCTGCGAAGTATGCGAATTTTCAAACTCAGAAGCTGTTTCTGAACAGAAGTTCAGAAACTGCTTCTAAGCAAGCTTCAGAACCTAAAGGGGGTTAAAAAGCTTGGCAAAATTGAAGAAAAAGGAGGGTAAAAACTCAGTTTCAAGGCTTGGCCCCTTTGAGGTCCCTTTTGAGTTTCAAAAGGGGTTTTTGTGCACAAAGCAAATTTGAACAAAACAAAGGATGAAAACAGCAAACACAATGCAAAATAAAGATTAAAGGAGACTTACAGAACTCCTAGCAATGCTTTAGCAATAGTTTGGAAGTGGCTTGCTTGCTTGATTGGTGGTTAAGAACAATGTTCTAATTGGTTTTGGCTTTGTGTATGAACTGACTTGGTGCTGCAATGTGATGGTTTTTTTTGTGTGGATTTCGTGTGTATTGGCTGTGTGTGTGACTCTGGTTTTTCAATGTCTTGATGGTATGTAATCCTAGTGCCTTGCATTCCCTTTTATAGGCAAGAAATGCAATCCATGTAATGATGAACAAAATCCTAGAACACTAGCTGATTTGGGCTAAATTCAGGCTAGAACACTTTGCATTTAATGCTAATGGATAGAGGTTGCTTTGCCTTGTGCCAAGGGGCAAGATCTTGACTGATCTCAGCCACAAATGCCATTAATTCTAGAAGGTAATGATGAGAAAAACTGCAAAACAGGGCAGCTGCAAAAGGGGTGATTCTTGGGATCAATCCTTGCAATCTTGGAAGGTCAAGCAATGAAAACATGTACTGCCATGTACAGGGAGATTGGGGGAAGCAAAATGAGCATGTGGGCTGGTGTGTGGGAGGAGAAATCCAGCTCAAAACAGGACAGCACAAACAGCTTTTTGCAAGTAAAAACCACTTGTGTTTGGCTGGTTTTGGCAGAGAAAAAGGGAAGGAAAGGGATCAAGCAGCTGGCTGGCAAGCTCAGGTTGGGTGATGGTCAATTTGGAGGGACAAGAGCTGACCAAGGGCAGCCAATTTGTTTGATCACATGATAGGTTGGAAGAAAATCCTTCTTTCCTTTTACCTTTAATGTCACACATTAATCTTGCCTTGCTGCACCAAATCAGTCACAAAATAGCAATAATAATAGTAATAATACTAATAATAACAATTGTAATTGAAAGCAAAAAGGATAACTCAACATATAAAATTCTGCAGAAAAATTCGCAGAGGTCGCAGTGCGAAGGTGATTTCGCACTGCGAACTCCCCTTTTTTGATTTTTTGTATTTAAAATAAAAGGGTGGAAAATGAATAATAAATAAATGATAATAATGATAATAATAAAAATGTAAATAAAATGAAATGCAATGAGAATGAAAAGGGTAATAATAATAAAAAGGATGAAAAAACTTAATCTTATTAATTAGTAAAACCTTAATAATAATAATAGATAATAATGATATTATTAATGAAAAATAGAATAATATTAATACTAATAATATTAATGATAATAATAGTAATAGTAAGGCTAGTAAATGATAAAATGCAAATAAAATACTATGACAAGAAGGAAATGATAAAAAGTAATAATAAGTAATGAAATAATAAAAGATAAAACACATAAAAATATAAGTCAAAAAATGGGGTATGACAGATGCCCCTATTTAAGTTTATTCGTCCCGGAGATTGAAAGTGTGATTTGAAATGGACGGGCCGAAGAGACTTAAATATAGAGTACGCCATTTTTTGACTAAATATTTTTCTGAATTATAAATGCTATGAATGCATGTATGCAAATGTTATGAATGCTTGTAATGTAAACATGGATGCAAAGACGATAAAAAGGAAGACCACACCGGGGATAAGTGTCAGCTGTTCGGGTTGTCGCCGAACTGCCACTGACAACAAAGAATGAAAAGGTAAATGCCAGCTGTTCGGGTTGTTGCCGAACTGGCCACTGACGACAAAAGAATGAAAAGAATGTCAATTGTTCGGGTTGTTGCCGAACTTGCCATTGACGACAGGAAAATAAAATGTCAACTGTTCGGATTGTTGCCGAACTTGCCATTGACGACAAAAGATAAAATGTCAACTGTTCGGATTGTTGCCGAACTTGCCATTGACGACAGGAAAATAAAATGTCAACTGTTCGGATTGTTTCCGAACTTGCCATTGACGACAGGAAAATAAAATGTCAACTGTTCGGATTGTTGCCGAACTTGCCATTGACGACAAAAGATAAAATGTCAACTGTTCGGATTGTTGCCGAACTTGCCATTGACGACAGGAAAATAAAATGTCAACTGTTCGGATTGTTGCCGAACTTGCCATTGACGACAGGAAAATAAAATGTCAACTGTTCGGATTGTTGCCGAACTTGCCATTGACGACAGGAAAATAAAATGTCAACTGTTCGGATTGTTGCCGAACTTGCCATTGACGACAGAAAATAAAAATGAAAGATGTCAGCTGTTCGGATGGTTACCGAACTTGCCACTGACGATACTGGGGATGCGGCTGACAAGCCGTTCCTTACAGAATTGCCCCTTCAATCGGGGAGAAAGAATGCACAAGCTGTTCATTGAAGAACTGCCACTTGGCGTAAGGGCATGATAAAAAGACACGCAAGCTGTTCGTTTGAACTGCCACTTGGCGTAAAAGGGTGACATCTCTGAACCAGACAGACTGGGGATGACACTTGGGGAAAAAAGAATTCACGAATTGCTCGCGATTGATTGATGAGACTCATGATGGTTAGAACAACCATGTATGATATGTAGTATGTTGTATGCATATGTATGAATGTATGAATGCATGACTGTCACTGGGGACGCCGGGTGAGAGATGGACTAGTACTGGGGATAACCAACTTGTTTGTTAAGGAATTGCCCCTTGATACGATGAAAAACTTGCACAAGCTATTCGTTAAAGAACTACCGCTTGGCGAAAAGGAGGATGACATCCCTAGACCAGATAGACTGGGGATGCCATTCGACTATTTGTAGTGGGAAATGCATGATATGAATATGAGATGCATGTTTATGAATGATTATGATATGATGCATGAATTATGCTGACCTGGGGGAATGACAGACGTCACGTGGGACGCTGGGGATTATGATTTGGGTGCCGAGCAAAGTCGGGCTTTGGTAAGATAAGACTCCACTGGGGGAATATGCCAATAAGATTGGGCTTTGCTTGTAGGACAAAGATTGACTTCCTGGGGAGTTTGTTAATCCACTGGGGATTGTGCTAATCCGTTGGGGAGAAGACTGATGATTCTGCTGGGAATGCTTACGCTTTGGTTGGCAAGTCTTTGCTTGAATTGTCCTTTCGGGCTTTTAACTCACTGGGGAATTTCCGATTAATTCACCGAGGATTCTGTTGGGGAATTCCTTTTTTGCGATTGACCATGCTCGGCCTACGAAGCTTTATCTGCTTTAAGGACATGCATCGATGTACTCTCCAAATATTCACGAGTTCGAAAGGAATGTGTTTGTTATTGATAAAAAATAAAAGACTCATGAAATAAATTTTGAAAAAGTTTTTTTTGTTTTTTGAAGTACTATCATCAAGAATAATAATAATAAAAGAATGAAAGGAATTTGACAAAAGGTAAAGAATGTTGGGAAGTGAATTTCATTAAAGGGGTGGCAGCCTGCCAAAGGCGTGGCTCCTTTGATGATTATGTTAGGTGGTTGATGGCAACTGGGCCTTTTGTAGGGGACCGATGAATGTTAATGATGATTGGGCTCTTTGTGAACTGTGGGGAGAGTACCGAGCATGGTTGGGCCTTTTGAATAATCGTGCACTGGGCATAGTTGGGTTTGTGGGTGTCAATGAGAACTGGGCTCTGGTTTTGTTTGGATGCCGAGCGAGGTCGGGCTTTGATATGTGGGTGCCGAGCGAGGTCGGGCTTCGGTGTGTGGTTGCCGAACGAGGTCGGGCTTTGATATGTTGGTATGATTCATATGAATTTTGCGCATGCAGTTTTAATGCCCCCGTTGTTTCGGGATTGTACTGAAAAATCCGAAATAAATCTTACACAAAGAGTTATATTGTACAGTTCAAGTTAATAACATGTTTATCAATGAACCGACCTATCACTCATTTAAGTAAACGAACAAATTGAATATTAATGTAAAGGGTATTGAACACTCATCCGGTAAGTTTGTTAACATTCCGATCGAGTTATGTGTCCATCTAATCATTGTTTCTAAAAGTACAAAAGCATTGATCACAAGGTCTTCGAGGGTTGTAATTTGGCTGGGTTACAAAAGAAATGTCATATGTGGGGAAATTGAATTCAAAAGGCCAAGCGAGAAGGAACATTCTTTCTAATTTACACCCTCCTTTGTTCAAATCACAACTTTTGGGTGATATACAAACACTTTTCTTTCGATCTTGGCAACTCTTGGATTTCATTGATTTTCTTTTTTTTCTTTTGAGATTTCTCGACTTGTTTCTCTTTCTTTCTTTTTCTTAGTTGTCAAGATCTTTTACGAAATTCACCATTTCTCGGCTTTCACAGCCTTTTTTCAACCGAATCGAAGGCGATACCCTAATTGAATGTTCCTTTCTCTTTTGGCAAGGGACATCAATCATGACGGTTAAGGGTTCAAAATTTGAAAGAAAAATATCAGAATTTAGTGATGATTTAACCATGAATTGGAAAAGATTTTTTTTACAAACTCCGGCAATCTTATTAAGCAATTGAGCTTATGAAAGTTGCAGTTTGCAGTCAATAATTCTGATTCACTTGGCTCAAAGGGTTGACAAATGCTCACTTCTCACAGGGTGGGCTTTTTGTGGTCAAATGTTTTCACTCATATTCAAGAAACGCCTCGATCATGCCAATGCTTTTATACAGTTTAAAACAACGTTTAGATTTAACATAAAAATACCGAGTTAACAAAAATGCCGGCCTCCTGCATATGTATAATAATTTTGAGGCTTCCTTACATTTGGGCTGCTTCTAAATGGTTCATTGGATAAACACGCTAACAACGCAAATTGCATGATATAGCTTTTATGTTAAGTATATATCTTCATTTTGAGTTTAATCACACAAGAACAGGAAGCATGCATTTAGCTTTGCGCACATTGATCAAAATTATCATTACCAATTATCCGTGGCTAAGTTAATTAACTTTGGCTTAATCCGTGGTTAAGAAAAAATGTCAATTTCAAATCACCAACAATTCATAGTAAACAATGACATTTAACGCACATTAAAATTAAACAGGCATAGATAACAATGATTAAAAGGCCAGATAATAAGAGAAAGAGTACATGGTGCAAATACGGATACAAAGTTTTAAACATAGAAAGAGTGTATGAGAAAAATGAAATAACATAAACATAAAAACATGAGAAAACATCAAAAAAAAGGGGGGCCACTCAAGGAGTGAGAGCCTCATCATCCTCAGTCTCCTCGTCCTCGTCCTCCTCATCCTCATCCTCTCCTCCATCATCACCTCCCTGGCCTCCGGCCGCTGTACCACTGCCTCCAGCCTCTGAATGCTCTGGCCTATCCCCGGGCCAACGACCGTGAGCTGCGAACATCTTGGGCGTCGGTATCTGATCATCGGGATCTGTCGGCCTACCCAGCTGCCTCTGAAGGCGATACATGGAATCATGCATCATGGTCATGTACCGATGAGTGGAAGCATTCTGCTCCCATGTGAAAGTGCAAGTGTGATGATTCTCTGATGCTGGTGGAGGTCTAGGCCGTGGCTGCTGTGCCCTCGCCGCTCTCCTCCCTGTGCAGTGTCTGGAGATATACTCGTCCGTAATTGGGTTCTTAATGGTCTCGGACACATGAGGAGGGATGGCTACTCGGGCTTCCCGGCAGAGTCCCATGATAAGACCCGGAAAAGCAAGCGGGCACATCTTCTTGGCCGGTGGCTTGATGCCACTCTCGACCACTATCTTAATCTCTTGGCAAATTGCCCTGGCCACATCTACTTGTTTACCGGTGAGGATATAGTAGATTAGGGGGGTGACGTCCAAGGTGGTGGATGAGGTATGGCTTTTGGGTTTTATGTTGTGGACTATAAGGTGGAAAATGACTTGGGCGTAGGTGGTGAGGTTGCTCTTGAGGGCTTTGGTAGGCTGCCCCGCCGCATTGAGCTCATACCCCTTTCCGGATTGGAAGAGGGTTTGGGCATAAAGATCGTGGTTCCAATTACCACGGTTTTGGTTCTTATGGAAAGCACAAAGTTCATCATCTTCCAATTGGAAGGGGTTGTGGAGATAAGTATTGATGGCGTCGCGATCGAATCTAATGATCCGACCACGCACCATGGTCTGATATGTGAACTCTCCCTCCGGATCCACGGGAATAGCGTTTGCGTAAAATTCCCGGATGATGTCATAGTTAAGGTTTAGGGGAGGGTTCACCAAAACTCCCCAACGGCGTTGGTTTATTAACCGGGCCAACTCTCGCCAGGTGCCCTGCTCGCCTATGATGAACTGTCTCTCAGGCCAGAACGTCCTGCCGAGAAGCTCTTCGTACCTCTCTTGGTTCCGGAGGCTTAGGAAACGAGAGGCGTCAAATTCCCCTTGACGCATCACCCCTTGATCGTTTTCCCGCTGGTCTTGGTGCCATCTGTAAGAAAAAGGTAAAGTCAGTGGACAGCATACATGATTAAAAGTGATATGAGGTGAAACAAATGGAAATGGAAGGAAAAACAAAGGTTCTGTCCTGCTGAGGTCGCACTGCGAACGCCTGGTCGCAGTGCGAAGCTACGCGCAAAATTCTGGGTTGCCCAGAAAAAGGGGTCGCAGTGCGAAGTTCATCTTTGCTCTGCGACCCTGACAGAAAAAATCCCAAAATCCCCAGAAAACTATCCTAAGCTCTTAAGCGAGGCTTCATACAATGCATGCTAGACGAATGATCAAGAATAAATGCATGGGTAATGAACATAACTAACATAGCAACCAGTTTTGATCCAATTTCTACAAAAATGGGTAAAGTGAATTCGTGTAAAATCGCTTAAAGATGGAAAGGGAAATGAGCCTATTTTAACTACCCATAACATACATTTATTAAATTACGACTTATTCTAGCAAGGCAAGAAGGAAAAGGAACTAATTACAACCTTAAACCCTAAAAATGGAAGCTTAAAAATTCAGCAAAAACCTAAGACCCAAAAATACGAATCAGAAGTAAAAGGCAAGATAGAGAGGAGGAAACCATACCTTACTGCTTGCAGAGAAGAGAGATTAATATTTGGATTAGGAAAGAAGAAGAAAAAATGGAGAAATGGGTATGCTTTTTTTGAGTTTTTGAAGAGTTGTTTTATGAAAATGAAAAGTTGTTTTTTTTAGTTATACGAGTTTAATAATAAAATAACGGTTAGATAAGAGATAGTGGAGATGAGTGGTTGGAGGAAGTTAATGAGGGTTAATGAATTTTGAAAACTGGGCTGACAAAATTCGCATGCTTCGCACTGCGAAGCAAGTTTGCTCTGCGAACCTCAAGATTAACTTCGCAGTGCGAAGGTAGCTTTGCTCTGCGAAGTCAATCATGTTCTGAGTTTTCAAAATTACTACCTTTTAACAACTTGGTCCCTTACATCCCAAACCATGGTTATATATAAGAAAAGTAATAACAAAAATACTGGTTGTCCCTGATAAAACGAAACAAAATGCAGTAATTATGAATGAATGCGGATGGGTGATATGCAAAGGTACGGCATACAGAGGTTTGAAACTTCCCCCATCCTCACGTGTAGGCTCTAAAGGTGGGATTCCTAAGAAGAGGTCCCTAGAGTCATCGATCTCACATGGAATTAGGGTTGTCTATGGACATACGTCGACATGACTTCAATTAATTCCACATGAAAATCTCCTCTAAGCGGGGCTGGGCATCCTACCTCACGGACATACGTCAACGCGGGCTTCCGCTCACAACCACCATTCTAACTTAGTTTTTTCTCGAGCTCGGGTAGAGAGCCTCACACGTCCGGCATTAACCCGAACAATGTGGAGTAACATCGCTCAAGTAACCCCCACAATTGATATATATGAATATGAAGCAAAATGATATATATATATATATATATATATATATATATATGTAGAGCATAAAGAATAAACAAATAAAGGACAAGAAAATATAAACACGCAAGTAAAATGAAACAAATTAGCCTAAAAGCCGACTGAGATAGGCTTGACTCGTTTATGCACAAACAAAATGTTTTATGCATTGTCCCCAGTGAAGTCGCCATTTCTGTCGCGTCGAATTTCAGATGTCAAGCTATTGGGAAGCGTTGAATCACTAAATTTAAATCACGACTGAACTTTTAATTTTTCGGGGAGAAAAGGAAAAAAGTTCGAAATTACCCTTTGAAAAAGATTTTAGGTTCGAAAGTCGATTATGCGAGGGGAAGGTATTAGCACCCCTCACATCCGTTGTACTCAACGGGAACCTCTTAGTCGGCTTAGGCTTAAAATGTTTCGATGTTTTACTTGCGTGTTTAAACATATATAGAAGGAAATATAAAAACATAATGCGAGACGAAGAAAGAGATAAAAACGAACGAAAGGGAAAAACAGGTTTTTTATTAATGGGCTTGACAAGATGTCGATCTTGCTCCTACGTATCTCCCGGTAGTCGGAGAATTAAAAGCGTACATAGTTCTTTGGTAGAAAAAGTTTGTATGTTGAATCGTTTTAGTAAAAAAAGATTTGATCGCGTCCGAGCGAAAAAGTTTGAAAAAGAGAAAGTAATGAAAGTAAATGTCAACTGTTCGGGTTGTTGCCGAACTGGCCATTGACGACAATGCATAAAAGTAAATGGTTTGATAAAAGGATTTTGCACTTGGACTTGAACAAAGGTTTTAAAACGTACGAAGACGTACAAAGCTTTAACATGATGAAAGGTGGACGCTAAGGCGATAAACTCGCGCAAGGCGTGAATGTTTTGAAAAAAATAAATAAACGCGCGGAGGCGATAAAAAGCTTGAAAATAAACGACAAACGCGCGGAGGCGATAAGTTCGCGCAAGGCGTAAAAAGTTAAAAATAAACACGCAAGGGCGCGAAAGGTTCGGATTGACCACGAGGGCCAAGAAAAGGTTAAAAATGGCCACAAGGGGGCCAAGGGAAGGTTGAGCGTGCGGGACGCGTCAAGGGTGGAATGACGGTATCCCGAGCGACGAGACATACGTCACGCATTCGTGCAACCGAGGTTTGGGGAGACATACGTCAAGCCATTCCCGTTTCATTCAAGTTTGGTTTTGTCGGGACTCTAAGGAATCTCAAAGGGAACCAAAAAAAATGCCTTCAAAGGAAAAGTAAGAAGAAGGGGATCACGAACAAGTTTGTTGTTCGAGTTTTTAAAATCATGAACATTGCTCGTTACTTAAGTTATCGAAACTCAAGAACGAGTGTAGTTCAAGTTTGAATGATAAACAAATTCATAAGACATGCACAAAATTGGAAAGTTCACAAGTTCGGCTCAATTCGAGCTTGGTTTAAAAGGGATGAACAAGTTCGGCTTAGGTTCGCGTTTGGATTGAAAATCATGAACAACATGGTTGTTCAAGCTTGTTTTGAAAAATAGACGAACTTAGCTTGTTGCTCAAACTTGGTTTTGAAAATATTAAAGAACATAACTTGTTTCACAAGTTACTCAAAATTTGTCGCACGAACTTGTGAAATTTTCAAAGTTGTGCATGATTATGAATTGGGTTTGGACCAAAATGGTTTTAACCCTCTTTAGGTTCTGAATCAAGGGCTGGAACCCCAAAAATTTGACATTTAAATGCCTGATTCATGTTCTGAGTTTCACATACTTCGCAGAGCAACCAGAACTTGGCTCTGCGAAGTCAGGTTCTGGTGTGTTCGCAGTGCGAGCAATACTTTGCTCTGCGAAGTATGCGAATTTTCAAACTCAGAAGCTGTTTCTGAACAGAAGTTCAGAAACTGCTTCTAAGCAAGCTTCAGAACCTAAAGGGGGTTAAAAAGCTTGGCAAAATTGAAGAAAAAGGAGGGTAAAAACTCAGTTTCAAGGCTTGGCCCCTTTGAGGTCCCTTTTGAGTTTCAAAAGGGGTTTTTGTGCACAAAGCAAATTTGAACAAAACAAAGGATGAAAACAGCAAACACAATGCAAAATAAAGATTAAAGGAGACTTACAGAACTCCTAGCAATGCTTTAGCAATAGTTTGGAAGTGGCTTGCTTGCTTGATTGGTGGTTAAGAACAATGTTCTAATTGGTTTTGGCTTTGTGTATGAACTGACTTGGTGCTGCAATGTGATGGTTTTTTTGTGTGGATTTCGTGTGTATTGGCTGTGTGTGTGACTCTGGTTTTTCAATGTCTTGATGGTATGTAATCCTAGTGCCTTGCATTCCCTTTTATAGGCAAGAAATGCAATCCATGTAATGATGAACAAAATCCTAGAACACTAGCTGATTTGGGCTAAATTCAAGCTAGAACACTTTGCATTTAATGCTAATGGATAGAGGTTGCTTTGCCTTGTGCCAAGGGGCAAGATCTTGACTGATCTCAGCCACAAATGCCATTAATTCTAGAAGGTAATGATGAGAAAAACTGCAAAACAGGGCAGCTGCAAAAGGGGTGATTCTTGGGATCAATCCTTGCAATCTTGGAAGGTCAAGCAATGAAAACGTGTACTGCCATGTACAGGGAGATTGGGGGAAGCAAAATGAGCATGTGGGCTGGTGTGTGGGAGGAGAAATCCAGCTCAAAACAGGGCAGCACAAACAGCTTTTTGCAAGTAAAAACCACTTGTGTTTGGCTGGTTTTGGCAGAGAAAAAGGGAAGGAAAGGGATCAAGCAGCTGGCTGGCAAGCTCAGGTTGGGTGATGGGTCAATTTGGAGGGACAAGAGCTGACCAAGGGCAGCCAATTTGTTTGATCACATGATAGGTTGGAAGAAAATCCTTCTTTCCTTTTACCTTTAATGTCACACATTAATTCTTGCCTTGCTGCACCAAATCAGTCACAAAATAGCAATAATAATAGTAATAATACTAATAATAACAATTGTAATTGAAAGCAAAAAGGATAACTCAACATATAAAATTCTGCAGAAAAATTCGCAGAGGTCGCAGTGCGAAGGTGATTTCGCACTGCGAACTCCCCTTTTTTGATTTTTTGTATTTAAAATAAAAGGGTGGAAAATGAATAATAAATAAATAATAATAATGATAATAATAAAAATGTAAATAAAATGAAATGCAATGAGAATGAAAAGGGTAATAATAATAAAAAGGATGAAAAAACTTAATATTATTAATTAGTAAAACCTTAATAATAATAATAGATAATAATGATATTATTAATGAAAAATAGAATAATATTAATACTAATAATATTAATGATAATAATAGTAATAGTAAGGCTAGTAAATGATAAAATGCAAATAAAATACTATGACAAGAAGGAAATGATAAAAAGTAATAATAAGTAATGAAATAATAAAAGATAAAACACATAAAAATATAAGTCAAAAAATGGGGTATGACATTGTTTAACATAGACTTCTTCATAAATGACCATTCATAAAGGCACTCTTAACATCCATCTGATATAGGATGATACCATGATTGACAATATAAGAAAGAAGTAATCTTATTACTTCCAGTCTAGCAACTGGTGAAAAGGTTTCAGTGTAATCAATTCCTTCCTGCTGACTGTAGCCTTGTGCTACCAGTCGAGCTTTATTTTTTATTACATCACCTTGCTCGTTTAGTTTGTTCCTGAAGACCCACTTTGTTCCAATGATGTTCTTCTGAGAAGGTTTGACAACTAGATCCCAGACATCATATCTTTGGAACTGATTCAGTTCTTCCTACATAGCCACAATCTACCCATCATCTGCAAGAACTTCATCTACTGAGGTAAGCTCAACTAGAGAAATCAGTCCCAACATGGATTCATTTTTTAATGTTGCTCTTGTTCTTAGAGGATTGTCTTTGCTTCCAGTTATGAGCTCCTATGGATGAGCTGACTTGTATTTGAAGGTTCTTCTGGATTGAGGTGCTTCTTCTGAATCCTCATGGGCTTCTTCTTCAGACTCATCAACTTCTGGATTTGCTTTAAGTATTGCATTAGTCTATGGTATATCAGACGTATTGATAGAGTCTGAGACATTAGTGGCAGGTTCAGATACTTGGATAGATTCTGGTAAGTCTTCTGATACCTGTATTTCTGCAACCATTAGAACTAAGTGGGGGAAAACGTACCTCGGGTATGAAGGTGACTAGATGAGCAATCCTGGGGTAGATTCTCCATTGCAACGGTTGCCGGTGAGCTTCCTTGCCTGTCAAAAGACCCGTCATCTCTAGCTACCTCCGAGTTACCAGCAACTCCACCCCCTTTACCTCCAACCTCCTCAAATACTCCAACCCCCTTACCTCCAACCTCCTCAAATACTCCATCCCCCTTACCTCCAACCTTCTCATGACACTCTCTAATATCATCTGATCCATCAAGCATAGAAGGTGAAAAAATTGGAGTCAACCTATGCTAATGCGAATGAAAGGGGAGTTGACCACCAGATCCAGAGCATTGGCATGTGTCTGACCTGAAGCACGTTCCAGGAACATGAGAATGACTCAATGGATTGGAAATGGGATCCATAATAGGCCCATGAGACTCAGAATGTATAAGAACACCTCCTCTTGGCAAAATAGAAGCACAAACTTTCGGCATGGAACCCATTTGATTAACCACATGACCCTCAACCATAATCACATCCATCTTCATCATCTCTACCCCCTTTATATGTCTTTATTCTATCACTATCTAAGTTGTCCATATCTGAAATATCTGTACTATTCTTTACCACGAGCAAAATCACTTCATCTTCAACGGAAAAGCCACCTTCCCCTCCTCAAGCAACCGAATCACTACATGAGCTTTCCAGTGAAACCAAGCTCCTTTCACCAGCATGTGAGGCACCCACAAAACCAGTAAAGCGTGAATCACTACCATAACCAAGTTCTTCGGCCACTCTAACTGGATAAGATAATCCATCAACCATCACCTCCACCTTTTCATTAATGATCGGCGACGTCAAAGACACCCAAGTCTGAACTCTCCCTATGTCCAAAATCTTACATAAGACAATTGCTTCCTCCATCTCTTGAAACTCTCCAAAAATACAACCAACCCGAGCAAAGTTGTCTAAGTAACAAAAATGAATAGGTAAGCTCCAAGAATAGATCCATGCCTCCCTTCGAGCCGGTAACATTGTCGGAGACCATGGTACAAGTTTACTAAACCACTTATCCCACCAAACCTTGTGATTTTGAACAAATTCTAATAATAGACCCTCCACATTTGAACTTAAAAGAAGAAAACCACAACCTAAAGTCTTAACTGAAATTCCTTGAAAACCTTCAAGCCAAAGCATATTTAATTTTTTTTTGCATTCAACAGGTTTCCATAAGAATCCCACAAAAGCAGTGTGCAAATCCTCCGTTAACCCTCTATCCTGTTTCAAAGAAACCACCCTTTTCGATGGAGGAGGTGGAAGCACACCTACCACATCAGAAACCGCCACATTGGCTCCATAATGAGTTACAACATCACAAAATGAGTGCCCTTGTTTTACATTTGAACCATTTTTTCTCCTAACCTCTTGTTTCTCTTGTTTATGCATTTGGGGTTTAAGTGAATTCCTTCCAAATCTGGCTAAATTTACTTTTAATTGAGTGCCATCTAAATTGATGGCTTGAAGCCTCTCTAAAAGATAAGTTGCATCTTCAACCTCAAAAAATCTCACAAAACCAAACTTATTACCCAAAGCATTTGTTTTCCAATTAGATGGTCCAGATATAAAGCAAGTTTTAATTTTTATTAAAAATTAAAATTTTCGAGTAGAGATCTGAACTGTCTAATCTCAATCATCACTTGGTCACATGTTTTGACTACATGAATCCATCTGGTCAGTGAATGCAGCAAATCTCGGACCTAAAGAAACGAGGAAGGGTCCCACAATATGAAGCCCCAGATGTGAAGGCCATTATTAGCCAGCCAAATCATGATCAAATTCATTGAAATGATAGAAGGTAACTATAAACCATGAAAAAGTTGTCATATTTTATTTCATTTCAGTAAAATTGATAGAAACAAACTTGAAACATTTGTTGGCAAGTAATCAATAACCAACTCTAAAAAACTTCAATTAATCCTAGAATCAATAAGTAATGACGAGGAACAATATTTCAAAAACCTCTAAATTAGGGTTTTGATGAATCTTTATCACCTATTCCTCCCTTTTATTTTATTAAGAAAGAAATGAAAGGAAAGTCACGGAGTCTGTATGAGATGCAGAGTCTCAATGATCAAGCAAAAGAAGGACGAATAGTGTACTACAAATTCTCCTTTTTATTTTATTGGTTTAAATGCACTTTTGATCACCTATTTTAACTTAATCGGAATTTTAATCCTTCTATTTTCAAAACCACTATTTTAGTCCCCCTATTTTACATTTTTAGGGTTATTTTAATCCCCACCATTTTTAGTGATTTGTCATTGTCATTAATGATGTAGTGGTGACATGGCAGTGTGTGGTGACATTTCATTAACACATACCTCTGCGTGAAGTGAGAAAGGAAAAGTAGATGGAGATTGAAGAAATTAGGGATTTTAGAAATTAGGGTTCATGTTATCAAATCTGATTCATTTTCTTATTATAATTTAATTCAATTTTTGTTTTTTTAATTATTAATCAATTAATTTTTATATTTTGTATGTAATTAATTATTTTTGTTAATGACATGGAAACTTAATTAGCCAATAGACACTGCCACGTCACCGCCATGTCATTAATGACAATGACAAATCATTAAAATTGGTGAGGGATTAAAAAAACCCAAAAAATGTAAAACATCGGGACTAAAATAGTGGTTTTAAAAATAGGGAGATTAAAATTCTGATTAAGTTAAAATAGGGGGATAAAAAATGCATTTAAGCCTATTTTATTTTAATGAAAGGAACTACAAATTCTCCTTTGTTTTGGAATATTTTAAATAAAATAATATAAAATAATACTCCTTCCGTCCCTAATAATAAGCAGCCTTTTAAAAAAAGTTTTGTCCTTAAATATATATAAGCCCTTATACAAATTACTAGGTACATTTGTTATTTTTTTCCCAACATAACCTTATTTAATACTACTAACTTATCTTTGGATATGAAAAGTCAAATTAAATACAAACATAAACAAATTACTAGGTGTTGTCTTTTTTATTTTTGATTTCGATCTGCGGTTTTTCTGCAAATCTTAATCGTTTGTATTATTGACTTGATTTAGTTTTTTATAATATTCTTTTTTGCCATTAAAAAAAAAATTAACAGCTAAAAAGAATCAATTATTTCTTGATATATATCATCATACTATTAAAGCATGGTTGATTTGTATAAAAAAAAAAGTGGGTGATTTAACAAAATACACGGTTGTTATTGGATAATAACAATGTAAAATCTTAAAAAAAAAAACAATGTAAAATGATTTTCCAATGAATATCCTACTTTATCTTATTTTAAAAAAATTAATTAATAATAAATTGGTTTAAATGAGACTTCTATTAAACTAGAGCAAGTTGACACAAATCAGAAGGGTTGCAACTGATCATCTGGCAACACACCACGAAACAACGTATCTTTTACAACTCTCTAAATAAAACACTCTCAATGTTGTCACAATTCAACCATTCCATATTACAGGTATGTCTCTCTATGTTGTCTTTTTTTTTTCTTCTGGGATTTTTAATGTATAGTTTTTGAATTGCATATTTATTGTATTCTGCACTTTGATCATGGATCATGACGGACGTAATTGTATGTGAACTTTATACCACAAAATACTCTTATTTCCAGGTTTGAATATTTTTGTTGTTTTGCTTGAACTTCTTTTATTTTTGTCTCATCTCAAACTTTCATTGTCCTCAAAGTTCCTTCTTTGTTTTTCTTCTTGTACTTTCTTCTTGTTTTTTTATGGATATAGCAGCAGATCAACGGTTACGTAACGTTAATTTACTTGTTATTTGGCCGTTGAAATCTATCTTGTAATAGTGATGATAAATTTTTTTTTCTGAAAGAATATTAAGTAAAAAGTACCGATTTGAAATCTATATTTTTGAAAAGTACTTTTTACTCTTTTAAAAAATCAAAATATATTTTTAACAGTCCGATTTCGATCAAAATCTTCAAAACATTATTATTTTTTTTGCTTTGTATATAAAATAAAATCCTTTAACATGTTCATGTTGGATATTGGGAACCCATTCTCTTTACACAGATATTTTCTTTGTATTTTTATGCATCATTCATTAGTAAACAAAATACTTGATTTTATACTATATTTACAGAGGATGAAAGTCCCTTCCAAATGATGTAAATCATTTTAATTTTAATTGATTATTCAAATCAAATATAAAATATTTGCTTTTATGACTTAGGAAAAATGTCATGCTGAGAGAATAAAATTAATATAAGGAAAAATGTCATACTTTTATGACTTAGTTTTGGACTTTATAAAATAAAAATGTTAGTTTTGGACTGCCTTTATATTTTTTTTTTACAACTTTATATTTCTTGAATCCCAAGTTTCTTTTTTTTTTTTTACAGAACTTGAATCCCAAGTTTCTCTTTCTTTATATAATATATTCTTTTTCACCGATCCCTTTCAACTTATCCCAAACCTTTGTTTGATATTTAACGATCATATGATCAATACTTTGGTACCTATCAAGGTAAATTTTGATTTTGTTTTCATTAAAGAGATACATAAGGACAACTAATATAGTTTTCTTCATATATTTTTACTCTAATTGGAAAATCACAATGAGATTTAATTAGGCTTTTTTATTTTAAGTTGAATTTTAGCTCTCTGTTATGAACGGAAGTTAATTACTGTTTTGAAGAGTCGTCAACACAGAAAACAACTTTTACTTTGTTGGTAAAAATCATTGCATATATTTTCCATATATGAACATATTTGGTATGTGTCTTGTTTTTCTTCATATTTAGTTTTCATGTCTTCAACCTAAAAAAGTATTCAACATAATTGGTAGCATGTTAGAATTGTTAGCATGTTGAAATATTGTTAATTTACAATTTTGTTTGATGCAGGTTTAATCTTCATCTGTGGAACTTCAAACTGAAAGTGTGCTAGCTAATTCTCAAATGGGTCTTAGAGTTCATCTTCTTGTTCTTATTTTGGTCTCTTTCTCATTAAGATGTGAATCATGGGGTTGGTATTGGACAAATAAGGAGAGTCACTCTAATGAGAGGTCTTATGGCAACCAAGGAAGTTTTAGAGGTTCGAGTGCCGAGTTCTCAATTGAGGCTTTCAATGATCCAAAGGGAATGAAGCTAATAGAGAATGCTAAGAATAAAATGGTTGGATCAAATACTTGTTGGCAAAATGCTTATCAACATCTTTTTGCTGGATGTTCTGAGATTTTGGCTGCTGATGAGAAAAGGTCTAGATTGGCTTGGCATCTAAGTGATTGCTTTCAAAGGGATTCTGGAAGGGTTTCCTTTCCTCATTGTGACACAAAAACATCAATAGCAACATGCCTAAGAAACTTAGATGATCTTGCTCATAAGGTTTACCTTGAATTCTACCTTGAAACCAACTCCATTTGTTATCAATTACAGTTAAGTGCATTTTCTTTTTACCATACAATTTGTCAATTCTTTATTTGATTTATCTCTTTTATTTTTTTAAAGAAGTGATGTTTTTGTCTCAACTTGAATAATGTATTGTGTACTTTTACAGGACACATGCATTCAAACATGAAACTGAGAGACTTGTGACTGAATTGAAAAGTTCGGCTCAGTATGTCGAGGACAAGTTAGATAGCATTGAAGAAAAATCAGATAATTTGTTACAAGGCTCAAAACAGATTTTTGATTCTCTTGAATCGGTTAATAGTCACACACAACTAGTTGCTCAAACTGTTAAGAATGTTGAAACTCATATTGATGTGGTATTAAGGCATTCCGAAAGTGTTTACGAACAAACTACAAAAATTGCAGCATCGCAGTCACAACTAGAAGTAGGTCAAGAGGACATGAAGAGGAAGTTAGAGGATGGTGTAGCATTGCTAAAGGAATCTTATAGTTATTTGGGAAAAGAAATAGAAAAGTTAAGAGATGAAGCCATTGAGATTGAGAATGAAGTTATCAAAGTTGGAGATACTATGTCATCAAAGATGAACACTCTACAAACCAAAGCTGAAGATATTGGAAATATGGCAGGGGTTTCCTTAGAAAAACAACAAGAACTTTTAGACGGACAATCCACGGCACTCAAGGGACTAAATTCATTGAACGAGGTTCAATTCAAAGCATTGGAAGAAAGCAGGTAAGATTGGTTAAATGTTATAAATTTGTATTCATAAGTCATATTATGCAAAGTTCTAACCTTATAATTGGTGAACTGTAGGAAAAGCTTACAATATTTTTCTGAATATGGACATAAGCAACAAGAAGAGCTTTTACGACGTCAAGAGCAGATGCAAGGACTTCACGATCGGTTAATGGAAAATTCAAAAACAATATTATCTGCTCAGGTTTGCAACTATAGTTTCTGGGCGTTAAATCCTTATACACATGCATCCTTAATAATTTTTTCGATTAAGAACATCTACTTATACTTTATCTCTACTTATACTTTATAGGAAACTTTTGAGGCAAAACAAGCTACCATGTTTGTTGCTTTGGATAAAATTTTTGCTTTGCAAAATGCCATATTGCTTGAATCAAGAGTGATGAAAGCTTTCTTCATTTATGCCATATCAATCTTTGTCATCTTTATGTTGACTAGCACAAAGCAAACCTACAACGTTCGACCCTTACTTTATATTGGTAAGTATACCAACAAGGAGTTTCTCTCCTAAAGTGAGAAAATTAATGGTAGATATTGTAATCATCAATGATTTGTTATGCATGTACTTATAATATCAACCATTGATTTGCTCCTCAACGATTGAAATTTCTCATTTACTCTCCAACTCACTTTAGAGTAGCCAAATTCACAAACTATGTCTTTAGTTTCTAAAACATCGAATTAAACATAACATGTTATGGCCTTTTTATTTACAGAGCTTTGTCTTGCTCTCTTTGTCGAAATATTCATTATTCGTTTAACGAATGATGACATAGAGCAACAAACATGGATAATAAACAAGGTCCGATTATTTTTTATGGTAGCTGCCTCGGCTCAACTTATGTATGCAATTTTCACATACAGGTAAGTACTCATAAGTAAGTTTTACATCTAATAATATATAATTTTTGGATCCAAAAGTCATTTCAATTCTGGTTGTTAATCATGTAGGGACTATGAAAGGTTGAACCATCAAATGCTCCTAACACTAGTTAATAAGATAAACAGCATGCAAAAATTGAAGGATTCAAGTTGGGATTTCGATGCTACTGATTATGTGGATTGGTCTCAATGGGTAGATACTGATTTACCTGATGACGTGAATTGCCTTGATGATCCGGATTTTGTAATTCCAGAAGAAGTTGCAGAGAATTCAATCACAACCTCCACAACAAAAAGTTATAACTTGCGCGCACGCAATCGTTAGAAACTGGAAGTCGTCGGAAGAAAAAATGCAAAATGCCGCAACCATTCGAGTCTTACGAGGTTTTGATGACAATGATAGTATCGAAGGCGGTGTCATGAACCGTAAATGGAAAGCTCTTGGGCGAACCAATTTTGGTCGCATTCAGTTTGTTTAATGTTCAACATTAAAGCTTCTTAAAGTGAGAATGAAAGTTCACTATAGATATGTTAATAGTTTGATCTTTAATTGATTAATTTGATATTGTCTTAAAATGATATTGGGTTGATCAATTTTACAACTGTATTAAAGAACCTAAGAACAAGTAGAAACTGCAGAAGAGGACTATGCACTAGGCTACGTACTCTAAATATGTATGTATTCTTTCATTTCAATGAAAAATCCTTCGTAAAAATTTTAAAATGGAACAATTCAAAAGTAAAAAGTTAGCATTGTAATCTTAAAGTATCGAGTTTATATTACCTCGAAGATAGTTGTAAAAATGATTATTAGTGTCATTTGATTTTATTTTTTTGAAAAGATAGTGTCACTTTGATTAATATTTTTTTTTCATTCACTAATTTTAAAAAATAAAATTCTACTTATACATGAAGAGACATGAATAGGGGTGGGAATATCTTAAGCTTTGTAAAAGTTTGTTCTTTGAAAAAACCTAAGGCTTATTTTTGTCCAAATTTGACCTTTTGAAAGTCTGATATGTACTGTTAGCACGGTTAAAAGCTTGTTTCATTTGAATGTATTTGAATAAGTAATTTTATCTAAGTTTAAAATAAGCCACCGAACTAAAAGATAAATGAGATTAAACTTTTTTGATATTTAACATGAATTTTTAGTGAATTTTACTATGTATGATATCATATTTTAATTCTTGTTTATAATAATGCATTTAAATATGCAAAAAAGTAACGTAGACTAATAAACTTAACTTACCAAAAATGTTAACACATTTTTAATTTAGTTCAAAGTGCAAATTATAATATAATAATATTAGTTATATTAGTTATATTTACTTAAGTATGCCGACCTCATAGGCCTAAAAGACTTTTTCTATGGAATGTGAATTGGCCTTATTACTTAAAGATGCTTCTATACAAGCCTAAGCCTTTTCTATTAAAAAACTAAAAAATAACTTTGACCTGTGTTTGTTGCTAGCGAGGTCGTATGCCTATGTAGACCAGCCTAACATATTTCTCCTTAAGATATTAAATTTTTGCATACTTTTTTCTTCTAATTTCACATCAGTTTAAAATAATTTATTTACAATTTTATCTTTCTTTATCTAGTCAAATAATTTATATAATAAATAAAACAATACCAATATGTTTTCAATTTGCTCTGTCAAAAAAGAACCATGTTTTAAATGTGAATGGTAAGTTTTTAGAAAAAGATGAGTGAACCGGCGAGTTTATTTTGAACCGGTTGAGTCCCCCAAAACGGTTAACGAACACGACGTTCAAATAATCGAATATCAAACCCTTTCCCTCCAACACCATAATAACTTCAACTAACCGCTCCATTCTCGGACCACCACCGTAACCGTCCCTCGCCGGACCACCGTAACCGTCTCTGCATTCTCGTCGGAGAAGCCAACATCATTCTTCTCCGGAGCACTGGTATTTCCGATTGTTTTTCTTTGCGTTTTCAGTAACAGTGTGCAATTCTTGATATTGCAATGAATGGCGCTTTCAATCTCACATTCTTCATAAAATGCACTTTCAATGGTTGTTTTGATTCTCTCAACATGGAAAAGGAGAAAATTTGAATACATTCTTGATAAAATGTTGTTTCGATGGTTGAACGAAATTTGAATATCGTTTCATGCATTTTGTTTTTCGATTTTTCAATAGTTTTTGATCGATCTTTGGAATGATTTAAATTTAATCTTGATTTGAAAAAAAATGTGAATATGTGTTTTTCCTTCATGTCAATTTGTTGTATGCAGTGAGTTCCCTGTGGTCGAATCACGAAAAGAAAAGCAATCTTTGTATTTGGTGATCCTCTAAGAGTAAAGGTATGGGAAGAATTAACAAATTTCATATTGGACCGTTCAATTAAATTAAATCATAGATTTTTACAGTGCTTTAAATTGATATAGATTTTTACTTCTGAGAAATTTTCGATTGATACGATATTGGACCAAACAATTTAGTTACTTCACCAAGTATCCCATACTACTTGATTTGAGACGTTCCTCACCAAGACATTGTATAGCATTAGCATCGTTGATTTGAGATGTAGAAATTTCTTTCTTAGATAACTGATCGATTTTTGGTATATGTATAAGGTGTAAATTCCTCTCCTCAATCTACACACACGCAGGACACAAGTACCTTAGTCATCATTGAAAATCCTCCTCTTCATTGAAAGTACTTTGATTAGTATTTTATTTCATCTAATAGTTTAGCCCATGAATTAATTAAAGTTGGCTGTATGTTAGCCAACTACAATTAATTCCAAAGAACCTAACAACTTAGGTGCTTTACCGAGTAATTTCATCTGATTTGAGACTTACGCATTCCATAATGTCCCTATTGATATAATTAAGGTGTCACATCCCTCGCCGAGACATTGTATAGCATCATGCAGCTCCTTCTTTTATGACTGACTGCTTTTTGGTATATGTACCTTGATATCTGTTTGTCAATTGTTACCAATACTACCTAACACAGAAGTAACCATATCTTGATGGGCTGATTTCAAAATTTGCTTTCTGTTTTCACCTGGCTTTGTAGTTGCTATATCTTGTTTAACATTCTAATGGATTGTGGTTTTTGTAGTCTCTTCATTTATCGATATTGCTTCTGATTTGGTTTTGTTGGGTGGCTGTAATACAGATGAGTGATGATGAGACAGAATTTCCTGACAGTACCGATTCATCTGGCAGTACTGATGAGTTCATTCAAAATCTTGAGGATGAACTAGATGATGAATGTTCAGACAACTCATCGTCAGATGAAGAAGCTGAAAGCCAAGATTCCAGGTGCTCTCCATCACCTATTTCATACTACATGTGCTACAGTATTAGTTAAGCTGTTGCCTAGTTGATTTTACTAATTTATTGAAATTTAGTAGATGTGACTAATTCATATTAGATTATGATTTGTGAGTGGACTGAACATTGTTTAGATTTAGAGTACTGTGGTGCTTATATAAATGAATTTATCTGAAAATTTGGTTTTGATAGAGTGCAATGACTCTATTCAGTAGGAACAACGTTTATTATTGTGGTGGAACTTTGATAGAGTGATTCTTGTTTCCAAAACCTCATGAAGGATTGTCATGCAAGTTTTAATTACATTTAAGGCATTGCCTTTACTACAAGTTAAAGGAACACTGAAATGATGTTCTGGATATGGGGTCATTACGACATCCCTTCTTCCTCCATCAACTATATTATTAAATGAATATTACCTACTTATGTCATTTCTTCTTAAGTCAAATGACAGCATGTTTTTAGCTATGGTTTGCTTATGTATCTTCACTGCTGTATGAAAACTTTTTTTTTTTGGTTTGTAGAATTGTGAATCATTTAAGCATAAAGGAATATTATAGAAAATTATATAGGTCAAACAATTGAGAGATATCTGGACACAAATGACCTATTTTTAGACATGTTCCATAAGATAACATTTTTGTGTTGTTTGATCCATGTAGCTGACTCCACCTATTAGGAGAACACTTTGATTCTTGTTGTTATTGTGGCATTGTGAACCAATTAGCATCAACCTATGGGAGTAATATGGTTGTAGGGTCCTATTATTTTTTGCTTATTTATGTTGATTTTGTCTAAGAAACTGTAATGTATTCTTTGAATTTTTTTTTTATTGTTTCATGTTTTCTGATCAAATTTCACTCTGCTACACTTTATTGTACAAATTTAAACAGAATTAAAAGACTTAAGTCTGATAGCACCAGTGAAACTGAGGCGTCTACTTCAGCAGGAACTGCGGAACAAAAATTAGGTAATTTTATCGTTGTGGTTGTTTCTTTCATTTTCTTTGCTAGGAACAAGATTCAATCCCGCATCAGGTACATGTAAATTGCCAAAAATTTATTCACACAGTTTCTCCTTTAGAGCAAGTAAACCAAACCATTTTTAAGAAATGATGTGATAATCTCTGTTAGTTTATCTGCCTTAATGCTGTTTTGAACTATTTCATTTGTACAGCCTAAGCTTGTTAGACTTGCATTCTTATATGTTGTTTGATTTAACAGTATTGATTTTTTATTTACGCAGGCTTTTGTTTCTTATAGAGAAATGAACTAATGATGCATGCACAATCAAATATTCATACTTTTCTTTGGTCCATTGTATAACAATACCGTAAATTTATTTAGAAAAGCTCTTAGATTATGCAAAATCTTTTCAAATTTTTGTGAAAATATGATTATGAATCACATAAAACTTTGTCACTCTTAAAAATGTTGTAACTCTCTCTTTCTCTCTCACTCGCTCTATGTTAATACTTAATTGTTGCAGTGTCATCTGTGAATGTAGATGTATGTATGCATCCTGGCTCATTTGGAGGCATTTGTATACATTGTGGGCAAAAGGTGGATGGGGAATCTGGTGTGTCATTTGGCTATATACACAAGGTAAAAATTGTTTGTAATGATTATCTTGGGGATACTAATAATATAGATTTGGGTAGTTGTTGTTGCCGCCTGTCGCTATTTTCGAATGACTGTTAGATCAAGTTGAAATATTTGTTTAAAAGCTAATTCCTGATTCAGTGATCATGCCCATTAAGTATTGTTAGGAGCCTATAGCACCACTTATTTGGGATATATAAGCATACAGCTGAATGGTTGGTTAAGGACGGCAATAGGTGGTGTCTGTCCTCGTAGCCACATTTTCAAAAAACTAAAACCAACTTTGTATGGGTAGCAACTTCAATACTCTTGCTCACTGGTACCTAAGTACTCATACTTGCTACCTGCACTGTAACAAAGAAGTTCCATAATTAAATATAAACATTGAGCCTATAGAAGTACACCAAAATAAGGCGTTCAAATTAAATTTGGTCTTGTGTTCAAATCTTTAAATTGAATCCATAACATTTAACAAGACAATCGCTAACTTGCAAATTCCGAGATGGTATTTCAAAATCTGTTAAAAATTATCTAATTTGCAATTTGCTAATAAAATATTGCTCATCATTGACAAGTTTCTAGAGAATGTTATCTCTCTTGAGCATACTAAACACGAATTATGTTCCCAAGACAGCATTCGGGACTCATGAGGGCCATTAGGAATACACGGTAATTCCCTATGGACTTACAAAGTTCCCACTACATTTTAAGTCATGAATGAAGTCACAAGACCCTGTTTGAGTAAGTTTGTTCTACAATTTTTTATAACATCCTGATTTTTTTCAGCAACTTAGAAGAACACCTAGACCACTCGAGCAAGGTGCTGTTATTGTTGAGGGAGAATAATTTGGTAGCCATCCAAAAGAAGTATGAACTTACAGCAAGGGAGAGTTAGGATTAAGGATTTGATGCTCAATAGAGAGGGAAATGTAACTAATAGTTGATGAGCTGGAAGCTGTTACTAACTAAATAGCTGTAATAAATCAAAGGGAGTCATTGTTGTAAAACCCTAGAATTTAGCCCTATTGTATCATTTTTTTCAGGTCACATTGATCCAAACAAATTTCATTATAAAACCCTTTGAATTCTTTTTTTGTCTTTACCTTTGAATTCTTGTTGTATCCTATCATACACACAACCCAACTATTTATTCTGCATAATTTAGCCAAGTAACGGGTTGTTAAATATGGAGATTTTTGTATTTTCAGGGACTAAAACTTGATGATAAGGAAATTTCTAGAGTGCGAGACATAGACGTGAAGAATTTATTAAATCGTAGAAAGCTTTGTTTGGTTCTGGACCTAGATCACACACTGCTAAATACCACTTCTCTTTATCGTTTGAGCTCAGAAGAAATGCATTTAAAAACCCATACAGATTCTCTAGAAGGTAATATACCAACCGATGCACCTTTTCTTTTGGTAATTGTCATCATTAGTTTTATTAGAAGTTTTAGTAAATGCATTTCCTCATCTTTTTTGTTTTTATCACATCAAAGTTAATTGATTTTTTCATTGTAACTTTATCATATTATCATAGAGCAAGAGACCTGTATGGAGCAAGAGACCTTTATCTTATTATTTATTCATCTTTTGCTGAAACGCTGGCATTATACAGCTTTCTTGGTTTGCCAGTGTCTTAAGATATTCCATCTAATCTTACAGTTGTGTTTGTTAAATGCTTTTGGAAAGCTTGCAACAGGCTTTATGCATTCTTTGTATTTGATTACACTATGTAAAATTTTCTGAATAAACATTTGTTCATGTTCTTTTGTTGCTAAAAGAAAGATATCATTGTATTATTCTGCGTTTGCAAGTACCAAGCTGCACATCATCACATAGAACATCATAAGTCATATATAGAGTCCTCAAAATGGCATCTCCTCCTATATCGACAATAATTTTTTCAAACTCATTTATATGCTTCATCATCATGAGTGCATTTTCTTACTACTCTTTCTTGATTTCACCTTTGATGTTCTGGGTTTTTATGGCTTTTTATATATGCTGCCTTTCTGAACTTGTATATGATGAAAAAATAGATATCTCTAAAGGTAGCCTCTTCATGTTGGAGCATGTGCAAGTAATGACCAAGTTGAGGCCCTTTGTACGCACATTTCTTAAAGAAGCAAGTGAAATGTTTGAAATGTACATCTACACCATGGGTGTTCGGCAGTACTCGTTAGAGATGGCCAAGCTGCTTGATCCTCAAGGGGAATACTTCAAAGATAAAGTAATTTCTCGAGATGATGGGACTCAAAAGAACGTGAAGGATCTGGATCTTGTGTTAGGGACAGAAAATTCTATCTTAATTCTTGATGATAAAGAAGAGGTGAGTGCACTGCTAGTTTCTGACTTGTTTTTGCTGAATTGTTTAATTGGAATAGTTGGTGATAGTTAATTTATGTGGATGTGTTGAAATTTGGGAATTTCCAACAGGATGGCAATCTCATAATATTTTTCTTTTTACCTATATGTATGAACAAATTAAACACTGTTCTATAATATGAATCAAAGAAATTTACAATCATATGAGTCTAGCCTTAAAAAACTAATAGCCAATTCTACCACTCTTAGTTCCTGCAAACATCAAATGCAAATGAAAGAAAAACTAAATTATTAATTCCTATGTCCTATCTCCCACATCATTGGAAACTTGAACTAACAGCTTCTTAATCATTGGAAGGAAACTCAGAGTAAAATTAATTTCAAACAGCCATATGAATCTTATGCCCTGTCTCCCATTTCAAAGTAAAATTGATTTGGAACAGACCTACTAACTTACTATTGGGGTCTCTAGAAAGTTCACTTTTTAGGTTCATTCAATAAACGATGTATTTAGTGTACATCATTTATTCAATGAACATCAAAAGTGAACGTTCTCTTATAATAGAGACCGGAGGGAGTATTCTCTTTTCAATACTTATTTTCTTATTTGATAAAATTCATGTAGATCTCAACACGTTGGGAAGGTGTTCTTGGTTAACTTGGTGTTTTTATTTTAATACTTTTTTCGAATTATAATGAATCATTCCTCTAAAGCTTATTCTCTATAAACGAAGTTCATAGTTTGAAATGTGCTAAGGATCTATACATTTAATGACTCAGATGTCATTTTTTATCATTTGATAATCAATAAACCAAAGTCACCTCCTTTATTGAGATGTATGAAAATGTTGTAGGTATGGCCGAAGTACAGAGATAATCTGATATTGATGGAGAGATACCACTTTTTCAATTCAAGTTGTCAGGACTTCGGCCTCCAATGCAAATCACTTGCTGCATTGCATATTGATGAGAATGAAACTGATGGTGCGCTTGCCAAAATACTCGAAGTGCTAAGACATATCAACTCCAGATTCTTCAATGTATGTCTGATACGTTGTTGATAAAAAGTTTGTTGTAATTGATATATGTTGCTAAAACTGTGTGGTGGGGTTTTGTAGGAACTTCAAGGAGATCTTGTTGATCGAGATGTGAGGCAGGTAGTTAGTTATTTTGTAGTCATCTTTCTTCTGGTTCGTGCATTTTGTTGATGGAAATATAAGTTAATTTGTCATCCTAGTGAGATATTCTGATAATGTTATGTTATGCTTGCAATCAATTCTTGTTTTCCAGGTTTTGTCATCATTTCGAGGTGAAGTCTTAAGAGGATGTGTGATCGTTTTCAGCCTTAATTTTCGTGGTGACTTACGAAAACTCAGGAGGATAGCAGAGCGGTTAGGAGCTACTTGTTTGAAAAAATTTGTCCCCACTGTGACGCATGTAGTTGCTACAGATTTTGTAACTAAGGAGTCCCGGTGGGCTGTGAAAGAAAAGAAGTTTTTGGTTAATCGTCGATGGCTAGAGGCTGCAAATTTCTTTTTGCAAAAGCAGCCTGAGGAGAACTTTCTTTGTCAAAATGCACTAGTTTCTGGTAATTAGTTAAAGAGTGCTGTTACAAAGATTGTGTTTGTGAAGATGGATGTGGAAGGAACTGAGTTTCATTTGATATGTAGGTCTCACTGATCTCATAATTGGAGTGCTACATATGATATTCTGAATGTTTGGATTTGTTTTCCTTATATTTTCTGTATAGAGTGTGTAGGTATTTTTTGTTGTTCTCTAAAGTTTAGGATTTTATACTCCCTGGTTCCTATGTCTCTGTTGTTAAATGTTTTTGAACATCAATTAAGAAAAACAATAAATAATTGCTTGAATGAAACAACTTTATTAAATTTCCTTGCTTATTTAGAATAGTGCAACAACAATACATGTAATGTTACAATTATGGGAAAATTGAATTAATTGTGGCCTGAAAATATAGAATGATACTCCATTCGTCCTATAATCAGTGACAATTTTGATCATTTCACTAAATTATCTTTTACCATAAATACATAGTGGATTATTTTGACTTAGGAGTGATGAAAGTAATATTAATTAGAGTGTAGAAAATTGTTAATTTTTTTTTTTTTAATTTATACCCTAAGAGCACAAATTAACATTTCTTTGATTATTATTTTTCTAAAGAGACAATCAATTAGAAGTGGAAGGAGTTCAAATTTCCACAAACTCATTTCCACTTATCAACACTTATGAAACATTTCAAAAGCTATTACTTAAATTTACTAGAATCCATCAACCCTCAGTGAGTTCAATTTTGAAGCTCTTAGATCAACACCATCAACCCTACAAATAAATCTTATGCAAACTATTTCATGTTGCATGATAAGCCTTGTACAATCAACCGTTGTAAACTCTAAGACGACTAGTGATCCTTACTTGACATATAGGACAATCTCTTAACCTTGATCCACAATCTCTGCAAGTCTGCATTCCAAAATATTGTAAAGAGTAATTAAATGTAACATCAAGTAGAAAACCATCAATTAAAGCTCTCAAACGTTTATAAAATAAGGATTGAGGATTATCACCCGTTGGGAGTATTTGTTGGACTTAATAATCACCGACAAATGGTCATTTTTGGGGCAGCATTGTTATATGATGAAACAATACCTTCTTTTCAGTGGTTATTTGTGTTAGAATAAGCTAAGATTAGTTACTTAGTGTGCAAGCTATTATATCACTGTTAACAACTCTCATTCTGACACTTGTCCATAAGTCCAAATGACTATAAATATATGTATTCCCTCTCTTTTCAGATATGAATAACGGAATACAAAATCACTTTCAGATCTATTTTCTCTCTCTTTCTCAAGTTTTTCTAACTGTCAATAATGGCGTTTCACTTCTAATATGGTATCTAGAGCTTCTTGATCCAGAGCCATGGCTTCCACTACGCCTTCTCCTTCTACTTCTGATGCGCAACAAGTTGAAGGTGTTCTTCGCGGTACGAAGATGGTGAAATATGTGATTTCTCCTCAGATTCCACCAGTTTATCTCACAGATGCAGCTCGCGAAGCATGAACAGAGAATCCTGCTTACACGAAATTATGGGAAAAACAAGATTCTTTGCTCTGCACATGGATTCTTTCGACAATTTCGTACTCGTTGCTCTCGCGTTTCGTGCTTCTTCGCCATTCGTGGCAGGTTTAGGATGAAATTCATAACTATTGCTTCACGTAGATGAAAACGCATTCGCATCAGTTGCGTTCTGAACTCAAATCCATTACGAAAGGTTCACGCACTGTTGCAGAATTCATTGCTAGAATTCGTGCAATTTCAGAATCTCTTGCTTCAATTGGAGATCCAGTTCCTCACAGGGACCTAATTGAAGTTGTTCTTGAAGCGCTTCCTGAAGAGTTTAACCCTATCGTTGCTAGCATAAATGTGAAATCTGAGATTGTCTCTTTAGGTGAACTTGAATCTCAACTTCTCACTAAAGAATCTCGAAATGAGAAATTCAAGAAAGTTGTTGTTACTGAACAAGTTTCAGTTAATCTCACTGAAACTGCGAATCCTAAATCTAAATCTCATGGTTTTAACTCTCAGATTCATAACAATGTTGATGGTAATTGAGACAATCAGTTTCCTACTCCCAACCCTAATTTTGGGGAAAGATGTGGCCAGTTCAGAGGACGTGGTGGCTGTTTTGGTGGAAGGTTCAGAGGATGTGGTGGCCATTTTGGTGAAAGGTCTTATGTCCGGTGTCAAATCTGCTCAAAAACTAGTCATGATGCAAGTTATTGCCATTATCGTTTCTTTGCTCCACAAAATGATTACTTCAATCCTTATGGTTCATCAGGTGGATATGGTACACCTCGAAATGTGTGGATGCAAAATATGTCACACCCTCAGCATTGTGGACAGTTTTTTAGGCCTCTAACTCAGTCTCAGATTGGGAATCAGAAAGGGCAAAGTCCACAGGCTTTCCTAACTGGTTCAGATTCACATAACTCCTTCAACAATGTATGGTACCCTGACTCAAGAGTTACACACCATGTCACCCCTGATGCCTCCAATCTCATGGACTCCATGTCTCTTTCAGGTTCAGATCAAGTCCATATTGGAAATGGAAAAGGTTTGGCTATTACCTATGTTGGCTCTTTGCATTTTACTTCTCCTTTACATCCTTAAACAACTTTAAAACTCTATAATCTCCTTCTTGTTACTTCTATAACCAAAAACCTTGTTAGTGTGAGTCAGTTTGCTAGGGATAACAATGTTTATTTTGAATTCCATCCTAATCATTGTTTTTTTCAAATCCCATGATTCTTCTAAGGTGCTTTTGAGAGGTCTTCTTGGACATGATGGTCTCTATCAGTTTGAACACACAAACTCATTCAAGACCAATGTTCCAGTCTCTCAAAATTCTAGTGTCAACACTTTTTGCAATAAAGAAAAAGCAAAGTTTGCTAATTCTTCCTTTCTTCACTTAGGTCCCAATGCTAGTTTAAGTTCCAGCAAATTCCAATGTAATAATAATGTTGAGCATTTACCTAGCAGATCAACAAGTAGTTCAGTTCATTCTTTTCCTTCCATGTATAGCATTTGGCATAGCAGACTTGGACACCCTCATCATGAGGTGCTCCAAAGTATTATCAAACTTTGTAATATAAAATTGCCTAATAAAAGCTTTCCAGATTTTTGCACTGCTTGTTGTCTTGGAAAGGTTCATAGACTTCCAACTTTTGTATCTCAAATGACCTATACTAAGGCTCTTGAACTGATTTTTTGTGACCTATGGGGACCTACACTAGTTGAATTCTCATGTGGATATACCTATTTTCTAACCTGTGTGGATGCTTATTCTAGATACACATGGATTTATCCTCTCAAACTTAAATCTCACACACTTTCCACCTTTCAAAATTTTAAAACAATCATTGAATAGCAGTTAAATCACAAAATTATCTCTTCTCAAACTGATGGTGGTGGTGAATTTCTTCCAAAATGGCTCAGTTGAAAGAAAACACATGCATATTAATTGTTGAAACTGGACTCACCCTTTTATCTCATGCACAAACGCCCCTAAAATTATGGGACCATGCCTTTCTCATGGCCAATTATCTTATCAACAGATTACCTACACCTGTTTTAGCAAATAAATCACCTTTCTTTTTGCTTCATCTTCAATATTCAGATTACAAATTTATCAAAAGCTTTGGTTGTGCATGTTTTCCTTTTTTAAGACCCTATAACTCTCATAAACTGGATTTTCATTCCAAAGAGTGTGTTTTCCTGGGATATTCGAACAGTCATAAAGGGTATAAATGTTTAGATTCATCAAGAAGAATTTTTATATTCGAGGATGTTGTGTTCAATGAAGTTAAGTTTCCTTATCTTGACTTGTTTCCATCTCAAAAGGTATGTCTTGTTATACCATATGGCCCCACTTTATCCAATTTTCTTCACATCCCTGTGTCAACATCATCACCATCACAGTCACCCTCTACTGCACCTCATACTTTGAATTCACCTAATCAAAACACTCCTCCTATTGAGTCTGCTCCAACTTCTCCCATAGCAACTGCTTCTCATACTAAACCTACAAGTTGTCACCATTCTGAGTCCTCACACAGAAGCAATGTTGTTTTAAATCCCACTCCCATAACCATTCTACCTCCTTCTCCTTCACAAAGCCCCTCACATGAGTCATCTTCTAGTAATGCCAGTTCTCCATCTGAAACCTCTGACTCTCCTCCTCCTTTCCTGATAGAATTCATCCACAAAATACTCATTCAATGAGAACAAGAGGGAAGCATGGCATTGTGCAACCTAGAATTCATCCCACACTTCTTTTGACTCATACTAAACCCACTACTTATAAAAATGCTCTTCAAGATCCTAAGTGGCATTCAGCAATCCAAGAAGAATATAATGATTTGCTTCATAATCAAACATGGTCATTTGTGCCTCTTCCTGCAAACAGGCAATCTATTGGATGTAAGTGGGTCTTCAGGTTAAAAGAAAATCCAGATGGAAGTGCAAACAAGTACAAGGCACGTCTAGTGGCTAAAGGTTTTCACTAACAAGCAGGTTTTGACTACAATGAAACCTTTTCTCCTGTAGTCAAACCTGTCACAGTGAGGACTATTCTGACTCTTGAAGTTACACACAACTGGGCTCTTCAGCAGCTTGATGTGAATAATGCCTTCCTGAATGGGTTTCTTACTGAAGATGTTTATATGGTGCAGCCTCCTGGCTTGATTCTCCTGACAAGAATTTGGTATGCAAGCTGCACAAGGCTCTTTATGGGTTAAAACAGGATCCCAGAGCATGGTTTGAGAGATTGAAGACTACCTTATTAAGTTTTGGGTTCAAATCAAGCAGGTGTGATCCCTCTTTGTTCACTCTGCATACTCAGACTCCATACATTTTTATACTGGTGTATGTTGATGATATAATCATCACTAGAAACTCAAAACTGGCTATTCATAATCTAGTTCATCAACTCAATTCTGAATTCTCTCTTAAAGACTTAGGGAAACTGGATTATTTTCTTGGTATAGAGGTGTATCACTCACCGGCTGGCTCCTTACATCTTTCTCAGACTAAGTACATCAAGGATCTCCTATAAAAGGCACACATGACCAATGCTAATAACATGGCCTCTAGTACTAAAATGTCCAAATTTGGTTCTAATCATGTCTCAGATCCTACATTTTTCAGGTCAATTGTTGGTGCTTCGCAGTATGCAACCATAACAAGACCTGAAATATCTTATCCTATAAATAAAGTTTGTCAATTTTTATCAAAACCTCGTGAGGGTCATTGGAAGGCAATCAAGACGATACTTAGACACTTGCAAGGAACTATACATCATGGACTGCTTCTTAAACCTGCTAGTTCTGCTGAACCTATAGCAATCACTGGCTTTTGTGATGCTGACTGGGTTTCAGACCCATATGACAGAAGAAGTACATCTGGAGCCTGCATCTTTTTAGGTCCTAATCTAGTCTCTTGGTGGCCAAGGAAGCAAACCCTGGTTGCCAGATCAAGTGCAGAAGCAGAGTACAGAAGTCTTGCACGAGCATCAGCATAAATTCTTTGGCTCCAGTCCCTTCTCAAAGAGCTCCAGATCAAGTGCAAAGTTCCTCACATCTTCTGTGACAACCTAAGTGCAGTCTCTCTTGCACATAATCTTGTTCTTCACTCAAGAACCAAGCATATGGAACTGGACATCTTCTTTCTCAGAGAAAAAGTTATAAGCAGGGAGCTCAATGTTTCTCATCTTCCGGCTCAAGACCAGTGGACACATATTTTGACTAAACCACTGTCTACTGTTCGGTTCCTATATCTTAGGGACAAACTAAGTGTTTGTGACACCCTCAGTTTGAAAGGGGACTGTTAGAATAAGCTAAGATTAGTTACTTAGTGTGCACGCTATTATATCACTGTAACAGCTGTCATTGTGACACCTGTCCATAAGTCCAAAGGACTATAAATATATGTATTACATCTCTTTTCAGATATGAATAACAGAATACAAAATCACTTTCAGATCTATTTTCTCTCTCTTTCTCAAGCTTTTCTAACTGTCAGCAATGGCGTTTCATTTCTAATAATTTGAAACTCTTCTCAAAGCAATGAGTGCAGAAAAGCCTAAAACCATTCTAACTGATCAATGGTAAATGGAACATTAGCTACCTAGATTGAAAATGAAGAAGTCTTGTATGCTCGTCAAACCCGGAAATGTTTACACCCAAAAAATATTTGAGGAATTCCAAAAGGAATATGAGGAATATCAAGACACTTGCATAAAGGTGTTCAAAGAAGGTTTGTATGTTGTCACAAATTATGATAATGTAAAGGAGAGGATAGTCATGGGAAATCCTACGGAACAAAAATTTTCTTGTGATTGTCGTAAATTTGAGACACATGGCATCTTATGTAGTCATGTTTTGAAAGTTTTGGATGTCATGAATATTAAGTTAATTCCTGAACACTACTACTAAAGCGATGGACAAGAGATGCTTGGTTGAGAAGTAATAAATTGGAAAGGGATGCATGTTGAATTAGACACGAAAGCCCATTTCATAGTGATACAACGAGTTGTGTCCTTGAATGATTAAATAGACCAACAAAGCTTCCGAAACTCATGAAACTTAAGACATTTTTGTCCAAAGTTTATGAAGAGTCCAGCAAAATAGTTGAAGATATGTCGGCCAAAAAATATGTGGATGGAGAACCAAGTGGAATGGTTCATGTAACCATATCAATTGCAAATGATGAAATTGACAACAACACGGACACCGTTGTCGGGGAAAAAGGCAAAAGAAGCGATAAACGAGCAAAATCTTGGGTTGAGAAAGCATCTAGAAAGAGAAACAAAAACTTACACTCCCAAAAAAAGGGAAAATTGCTATAAAATGTAGTACAATAGTTAGGAAACATTTTTTTCTAATATGTCAATATCTTATTTGTGTTTTGATTTCACAACTCCTTTTGTTTATGGTTTTACTAGTTTTTTTAATTATAACAATGAGTCAGTTGAAGTTGTTTATGTTAGTTTTTTGAATTACATGTTTATGTTAGTTTACTTGTTTATTATGGTTTATGTTAGTAACTCACAATCATTGTGACAAGAGCTAGATAGTTTTAAATTTTCTATTTTGACATACCAAGAAATATCTCTTTTTTAACACAAGCCAAGACCACTCTGTCACATTAAATATATAGACTATAGAGTTTTAAAATAAGAAAAAGTATACTTTCTCTGTTTCATAGCAAGTGTTGTTAAATGTTTTTGCGCATCAATTAAGAAAAATAAAAAATAATTGCTTGAATGAAACAATATTATTAGATTGCTTTGCTTATTTAGAATTGTGCAACAAAAATACATGAAATGTTACTTTCAAAGGAGAAATATAAAATGATAATGAATCTGAATTTTTTAAAGATAAAATCAAATTAATGAAAATTGGATTGAGAGTGCCTTGCTCATCCCTACATATAATGCAAACAATTTTATGTGCATGGTATATTGTTGGGAAATGTTCACTAGTGTCCCGGAGCATTAGTTAAAGACCTTAAATAGTACTTTTTTATGAAAATTTGTGTAATCAGTGCATTGAAAATTGAAAACTTTGATATTTTTAAAAAATAATTACTTAATTTAGAATGCTTAAAGAGTGTTTGGGACACTCATTAACAAGACCTTTGATTGTTTATCCTTGCTCATCCCTAAAGATAAACAATCAACCACTTTACATTCTAAAACGACTAGTGATCCTGTGTCGACATATTGGACAATGTCTTAACCTTGATCCACAACCTCTACAAGTCTGCATTCCAAAATATTGTGTAATCTAACAGCAATTGGAGAAATAATTAAGACAATTATTATTTAATATTTTTGGTCCAGCTTAAGATAATTATATTTTTTGAAGGAAGCTCAAGATAATAATGCTCTGGGACACTAGTTAACATTTCTCAACAATATAATTTAAGGTCCTTAACTAATATTCCGGGGCAATTATATTTTTTGAAGGAAGCTCAACAGAAAAAGCTGCTTCTTTCTCGGCTGCGCTCGTGTACTTTTTTAGACATTATTTTCGTGAAGTTAACAAACTGTACAAAACAGAAAACTTGTCAAAATAGGTTACTACATGAGCCCCACATTTTTATGGTACTATTGCTATGTAATACCTGAAAATTGTCAAAATTGCATGTCGGAATTTTGTCATCAAACTTTTCCATGTATTCCCAAGGTCCATCACCAACTCCAACCAGAACTATAGCAAGTGGATATTTACTGTAACATAAATAAAGAATAAACATTTATGTATATTAAGCACATGAAACTGTTTTGAATTACTTTAAAAACTGAACAATAGGAAAATAATAGATAGCGTCATATTAGTCCCTAAACAATGAAATTTGTGTTCATGGTTTCTAAATGACATTCAGTCTATCAAATTGACTATGTATACCTTGCATCAGCAATTGCTTTGATTGTCTTCTTTTCTTGAGGACTGAGTTCATTATCTACACTTTTTGTAACCTTAAAATCCAACAAATTCATATGAATTGACATGTTGATTCATGTTATTGGGGTATCAGGGAGGGACATGTTGGTATCAAGTTGTAAGACACTTCTGATTGAAGACATGTTCAGGTGTGTGATACCGACACTTGTGATTACATTGAATGATGTTATCAGTTATTTTCTCGAAAAATAAATCTGTTTTGACGTGTTTGTGCTTCATATCAACATGTTAGGGTTTATGGAAAAGAGGTGTCATCCAAAATGACCATTTTTGTGTGTTTTTGTTTCTGGATTTCCAAACTGTTGTATTTGGATTTCCAAATTCTATTTTGAAAGAGAATATCTACCGAAGTTGTTACTAGGTTGAGTCACGATCAGGTCGCTCTCTTTAAGACATTTCGTGGCACTGCCCAAAATTGTGCAAGACAGACTATAAACCACGCCGCCTCCGGGATAAAACGAGTTCAGCTACAATTGCGCGGTTAACTACTACACTGTAGAAAACCGTTCGAGAACTACACCTCCAATATGGTACTAAGACCACTCTTTTAATATTGAAATCAATCAATTATGGTACTATGACCACTCTACTATGATATTATGACCATTCAAATAAGGTGTTACCACCATTCTAACTTTTAACATCTTCAAATGTCAATATGGTATCCCCACTATTCTTTAATTTACAGGGGTACTTATTCTCACAGAAGTTGGGTTGTCAGTAGTGACATTTCCAAGGTGGTCAAGAAACATATATGCTTCACTATTTATAGCATACCGAATGAATACACATTCATAGACTCTACTAGTGAGTTTAACTCTCTTGGGGTCTGAAATCCGACCATATGCCAGACAATCCCAAGTTCAAAAAATATGAAAAGTTGGGTTGTCTTTTCTTCAAAACTTCATAAGTAGAAATTTTGTTCTTAGACTTGAGTACTCGATTTAGCACATATAGAAAACAATTAATAAAAGTTCCTTCACCAATGAGATACAATACCAAAATTAAGCATGATTTAAACAACTAGCTCTGTAAAGATTCTAATTTTTCTTTTCTGCTTTACCGTTCATTTCAGGATAATAAGATGTAGTTGTTTCATGAATAAGTTTGTACTCTAAATAAAACTCATTGAAAATGTGGGGATTATGTGTTTCTATCACCACGAAAATATTGATTTTCTTATTGAAATAATATTCAATTCCTTTAGTGGTGTCGTGTTTCCCAACAAGAATACATGGCTCACAAGTCTCTCTTTAAGTCTGAGTCAACTCAGTCTTATTCAGTAGAAATCTGAAATTCAAATTCTTTCTTATTTTTGGAGCATGTATCACGTCCTAGAGAATAGTTTTCTTTTTCGAACATGATTTGCAACTTCATATCTCCAATGCCACTGACTTTAATGGTGTTAAAATATTATAACAACACTTTCTTATTTTCGGCAGCAACATATATGTTTTTGAACATAGCATAATCATAGCAAACAGGGCGCGAGACGTTAATGTTTATCCACCATTCAATTAATTCACCAACTAGATTGATTTAACTAGTCATATCAGTGAATTTCTTTTTAGTTAGGTTAGGCAACGGAGCAACAATTTACTTGTTCATATACTTGCGGGACATATGACATGGTTTCTCACAATTGTATTAAAAATAAATTGTGAACCAGTGTCATTTCTTGACGGTGGCTACTGATTTTCATTTAGGACCATTATGGGGTTCCTGGGGTTCCTATTCTGTTGGCAATTAGAGTTACTTATTCACAGTGCGGTTCTGATTTTTGAAAATAAATTTCAAACAGATTCAAAGTCGCATATGTGAATTTATTAGTGTTGTTATTATAACCACAAGCACTTCATCCTGTTCAGTATAGAGATGTATTTCTATAGCCTTTTATTCTGTATTAATATTGTTGTTTTTGGATTTCCAAACTGTTGTATTTGGATTTTCAAATTCTATTTTGAAAGAAAATATCTACCGAAGTTATTACTAGGTTGAGTCACGATCAGGTCGCTCTTTTTAAGACGTTTTGTGGCACTATCCAAAATTATGCAAGGCAGACTATCAACCACATCGCCTCCAGAATGAAACAAGTCCAGCTACAACTGTGCGGTTAGCTACTGCACTGTAGAAAACGTTCGAGAATTACACCTCCAATATGGTACTAAGACCACTCTTTTAATACTGAAACCATCAATTATGTTACTATGGCCACTCTACTATGATATTATGACCATTCAAATATGGTGTTACCACCATTCTAACTTTTAACATCTCCAAATGTCAATATGGTATTTCAACCACTCAAATATGGTGCTACCACCATTCTAACATCTAACTTTTTTAAGAATTTAAGAAGAATATATTTTTAAGATCATTCTTATTAAACCGAAAAATGGACAATGATCTTAAAATATTATTTATTCCAAAGGGTCATAAATTATCGAAGGGACTGTGCTCTTAAGATCATTCTTAATTCCTAAGGGACTTTTTATCTAAAGGGACTATGGTCTTAAGAACACTCTCAAATCCGAAGGGATATAAAGAGGAGATGAGGAGAAGAATAGCTCGTTAACACAAGCTGGATGGAGAAGAGAGAAAGAGATCTCGACAATTCAATAGAACTTTTTGGTGTGATTTTTGAACTGAGTGGAGTCTTCTATTTATTACAGTTGCTATTTCATATTTAATTCATTAATAAAATGTGGCCAGATATTATTATTGAAAGATGAATACGACTAGTGATCCTAACTCGCCATATAGGACAATCTCTTAACCTTGATCCATCAATACTATCCAATTTGGTTTATTACATGAATAAACGTATTTTATTTTAGTAGGGATAATTTAATACAAATGTGGAATATGATACAATATACATATAATAACTAGCATAAATATTGATGATCTACCTAATGATTGAACAACAAGATTTACTTGCTCTTGATGAAACTAACCTGGTAGTTTAATTTGGTAAATTTTTCAGGTGTGGTCTGCATCTAGATAGATAGAATGACTCCAAATATATTATGGTATGCTTTATCTCTCAAGTGTGTCATCCAATAGTGGGTTACAATCTACTTTTATGGTGAAATTGAAACCCACCCAACCACCTTAGAGCCACTAAAAATCGTAGTCTCTGCCTCCTACGTTGATAGATTACCAACACACCTAATGGTTTTGAATATGGACAAACTAATTTGTTATAAAACATTTCACAATTTTTAGATTTCAAATTATTTATATAAGCACATGCGCAACGTGCAGGTTTGTAAACCCACTTAGGTTGGTCTGATGGTGTTGACTTGAGACCTTAGTGTGTGCTCCTCCTCGAGGTCTCAAGTTCGATTCTCTCTAGTGTCGATTTGACTGGAGAAACATTTTAATGTCTACCTAGCTATTACTTCAATTTACAAAAGAAAACACCATCAACACTACATATAAGTATATATCTTATGCAATTTTATGTGCATGATATGCATTGTACAATCAGCCATTGTAAACTCTAAGACGACTAGTGATCCTCACTCGACATATAGGACAATCTCTTAACCTTGATCCACAATCTCTACAAGTCTGCATTCCAAAATATTTGTTATAAGTAATTAAATGTAACATCAATTAGAGAAATAATTAAGACACTGATTTTAAAAGTACATAAGTAAACAAATATCTAAAAGATATAATATTTTCATAATACCCCTCAATGATTTTTTACTATCAAATTGTTCTTACATGTGTATTTCATCAATCAAAATAAACCCTAAAATTCCTTTCTTGAGGTTTAATTTGATTGATCAATTACACATTCAAAGATTTAATTCGAGTGTAGTAATTTCAAAAAATAAATAAATAAATTGGGAGTAATATTGCAGAGCTAAAACTCTTGGAACTAGTTTGATTATTTACTCTAAATTAAGAGTGGTTATAAACTCACCATGTGCCCACATCCAAATGCCAAATCTCTTGCATTGGTCAGACAAACAGGGCAGGCCTACATAATTCCATGTTACATAAATCATCAAGCAACAAACCAAAAAATAGCAATTATATACTTGCACCAAAAGAATATTAAATGCTATAAGTATATGATGGTTGTTCTACTTGGTTCTAATAAATTCAATAATGTTTAACTTTAATCTCTATACAAAATTGATTCAATTCTTTCATCCTGTTGTTGGACTGAAAATACACAATATGTTTAATAGTAGAACTAAAATAAAATAATGTATCAGTTATCTTCGGCTTAATGTTGATCATTAGATTAATATAACACAATTGGTAAACTCGGGTCAAAACTGCATTTAAGCCATTAATATAACACTCTAAACTGAGTTTACTGCATTCTAAGTTTCAGTTAATACTTACAGTTTGGTCATCTGTTGTTGATGCCGGCGAATTGCTTGGTACAGGCCGAGAATAAGGAACGGGAGATGGTTTTGGAACTATTCTCTTTGCTCTGCCAGTTACATGTCTTTAATCCATCCATAGACACAAAAAGAACAAGAAAAATTTAATAACTTTAAATAGTGTCACTTGAAGTTGAAAGAAATTTGCAGAATGAATCAAAACTATACTATCAAAGATTATATAGCTTGCTTCACTCTTCCTATCAGAGAAAAAATGACAATAAAAATAACATAGGTTAATGTTAAATGGATCATACCCAAGTTTTTTAAATTCAACACATGCTTTGTATTGGAAAGGAATCTCCATGAGAGCAGCCAGAGCAAAAGCTGCTTCTTTTTCAGTTTGGCTTGTGTTTTTCGACATAATTTTGGTGAAATTAACAAACTGCACAAAACAAAAACAGTATGTGACCAATTGATAGTTACCTTCGGTCAAATGTCGATCACTAGATTAATTTAACGGCTACAGAGCAGTTACATTATTTGATGCCTTACACTTCACTGAAAAGAGTTGCATCGAAGTAGAGTAATATCGAACGAATTAAAATAGGTTATGACTTAAGACACACGTTTTAATTGTACTATTGCTAAGTAATACCTGAAAATTGTCAAAATCGCGTGTCGGAATTTTGTCATCAAACTTTTCCATGTCTTCCCAAGGTCCATCACCAACTCCAACCAGAACTATAGCAAGTGGATATTTACTGTAACATAAATAAAGAATGAACATTTATGTATATTAAGCACATGAAACTGTTTAAGTACTTTAAAAACAAAACTATATGAAAAGAATAAATAGCATCAAATTATGTTCATGGTTTCTGAATGACATCTAGTCCATCAAATTAGAGCTACCTTGCATCAGCAATTGCTTTGATCGTTTTCTCTTCTTGAGGACTGAGTTCATTATCACCATAGTCTACACTTCTTGTAACCTTAAAATCCAACAAATTCATATGAATATGATTTGATAAACATATGCAAACAGTTGAAGAAATTAACTAAGGTAACATTTTAAATATACCTGACCGTCTGCAATGATAACCAAGACATGGAATTGGCCACGACTTTTCTCGACTATGTCTATTGCAGCCTCAATCACCGGAGCATATGAAGTTGGTCCTTCACACAAAATCAAATTATTCTTTCAGCCATTTTAAGTTACTGAGGCAATGCTCATAATAGATCAAATTATACTGGCGTAATACTTGGTATCGTTAATACTGGAATATCGGAATCATGGTAGCTTGGTGGGAGAAACTCTGTTATGCTAGTCGTAGATTCGTCCCTAACTACAATTGTTTTACCACACATAGCAAACAAAGGTAGTCTAACAATTGCAACATTGTAATAAGACTATATAAAAAGTGAAGATGATATAATAATGACCTGAGAGTTTCAAGTTTGGAACTACTTTTTTGTAGCAAGCCAAAACTTCTTCAAATCCATGGCATGGTGAATGATCACTATGAAAGCTGAATACTTCTTGATCGTGAGTGGTAGCTGTATATATGATGGTAAAAGTTGAGCCATAACTTGAATTGCAAAAACCATTAATTACATTGTTTTTACATATTCTACTCTAAGGACACTAGACCTTACCATCACCAAAGCCAAAACATGGAATCAAGTTGTCTTCATCAAAGGGAGCCAAAGTCTTGCCAACAATTGATATGGCCTTCTCATAGGGGTTAGGTGTATCTCCAATTGCATGCAGGCTTCTCTTATTGAATGAAATTTGGCCTTCAAAAAAAGGATACATTCATTACCATGCATAGAAAACTTTAACTCTTAATCATGGCTTTTTATATATAATTTGCAATGGATAATGGAAAGATGGAATAACTTGTCTAAAATTATGTTCATGTACATCAACATACCAGTCCATTCATTACTCTTTGTAAAATCAATTCCGAGGATGAGATTTGATGACTCTAAACCTTCTTTCCTCAGGGCTGCAGTAACCTATAAAAAAGAACAATGAAAATTAAATAATATTGGTTTTTATCTCTTTTAAAAATGAAACAGTGATTCTTAAGAAAGAATGTCCTTCTAATAAAGTTGTTGGTACTAATTAAGCAAAAAGTAACAAGCATCACCATATTTTGGTATTCCTTTTTCCCTTTAATTTAAATTTAAATAGAAAATGTATGCCAAACACACTAGCATCTTATCAAATGAGTGGTCCATGCATGCATGGTTCAAGTTAGAGTGGTTCAATAGTTATTACTTCCATTAACAAACACTTTCATTGAAGAGTTTAAAATCTTGAAAGTTGTTGCTAATTACATAATGTGGACCTATATGCTTCCATTATGTTTTTCTTTATCAAACTTTTTTCCTTAGCATGTTTAACCCTTTATTTATTCTAAAACAACTTTTTATGTTGCTCACTCTTATATATAATTTTTTTAAAAAAAAAAAAAAAACTCATCTTTTTTTTTTTGGAGGAAAAAACAAACTCATCTTAAAATTTACTTTAGGCCAACAAATGTATTGGACCGACACAAATTTTGATATACAAGTTCTCAATCAAATTTTGTTTCTGGAAGACTTCCATAAATTGTACTATAAAAGAATAACTCAGAATGAAGCAACAAAAGAAACAACAACAACAACAAGAAAATTTGAAGAATACATGTAAACTCGCACAGATTCTTACATGATTTAATAAAAGTAATTATGTTTTCGACGCAAGCAAAAGAAAACATACTGATTACTTAATAATGACTAATATTTGAGATAAAAAAAAAGTAATAGAGAAAATCATTATGTGAAACAAATAAACCTGTTCAAGAGTTGTGAAGTTATCTTGAATCAAAGCATACTTGGAAGATTTCTTGGTGTTTGAACTTTGTCCAGAATTATGTGTCCCAGAACTTGATTTCTTAGACATTGAAGCAACTTGTGGTGTAAGTAGTAATGGGATAGGTTCATGAACTGGAATGTTGGACGAGATTCTTCCACCTTTATCACTACTAGAATTTTGAGGATTACGCTTTTTACTTTTACCTAAGAGGTTTCCCATGGAATCAAATTCAACTAGGTTTTCTTTTTGTTTGAAGGGATTTAACTTGGTTTTCTACATAATGAAAGATTTAGAGGTATATTGTGATCACTAAAAAAATAAATAGATTGAGGTTAAAAAAACGAAATACAAACGAAGGTGCCAAATGGTGTGGTTCCTAGAAAATCATATGAACAAAAAAAGCGGTGAAGTTTTAAAGAAGATTGAAAAAAAATTAATTATGTACTATATCTTGGTATCTGATTCTATTCTTGACACTTTATTTTGCTTGCTAGTTTTGTACAAGTATATTCTTATGTCATTGCCTAATATAAGATGCTGAATAATATAGAAACTTTTATATACCTCACAAAAAGAATTATATTATTAAAAAATTAAAATTGTGAAAAAATAATATAACTATTTAGGAGATAATTTAAGATATTATCAGATGTTGGCTTGATTACGGTTTTAATCTACTATTTTCACTCATTCACAAAATTGATCCCTCATTGTAAAATTACACAGTTTTTGTCGCTCCATCATATTTTTATACTTAAAATTAGTGATTTGACAAATTATGAATGACATACGACATTATATGTATGTGGAGTTATCAACAATCATAAAATTACAATAAAATCAATTAAAAAATTCAGCTTGAACTTAGATTTCACCATTTTTTAAGTACAAAAATTTGATTTAGTGACCAGAACTGAGTCATCTTGAATTGGGAGACCAATTTGGTTAATGAGTGAAAATAGGGGATCAAATTTATAATTATGCTTAAGATTTTTTTTACAAAAATATTACAAGATTATAAACAAACTTAGATGCTACAATATAATATCGAAGATCTTGTTTTTTTTTTAACAAGCACAAATGAATTATATTAACAACAATAGAGAGTCCTTGTGCTACTAAGGACTCTCTCTTGTTTTTTTTCTTGTCAAAAAAACAACAGAGAGTCCTTAGTAGCACAAGGTGTGCCAAGAAAAACCTCAAAAGTTTACAACCAAACAATAGTAACCAACGGAAACAAAAATAAGTTAGTCGATGCCCATACAAACAAAAAGGTTCGACCAACACATATGAAAGTTTGAACCAAGATTCAGCCACCAAAAAGAATGTAACTTGATTTTTTCTAGCAGCTGATGAATTGTATTTTTCTTATTCTTGAAAACTCTATTATTTCGCTCATTCCACAAAACCCAAACACAACATAACCAAATAATTTGCTTGAAAGAACGACGTGTTCGCGAGCCACTAGGGGAGTCAACAAACTGAACAATATGATCCTGAAGAGAGCCTGGATCGGCTGATGAGATGCCCATCCAAGACCTAACCAAGCTCCAAAGGGGAAAATACTATAGACTATAGAAGATCTTGTGTATATATATAGACTATAAAGCTTCATGTATATTTTTTTTAAGAGGAAAATACTCTCTTCGTTCCATTTTATATGTAATTCTAGCAAAATTTGTTTGTTCCAAATTATATGTCACTTTACAATATCAAGGAATCATTAATGTTTATTTTCCATTATGCCCCTTACTATTTATTACTTTATCTTTTGTCAATTCTTTTAATTTATGTTTTCCATACCGAAGGATATTTTTGTAAAACAACTCACAATTACTTTTTTCTATACAATATTAACTACTACATTTTTAATCAATGTGCATTTGCTAGAAAGACATATAAAGTGGAACATAATGAGTATATATTATTGAAAAGATATCAAGAAATTTGATGCATAAAATACTAAAGATATTCAGATATAATTTTCTTTTTTTTGTTACAAGATACTCAGATATTTTTAATGACATTTTTTTATAAATATTTCATGACAATTTGTGAAAGGGAGAGACATAAAATAAAATAAAATAAAATAAATGTCAAAAAATATAGACGCATAAGTGTCCTCCTGATTATGGATATTATTTGACTGATATTCCACGGGTAGTTTTATTTATGGTAAAACTTAATTGTACTTAAAGTGCATCAAGAGTCCTGATTATAATTATTTTGTAAAAATATTTGCAAAGTATTTCATAGAATAAGAGCATCCTCAAATTTTCAGAAGACTTAAAATATATGAAAGAATTCTCAAAAAAAATATATGTGACAGAAATATCAACTTAATCAATCTACTCAACAATGTAATAGAGCCTCTTGTAAAAAAAAATGTAATAGAGTCTCCAATATATCACATAATAAGTGCAAGATGGCAAACGAAAACATCGTAATCAATTTACGTTAAGAAGGGAAAATGAATTATATTACTATTGAAAGAGAATTATATCCGATACAAGGAGTGCTTGGACAAAACCTAGAGTTTAAGAACATGTTACCATGCTTTTGTTAACAATGGTCAAACAAATTTTCCCTTTTATATTTTTTTATTTTCTCTTTAAAAGATATGATCATGAGTCATGACTATCATTCTAATGATAGTGATGATTTTCTTACAACTTACAAGTGATATATACTGAAAGTTACAATTTATTAAACAAAAAAAAAGTTGAATAAAGATATTCAATAATATAGAGATATCAAATACTTTTCTGAGAGAGGGGAAGGTAACCTTTGAAGGTGAGAAAAAAACAAGAAGGGGGTTGAACTGTGTTGGCTTTTTCTTTCTCAAAAACTAAGAATTAGTTCAGCTTCTGATGTATGATCAGAGTCTGAAGCTAAGTTCAGAGTTCAAACGCAGCGGAAAAAAAGTAAATGAGAGAGAGGGAGAGAAAGACACAAGCAAGTTGTAACACCCATACTAAATTATCTAGAATATTTAGCATGTGTATTAATCTGATACCGGATACATTAAAAATTTCAATATTAATAATACAAACAATACAACTGAATGAGTACAATTGGCTCGTTTATACAATCATCTAAAAATCATAGAATACACTTTCATATACATAAATAATATGTCAACCTCCTGAGCTTGTCCATGACGAGCAACTGCACTCCATCCAGCGTCTTCCTGAAGAATATCTTCATGAACATCTCGCTAACCTATAAACCTGCACCAGAAGGATTGGGATGAGACATAAAGTCTCAGTGAGCTCCAGCCCAACCTACTGTTGGCAACCACAGGGGAAACCTAGGGTCGCCGTGCCTACTCTTGGCAATCTTGGGGATACCTATGATCGCCAAGTTTTAATCTTACCCATAGAGGGCTACCTGCATGATCCTGCTATCCTGTGCAGTCATAATAACTAACTACGTCCTGCTAAACTAGTGAGCAAGGGGAAACCTAGGATCACTGCCTGAGCCTGATACTGAATAGTCATGAAATCTAGACTATAACCTGATAACTAAGTGTGTGGTTATCCTCGCGGAAGATTCCTGGCCCGTTCCAGCTGTATCCGGAACCCCCTGTCCTCTCTAACTGGTCGAGAGCACAGAAGACACACTATAACTCTGTGTGGTTATCCTCGCAGAAAGTTCCTGGCCCATTTCAGCAATGCCGAAACCCCCTGTCCTCTCTAACTGGTCGAGAGCACAGAAGACACAAAGTTTAACCTGATTATTAATTATTATTCCTGTTATATGAAATATACATATTCTGATAAATAACTTAACTGGTATGTGTATATCTGATACACCATCTGAAACTATGCATATCTGATGCATTCTTTAAGTAAATCTTTCTTAAATGCTTAACCTATGTAATGGTTCTGAACTTTGAATATTAAATCTTTCCTTGTGCAAAGGCACACTTAATTGAGTGCATCTTAAGCTTGCTACACTAGGTGCATTCTCATTCTCATTAAATCTTAACTTATGTACTTGAAAGTACGTCTAATAATTTGCTATGACCTTATGCATATTTAATGCATTTCTTAAGGGAACTAAACTCCCAATACTTAACATATAAGTGTAGGATCATAGGCTTATCGTTATCATAAGCCACTACTTAATTGTTGGAAAAGTTCCCATGTTCGTCTGAACTTTGCCTTCAATTCTAAGTTATTGTACCATCCTTGTTCCTTGTAATTACATCCCTTTAGGAAGCCTCTTGGATGAGTTAAAATGGTGTTTAATCCTTCTTAAATGTTTTGGAGAAAACGGAAGTGAAAAACCTCGCCTACGCGCATCAGAACACCCAAAACAGCAAAGCTGTCAAGTGCTGTCCTGATGTGGTCGCTATAGCCACGGCCTGTCGCTACAGCGACTGTAGGTAAAAGCCTGAAAACATGCCTGGTCGCTATAGCGACGGCTGGTCGCTTGTAGCGACCGTAGGCAGAACTCAAAGTGCTGTCTGGTCGCTATAGCGACGGCTGGTCGCTGTAGCGACCATGACAGTTTAGGAAAACTCAGAAATTGCATTTTTTCATCATTTTAAACCATTCCAACTTACCCAAGCTTCCCAAAGGTATTAAAAAGGATTTTCTTTAGCATTTAAACAATTTAAACATACTAGAACAAGGAATTGACACAACAAAGAATTAGAGTATATTTTCTAAACTTTTCTCAAATTATAATTAACACTTAAACTTACTCAAGTGGGTTCTAAAACCCTAGGGAGCTAACCTAAGCCTTGATTGGTGCTTATTGAGTTCTGAACTTCAACCTTAGCTTATCCCCTTGATTCTTCCTTACTTCTCTTCTTATTTCCTCTTGTTCTAAACTTCCAAATCAAGCTTGCTTGCATAAATTTAACAAGAATTGGATGAAGTTTGATGGGTGAAGGCTAGAGTGAGGAGGGTGTGAGTTTGAGGGAGGGGAAGGAGAGAAATCTGTTTTTGGGAGAGTGAAGGGAAAGAAGACAAATGAAGGGAAAATATCTTGCTTCCCTAATAAATAATTCTTCCCTTCCCAATTATTTACCAAAATGCCATGCTTTCATATTAGTCCTCTAACACTAATAACAGTTACCTCCAAGCGGGATATTACAATCTACCCCCGCTTAAAGAAATTTCGTCCTCGAAATTTAGATTCCTCTTGAAATCACATATTAAAAGATTCTTAATACTTGGTTCCCTATTAGCCAATTCTCTGCTCAACGTGTTTATCGGAATCCCATGGTTTCCAACTCTATAATTCGAAAGTACTCGGCAATCTCTTCTTTAACTGAAAGGCTTGATGTATATTACATAACTCTTACGTAATAGGATATGTGGTTGTCTGAACCATCTTATCCGATTCACTTGACTATGTTTCTTGTTCGGCTCTCTTCCTACAATTCCAACTTAAGGTTACTAAATCTCAAATACTTTACTGGATAATCTTATCCTCCTCAATTATTTTCACTCTTCATGGGTTTATTGCACTGCAACTAATTCCAAGGAATTCTTATCTTTATCTTTCGTCTCATACAACGACATCTTACTCATAGACCTATGTCATACCCTTCCTTATAGAATCATTCTTACTACGAATACATCTGATATTGTGCACGCACATGCAAAACAAGGATTATTCCAACTTCATTATTATTCCAAGTACAAGTAGGAGGTTTCACCTCTAGCACTTGCTCCTTTCTTTCTGATATCACGATATACTTCTTATCGTAATTCTAATTATTACTTCCACTACGGAATTCTCAAGAGCTCGCGGAATTTTACAGATTACTCGCGTTCTGCTCCAATAGGTCTACGACGTCACTTATCTTAATAACTTAGAAATCATCCTTCATTACTTGGAGTTTGATGATCTTCCATCATTTATGTCACAAATTATTCTCGAATTCTTGCCGTAGCATAAATATTTTCTATATTGGTAAATCCAAAACTCATAGGAGTTTAGCCCAAGTGATGAGTGGTGTAAACCGTCTCACATAACATTATAATACAATTTAAAGCACATAGCTCTCATACATGATCAAGTACGTATACACTACTAATGGGTACACTGCACGTCGTATTATCTTTGTCCGACTAATGGGACATCATTCTTGTTCTTAACATATTTAAGGCACTACTACATCATTTGGAAATCTTTTCTTATTCTTAACTTATCTTGTAACATCCGGGATTTTCCTTTCAACTGGCTTGCCAGGTTTGCCCCGCCAATGTTACTCACGTTTAATTCTAAGTATACAACAACCTATAACGTAAATTATGGTTACATTCCCTCGGCATCGTAAACTTATTTTCTCATTCTAGATGTCGAGTTCAAGACCCTTGAATATTCTTAACTAAAATGCGTTCGGTATCAACAAACCTGTTCTGATTGGCATCTTTTCACTTTAAACATTACTAGCTGCGTACCTTAGTGACTTATACATGTCACATAACTGAAAAGGAAAGGCTACACTACTATCTGAGTAGCATAACACCGTCCAATATGTACACATTAATAATCATAACCCGGTACATGCGACATGTTAACATAGCGTGGGTACAATGTGGAATAAACTTACATGCCACTGCATTGTCGTTTCTGATCAAGGCCTCAAATTCAAATATATTATCTTGCAAGCGCAACCTGTGTCGTTGTTGGCCCATGCTTAATTCTCTTTAGACTAACTTACTCTTCAAGTATTCTTGATGTTGTTGAGCTAAAATAGCTAAACTACCGTTTTAGCGATAACTTCCATTGATTCTGATTTCATGTGCTAGAATCACATCCTTCTTATTCCTTACCATATATTCTTAAACTATTCCAATTTTCCATTTCTCATGGGTATCGAGGTTTGAAGTATCCCTCAACTTAACTTCCATAATTTTCCTTTAGAACTTGTGATATGTTCAAGTCGTCTATACTTACTGCTATTCCGTATAATAAGAATTAAGCACTTAACATCTTCTCATTCTCTAAGCTTCAGCTTAGCATTGTTCATTAATTCATTTTTAGATTGCTACTCCGCTGCGCAACTCTGATTCTTAACAACTCAAGTTAGAATTGGAGCAATACACCTCTATTGTCACATAAAATTTCATCGACCATTCCTTTTACTATATCCCTTGGTAATTACCGTAACAAAACCATCTGACGTTATCATTTCTCTTGTGGCTTAGACCATCTGCTTAACTTACGGATTGGTCATCTCCTGGCTTTGCGTTTCCTTCCGTACATGGATCATATACTTACTTCCACGAGAATACGCTGAAACCTGTAAACAGTTTTCAGCAACTATTATGAGCCCAACAATGCTCCTGTCAAACGGCTTATACTCTGGTTCCAACTTAACTCTCCATATTATGAATTTATGTAATCATCTCTTGGTCAGCACATCATATAATCATTAAACATTATGGAAACCCAATTGAAAGCATGCCTGAGGCAACTTAAGTTCACTCACAAACACTTGTGACAACTTCTAAAACGACTTATGGTTTCGGAAGGTTCACATCTTTCATACACTGAATCCATTGAGGATTTGAGTCTCATTACTAATCGTTCTATCTTAATCCGCAAGGATTTCATACCCATAATCTTTTCTGAGACAATTTCGGTCTCCATAACTCTATCATATCTCTTGGCTACTCCTCGGATTTCTCCGGAAATAATCCGTCTGGATAAGACTCAACTTTTACCGGCTCTCCTGTAAGCCCAAACACATGTCACGCCTCTTCGAGTACCCGATTAATTAATCTTAAACTTCAACACTTATCATTTCCTATTGGATTCCTACAGTAACTTGATATTGTATTCACAATTCAAATCTTGTTCTTAACATCTGAATAATTCTACCTGCAGTTAAACAATCCGAAATCTATACCTTATTACCAGCCTCGGAACTTATCGACATGAGGTGATCTCTTTCAGCTTCTAGAATATTTGTGGAAGGAAACTCTTCGGTTGAGAACATATAACTCCTTAACATTAACCTCAATCCTAACCTTTCATATTCAAGACGATCCTCCGTATATTAAAATCTCAACATAATTTCTCGGCTGAAATTCCGATCATCCTTCAACACTGGTCTACTATAATCTTGTGTTATCTTGAACTTGCCTTCTTCGCTCCATCGAGAAAATTCGACTTTATTCGTCCATCAGTTCACTAAATCCCAACGACTGACCATTCAATACCCACCTTTCGTTGAGTAAAATTCCAATTAAATTTAGCTTATTATCACCACTTATTCATCCATCTTGGTTCTTAGGTTGCGTACTGTCTCCTCTTCTTAATTCACCAATCCGACATTTATGGTTCGGGAGGTGCGGCTGATCTGATGGGGTTAAACTTACTTGCGATTCGCGTTCAATGACCACACTCGAGTGGTTAGCTTCATTTGTCCAAATAATTCGCTTAATCCATAATTAATTCTCTTTAACTATTTGGAGGCTAAAATCTTATCCGGTTTGAGTGTGCGAGTCCTCCGATTCTTACACACTCTATCCTTGCTGGTAGTCTAGAGGTTTCAAAAACTGACCGATAATTCCTCATTTCAAGTCTCTAGGTTTGGTACTGCAATTCCTTAACTCTGTGCTCAGAATCGTTACTTAGTCCACACTTCACTTTAACTTCTCGAACTGCGTTTCCCGTCAAGGTTCCAAGTCATCCCTTAGAGTATCCCATGATTCCTTAATCCTTATATCTTCCGCAGACGAGGCATCGTTCAACGATTCGTCCAACTGGGTTGAGGTGCTTCATCTTACTCTTAAGTATCTCTTATGTTCCTGAGACTTCGTCATTAACAGACTTAGCTACCTCACGGTTGATGGCCACCATTTGGCATTTAATACTTCCTCGCCAATTCTGTCTTAAAATTCTGTCACCTTAATCTTCGCCCTTCTTAAACTTTATTCCTCCTTGGTCACATTCAGCTCTCGGACATTTATCCTAACTGTCATACTAGATTGAGTTGATCAGGCTCAACTAGATGTGACCTTTAGAACAACATCCGGAACCCAATGGTCCCACTACTTTTATTGAATTTTTAATGACCCAAGGCACGGTCTGAATCGACCTGCTCTGATACCAATTTGTAACACCCATACTAAATTATCTAGAATATTTAGCATGTGTATTAGTCTGATACCGGATACATTAAAAATTTCAATATTAATAATACAAACAATACAACTGAATGAGTACAATTGGCTCGTTTATACAATCATCTAAAAATCATAGAATACACTTTCATATACATAAATAATATGTCAACCTCCTGAGCTTGTCCATGACGAGCAACTGCACTCCATCCAGCGTCTTCCTGAAGAATATCTTCATGAACATCTCGCTAACCTGTAAACCTGCACCAGAAGGATTGGGATGAGACATAAAGTCTCAGTGAGCTCCAGCCCAACCTACTGTTGGCAACCACGGGGGAAACCTAGGGTCGCCGTGCCTACTCTTGGCAATCTTGGGGATACCTATGATCGCCAAGTTTTAATCTTACCCATAGAGGGCTACCTGCATGATCCTGCTATCCTGTGCAGTCATAATAACTAACTACGTCCTGCTAAACTAGTGATCAAGGGGAAACCTAGGATCACTGCCTGAGCCTGATACTGAATAGTCATGAAATCTAGACTATAACCTGATAACTTGGTGATCGAGGGGAAACCTAGGATCACCGCCTGATAACTGCTACCTGATGTCTGATACCTGCCTGATAACTATTCTCTGCCTGATAACATAATAAATATAATAACTGATACATATTATTATGTTAGATGTTAGCGTTGAACAAACATTATTATCTGAGTTCATTTTACGGAATGCCCCCGGGTGGAGTAACCCCGAAGTACATTCCCCTGGTAACCAGTGAAAATTCCTATCATATCAGGCTAACACCGGACTCCTCTTGTCTAAGTGTGTGGTTATCCTCGCGGAAGATTCCTGGCCCGTTCCAGCTGTATCCGGAACCCCCTGTCCTCTCTAACTGGTCGAGAGCACAAAAGACACACTATAACTCTGTGTGGTTATCCTCGCAGAAAGTTCCTGGCCCATTTCAGCAATGTTGAAACCCCCTGTCCTCTCTAACTGGTCGAGAGCACAGAAGACACAAAGTTTAACCTGATTATTAATTATTATTCCTGTTATATGAAATATACATATTCTGATAAATAACTTAACTGGTATGTGTATATCTGATACACCATCTGAAACTATGCATATCTGATGCATTCTTTAAGTAAATCTTTCTTAAATGCTTAACCTATGTAAAGGTTCTTAACTTTGAATGTTAAATCTTTCCTTGTGCAAAGGCACACTTAATTGAGTGCATCTTAAGCTTGCTACACTAGGTGCATTCTCATTCTCATTAAATCTTAACTTATGTACTTGAAAGTACGTCTAATAATTTGCTATGAGCTTATGCATATTTAATGCATTTCTTAAGGGAACTAAACTCCCAATACTTAACATATGAGTGTAGGATCATAGGCTTATCGTTATCATAAGCCACTACTTAATTGTTGGAAAAGTTCCCATGTTCGTCTGAACTTTGCCCTCAATTCTAAGTTATTGTATCATCCTTGTTCCTTGTAATTACATCCCTTTAGGAAGCCTGTTGGATGAGTTAAAATGGTGTTTAATCCTTCTTAAATGTTTTGGAGAAAACGGAAGTGAAAAACCTCGCCTACGCGCATCAGAACACCCAAAACAGCAAAGTTGTCAAGTGCTGTCCAGATGTGGTCGCTATAGCCACGGTCTGTCGCTACAGCGACTGTAGGTAAAAGCCTGTAAACATGCCTGGTTGCTATAGCGACGGCTGGTCGCTTGTAGCGACCGTAGGCAGAACTCAAAGTGCTGTCTGGTCGCTATAGCGACGGCTGGTCGCTGTAGCGACCATGACAGTTCAGGAAAACTCAGAAATTGCATTTTTTTCATCATTTTAAACCATTCCAACTTACCCAAGCTTCCCAAAGGTATTAAAAAGGATTTTCTTTAGCATTTAGACAATTTAAACATACTAGAACAAGGAATTGACACAACAAAGAATTAGAGTATATTTTCTAAACTTTTCTCAAATTATAATTAACACTTAAACTTACTCAAGTGGGTTCTAAAACCCTAGGGAGCTCACCTAAGCCTTGATTGGTGCTTATTGAGTTCTGAACTTCAACCTTAGCTTATCCCCTTGATTCTTCCTTACTTCTCTTCTTATTTCTTCTTGTTCTAAACTTCCAAATCAAGCTTGCTTGCATAAATTTAACAAGAATTGGATGAAGTTTGATGGGTGAAGGCTAGAGTGAGGAGGGCGTGAGTTTGAGGGAGGGGAAGGAGAGAAATCTTTTTTTGGGAGAGTGAAGGGAAAGAAGACAAATGAAGGGAAAATATCTTGCTTCCCTATTAAATAATTCTTCCCTTCCCAATTATTTACCAAAATGCCATGCTTTCCTATTAGTCCTCTAACACTAATAACAGTTACCTCCAAGCGAGATATTACACAAGTTATCCTGGTTCCTTCCACAACCCGGAAGTAGTCCAGTCCCCTTGTCACGTACAAGAGATTTTTCACTATAATCAAAAGATTACAATTGCTCAAGCACAAAAGCAAGAGACTTCCAGATGCTCAAACACACAAGTAAGAGACTTCTAATGCTCAAACACAAAGTAAGATACTTCCAAGGTAATCTTAACAAATAAGTTTGAGTTGAACACTTGATATACTATCAGTGGTGTTCACAATATACAGCACGGATTACAGACTCTAAGACTTAAGAATTTCTAAGATATGAGAGTTGTTGAGAAATTCTAAGTAGTTAATGAGCTTTGAATTTGGCAAAGTATTGGAACTTTTCAAATTGGTAGAGTCTTCTTCTTTTTTTCTTTCAAGTCTTCAATCCTTTATAGAGAGGAGTAGAGAGACGTTGAGAAGATGCCAACTCATCAAAAGAGTCGTTTGATGTGATGCTTGATCCCACGTTGATTTGTTACTTGATTTGGACTGCATGCCATGAAGAATACCGTTTGAATCCTTTCTTTAAAATGGATTGGATGTCTTTTCCAAGGAGACAAAGTTGTAGAGTACGTTTCTGATTCTAAGAAGTTTGCAGAGGTCGTGGTTGTACTATGTCCTTGATGACAGTGACACCAGTTGACTTTTGATCCTTCAGAGTCTGAGTCTTCAGCTTTTGATCCTTCAGACTTCAGAGTCTGAGTCTTCAGCCTTCAGATACTGACTTGCAACACAAGCTTCTAACAAATTCCATTGCTCTTAACTTGTTCCTTCAGAACCAAACTTTGATTGATACTTGAATAATTTTTAGTTTATGGTCCTGTACACTTTGAACAAGCATTAGCATATCCAATTTTCTTTTTAATACTTTGTTATCATCAAAACTTAAAGAGGCATTGTTTACACATTTTGTTCCAACAATCTCCCCCTTTTTAATCTAATTAACAAGTTGACTATAGGGTTTGAGGTTTGTAAGCTCCCCCTATGTCTAATAGTTCACAAGGTGAGGTTTGTAAGCTCCCCCTGAGTTCTATCCCGGTTAATTAAATTAAAATTCAGATTTTAATCAAAAAAGTTACTCAGAATTATCTCACAATGAAAATTCAGAGGCAGGCTAAGAGATGAGAAAGAGTTCTCCTAAGTTAATTAATTTTCAAAAATTAACTTAGTGGCTCAGAGCCCGAAATTACTATGCTTTACTCCCCCCTTTGTCATCAACAAAAAGATAAAAAAGAAAAACATAAAAGAGAGAGAAAAAATTGAGATCAGAGTGAGAAAACATCATACATTCACATGCAAACATTGTATCAGATGCATAGCAAAGTATAAGAAGTAAGCAACATAAATACAGAAAAACAAGAACATTCAGAAGCAAACAGTTTTAAACAAACAAACTTCAGAAGAAAACAAAATAAAAATTAGGTGTGCATTCTAAGGTTGGGGAGGTTTCTTCAAAAGCTCCAAAATTTCTCTAATCCCAGATTTCATCTCATCTTGGCTTGCCAGAATCTGAGATTGTTGTTCAGCCATTACATCCTATTTTGCACTCAGATCTTGAATCTTGCTTTCCAAAGCTTCTTGTCTTGCCCTTTGTGCAACCAGTTCAACTTGTACTTGCTCCATATGCTTCAGCAGAGGTTCTCCTAAGTCCAGTTTCAGAGCTTCAAGATTGAGAGACTTCTAAGCAACCTTGGCAATGAAGGAGTTCTGAAGACCATATTTCAGAATCTCAGGTACTTCAGAAGTTGTCTCTACTTCTGATGAAGAGCCACTAGGTAATTGCCTTGAAGGGTTTCTTCTGAATTCTACAGATTTCATGCTTCTGACCACTTCTGAAGAGCTTCATGTTGAGACACCACTGAGACAAACTGCAGTGTGTCAAGTGTAGTGTTGACTAGCTCTCTGAGGTTATTCCATTTCTCCACATAGTTGTCTAGTTAAATCGGATTCTGCCTTGCTTGCACCATCTCTTCCAAACTCTTAAAGATATTACTACAAACATTCTGCAAATCTAAACTTGATGAAGAGATATGGTTTGGTTGAATGTTGTGAGTAAGGTTTGAAGGTGATGGTAAGTCTGATGGAATTTGATCAGAAGTATCAGTTTGAGGTTCTGATACAGTGACCAAGTTTTCATCGGAGGCTAGAGTGGTTTCAAGTTCAGGAATTTCAGCTTCTGATGTTCCACAGATGAGAGGAACATCAGGGTTTTCTTGGGTAGGTTATGGCTTGGCAAAGTGCAGGGGTTCAACTTCTATTTGCTAATTTTCTGACACTGAGTCAGTATCAGAAGCAGGTTTTGAAGTGTTTGTGGTTTCTGAAGGCAGGGTTGATGTACTTTCTTGTAGGTATGAGGGGAGTTCTCCACCTAGGTGTTGTTGTAGCACCTCTAGTGATGATATAGAACTTGTACTAGGGACATGTGGTGTGTTAGTTTGTTCAATATCATCAGAAGTATTCAAAAGAATTCTTCTTTTGATAATTTTGGTAAAAAGGGCTTCAGTTTCTGGTCTAACTGTTCTTTCTAAGTTTGGTGTTTCACCAGGCTTACAAGTTTGAATGGGGGGTATGTCCAACATCTTTCAGGAATGGATGATGTTTGAGGTTTAGGGATTGGTTTTGGTGAGGTTGGTTTAGATGAGGTTGTTTGAGGTTGAGGGATTTCAGGAGAGGGTGAAAGATTAGATGTCTCAACATAGTCAGAGGCAGTCTTTTCTCTGTCAGAGGTTTCTCTTTCAGAAAAGATACGTGGTCTTTTCTTGTTGAGAGCAACTAGAAAGTCTTGGGTTCTAAGTCTTCTCATAAGAGATGGTTCATCAAATTCAGAATTTACTGAAGTGAGGTTTGTAGAAATACCTTTATCAGTAGCAGCAGCTTCTGATGTAGAAGGTTTTGGACCAGCTTCTGTTGAGTCTTATAGATGAGAAGATAATAGCTCTTTAGCTCCTGATAGAGTAGACTTTTCCAGCTCCTTGGCCAATTCTGATGCCTTTTCCATTTGTTCCTTTAGCTTCAGAGGAGAGATTACATTATAAGTTTTTTGACAGAAGGTAGAGTACCTTTACGAATTGCTCCCTGTCTTAGAAGTTCTTTGACTCTATTTAGTTCTTTTGCTTCCTCCTCATAAGTCATCTCAGCTTTTTCTTTTGTCTCATCTTTTTCCACAACCATTTTCCTAAGCTTCCTCTTTTTTTGCTTAGGAGGTACACTAGCTTCTGAACTCTTCTTGACAGCAGTTTGAGTTCTGGTTCTTGTAGGAAGCACTTCTACAGGCTCAAGATCTGTAGCTTCTGATAGGGCTTCAAAAGTTACTTTCTTAAGAGCCTTCTTCTGAACCTTTGCCTTCTTAGCAAGTTCAGCTTCTGTAGATTCAGAAGTCACCTTCCTCTTCTTCTTGCTAACTTTCCACTTGTCATTAGCAGTTTCTGGGAGCATATCCCAAGTGATTTCTATCCCAGTTTCCATGTAATGTTCTTTTATGAAGTGAGCCAAAACCTCAGGGTTGTCTTCTTTGGATATTGGGGGGAAATCTTCCAAGTACTCTGTCCTCTTCATGTTGTTCTTCAAATCCTGATCAGTGGTGATCACATCCTTCTTGGGGATTATCAGCATGCTTCCCAAGGTAAGTCCTGAAATTATCTTCCCTCTGCTTGTCCCAAGCTCCTGATCAGATCCTATCCCAACTGATTGAAGCTTCTCAATCAATCTACCTTGGTAGAAAATCTCAGACATAAGCCTTGCATAAGGCATGTTCCTTTTTCCTTTTTGACCTTCTTTGATAGAATCACACAGGTAGTTGAACATGTAATTGGGAAGGTTGATTGGGACCTTCTGGAGTAAGAATAAGAGAAAGTGCTTGTTATCCCAGGATAGGTAATCAGTCCCTCCTTCTCTGGGTATCAAGCAACTTAACAGAATCTTGTTCAGAAGTCTAACTTCCTTCTTCATGTCCACACTCTTTTTAGACTTGGCATCCTTGAATAGTACCTCTTGAATCTGATTATCATACTTGCTATCGTTGTTAGATTATGAGATATACATACTTGTGCTCTTGGCACCAATAGCTTTAGCAATAGTTGCTTCTGTAATGGTAATCCTTATACCCATTACAGCAGATCTTATCTCATGAATGATTACTTCCTTCTGACCCATATCCATCCTAGATTTTCCTTTTTCATTACCCATCTTCTGTTTCCTTTCCATTTCAGCAGCTTCTGAATCATAAACTTCAGCATGGACCCAGAAGTCTTTAACCAGTTCCAAATAAGCTGGCCCATTCAGCATATTGAAATAAGGTGTCCAACCTTAATAACTGAAGAAATGCTCAATGTTGCAGTTGTTGAGTTCCAGACTTGTGAAATCAAATGCACTCTCTATGAATACGCGCAGTTCTTCTTTGCCCAGAAACATGGTCTTAGGTTTGATGAGTGTTGAAGCACTGAAGTCAATCTCCATTGCAGATGATGACGTACGGGCCATTTTAGGGTTCTAGGGATTTTTTTAAAAAGGGTGATTTTTCAGAGAGAAGGGTTCGAAAAGATTGCAAGTGTGGGATGTGAGAAGTGAGAGTGTGATAGTGTAAAGAGTGTTTTTTTTCAAAGACGTTTCAGAACCAAACAGAACAAAAAGCTTTAAACACAAAGCACATGCACATTAATGAAAAATGGGGGCACTAAAGACAGTATTCAAAGCATGATCATCATTGCCCAAAAGTTAATAGTCAGCAGTTAAAGACCATGCGTTAGACAAACTGTTCAGATCCACTCTCATTAGTGGGCCACTTGTCATGTGTCCGTTACTAATGAGTCAGAGGCTAAGAATTCAGATTCTGAAACTCAGACTCTGATGACTTCAGAAGATGAGCTTTCTTCAGACTCTCAATAATGAGCTTCTGATGAGTCTTAGCGTCTGATGTTCTTCAGATTCTTAGTTCTTATTCAGAGTCAAGCAGATTTTTCAGTGATAAAATGCATGTTCAGATTCTTTTTAATAAAGTCAAATTTATCTTCTGTTAGAGGTTTTGTGAATATATCAGCCCACTGATGATCAATATCAATGAATTAAATATTCAAAACACCCTTCTGAACATAATCTCTTATAAAATGTGCAGAATTGAATTCTTAGACAAACAGATAGCAGCAGTATTATCACAAAAGATAGGAATGTTGTTCTAATGAATCTGATAGTCTTCTAATTGATGTTTCATCCAGAGTAGTTGTGTGCAACAACTTGCAGCTGAGATGTATTCTACTTCTGTTGTTGACAATGCAATAGTGATTGTCTTTTACTGGCCCAGGATATCAAATTCTCACCAAGAAATTGACAATTTCCAATGGTTGATTTTCTTTCAATCCTATCACCAGCATAATCAGTGTTGGGTTTTTGTAGATTGGCTACATTTTGCAAAAACATCTACTAGCCAGATGCTGGGACAAATGTGGTAGCATATGGAACAGCATTACGTGAGTTGTGCTTTCGCGCATGCTAGCGCTTTATATTTGTGTACGCAATCTTCCAAAGATTTGCCTGAAGATTTATTTTCCTCTAGCTTGCTGTTCAAGGCGCGTGTATCTGATTGAAGATTTGCTTGAAGTTTTATTTGCCTTGCTATTTGTTCCACAAGATATCATTCTATATTTGGAAGCTTTTTATTATTTCTAGAAGATTGTTTTCAGCTGGACCGGACAATGTCCATGTTCTATTTTGAAGCCCAGACCCGTGGTATTTCAGTATTATATATTTGTGAAGACAAACCCTAGTAGCGTAACTAAAAACCGTGTGTGTTAGAAAAGCGTGTGTTTTAAGGTTTTTAGGGTTTTATTTGTTAATTGTGAGCCTTGCTTGTATCTCCCTGATTCAAGCTAAGGACTGAGTTTGTTTGAGTTGTAATTGTAAGCTGCTCCTAAGCTTTTAAGTACGGAGTGAGTATGTGTCATTAGAGTGTGTTTCACTTGGTGTGTTTTGCGTGTTCAATTACAATACTGTGTGTGTTGCTGGTAGGAATTGAGACGGGGTCTCATATCTAGGAGTTCCTAGATAGAGTTGCCACTGGTAGGGTCTAGGTGCAAAGTCAAGTAGTGTGTCTGCGTTGGTCTTTTCACTAGAACTATAATAGTGGAATCATTCCTGGATTGGTATCCCCCAGAGTAGGAGAGTTGCTCCGAACTGGGTTAACAAACTCACTGTGTACTTTATATTTCCGCTGTGTTCATTTTATTTTGTGCTTTGTTACGCTGTGTTACGTTAATTGTAGTTCTGAGTAGACACGTGCTCGGACAGTTGTGCCAACATTGTGCACAGCATATTTCAGTCAGGTTGCCAGGAATTTCAATTGGCATCAGAGCAGGCACCCTGTTCTGTGTGGGTGAGCTCCAGGGAAAGAAGTTTCTGGCTCAATGGATAAAGAAGGAGGACTGGTGAACAGACCACCCTTGTTGGATGGGTCGAACTATGACATTTGGAAATCACGCATGACAACATTCTTGAAATCTCTAGACAGCAGAGCTTGGAAGACTGTGATCAAGGCATGGGTCCCACCTAAAATAAAAGATGCGAATAATGTTGATACTGATGAGTTGAAACCAGAAGAGGAGTGGTCTACAGCAGAAGACACTGCAGCTATTGGAAACTCTAAAGCCCTGAATGCTTTGTTTAATGGTGTTGACAAGAACATGTTCAGGTTGATTAAACAATGTACTATTGCCAAGGAAGCTTGGGATATCCTAAGAACAGCTCATGAAGGTACTCAAAAGGTCAAGAAGTCAAGGCTACAACTGCTAACAACACAGTTTGAGAATTTGAGAATGAAGGAAGGAGAGAGTGTTCATGACTTTCACATGAATGTGCTAGAATATGCTAACACATTTGAGTCCTTGGGGGAAAAGATATCCGATGAAAAACTGGTAAGCAAAATTCTCAGGTCCCTGCCTAAGAAATTTGATATGAAAGTTTGTGTTATTGAGGAGGCCCAAGATATTGGAAATATGAAAGTTGATGAGTTGATTGGATCCCTTCAAACTTTTGAATTAAAGGTTAATGAAAGATCTGAAAAGAAAGACAAGAACATTGCTTTCATCTCCAACACTGATGAAGATGATGTGGAGAGTAATTTAGATACTGATGAGAGCATCTCTGAAGATATTGTGTTGTTGGGCAAACAATTTAATAAAGTTGTGAAGAGGATGGACAGACGCCCTAGGACAAATGCTCCGGACAACAGTCGCAGCATCTATAAAAATGCCAACAATCAGAGGAAACCTAGAACTCATGACAAAATCAATCAAAGCAAAGGGGTGCAATGCCATGAATGCGAAGGTTTTGGTCACATCAGAACTGAGTGTGCAACTTATTTGAAGAAACAAAAGAAGGTGATGACTGTGTCTTGGACTGATGAGGATGAATCAGAAGAAGAACCTGAAACTGCAAAACATGTGAATGCCTTGACTGGAGTGTGCACATCTGACCATGAATCTAGTGATGAAGAGGTAACATATGATGAATTGGCTGATTCCTACAAGGAGCTATATCTCAAAAGTGAGGAAGTTTGTAGAACTTTAGAAAAACAAAAAAGGACCATCACTCTCTTGCAAGCTGAGAAAGACAAACTTCTGAAAATAAACTCAGACCTCAATGATGAGGTTATCTTACTTACTTCCAAGATTGACAATATGAACAAGCAACTGCGGATGATGAACAAAGGTACTGATGCTTTCGACGAAATTCTGGAAATAGGACAGAAACCTGGAGATTCTAAAGGTATTGGGTTTGACTACAGCTCCTTGCCTCAGCAGAAACAACTACCAGTGAGACAATTTGTGCCATCTGTTAATACTCATGATCATACTATGTCAAGACAGATGCCCCAGCATCAGGTGAGACAACAGGCATCAGGATATAGGCCCAGATCAAAAGGAAGGAATTATGGTTGGGTATGTCACTACTGTGGAAGAAAAGGACATATCAGACCTTTCTGTTTCAAATTATATGGTTACCCAGACAGGACCTATTCACCAAGACCTGATCCTACAGTAAAGATCATCAAGAAGCAGTGGAAGCAGAAAAATGATAATTTCACAAGCAACACTATGGATCCTGGAAAAATAGAACCAGAAGCTGATGAGATTGCTCAAATTGCTCATACATCTCTGAGAGTGTCATCCAGAAATGATTGGTACTTTGACAGTGGATGTTCCAGACATATGACTGGTGATAAAAATTACTTGACTGATGTTAAGCCTTATGCTACAAGTTTTGTAACTTTTGGGGATGGAGCCAAAGGAGAAATAAAGGGTGTAGGAAATCTTGTGGAAGAAGGTCTACCTAAACTTGATAAAGTGCTTCTTGTGAAAGGATTAACTGCCAACTTAATCAGTATTAGTCAACTGTGTGATCAAGGAATGAAGGTCAACTTTACTAAGAGTGAATGCTTAGTTGCTAACAGTGAAGGGGACATCCTGATGAAAGGTGTTAGATCAAAGGACAATTGCTACTTGTGGGTTTCTCAAGATAAAGCAAAGTTATCTACTTGTCTAATAACCAAAGAAGATGAAGTTAAGCTATGGCACCAAAAGCTTGGACATCTGAATCTCAGAAGCATGAAGAAAGCTATTGCTGAAGGAGCCATCAGAGGTTTACCAAAGCTCCAAATTCAGGAAGGAAGTATATGTGGAGAATGCCAGATAGGAAAACAGACCAAGATGCCTCACCAGAAGCTGCAACATCTGTCCACATCAAGAGTACTTGAGCTATTGCACATGGACTTAATGGGACCTATGCAAGTCGAAAGCTTAGGTGGTAAGAAGTACGCATTTGTTGTTGTTGATGATTTTTCTAGATATACGTGGATAAATTTCATTAAGGAGAAATCAGACACTTTTGAAAAATTCAAGGATCTTTGCTTACAACTTCAGAGAGAAAAGGATTGTGGAATTGTTAGAATCAGAAGTGACCATGGGAAGGAGTTTGAGAATGGTAAGTTCTCTGATTTCTGTATTTCTGAAGGAATATTTCATGAGTTCTCTGCACCCATTACTCCTCAACAAAATGGGATAGTTGAGAGAAAGAACAGGACTTTGCAAGAATCTGCCAGGGTTATGCTACATGCAAAGAAGCTGCCATTTTTCTTTTGGGCTGAAGCCATGAACACAGCCTGCTATATCCATAATAGAGTGACTTTGAGAAAAGGTACATCTACAACCTTGTACGAGCTATGGAAGGACAGGAAGCCAACAGTGAAGCATTTTCATGTATTTGGTAGTAAGTGTTATATTCTAGCTGACAGGGAACCAAGAAGAAAGATGGATGCTAAAAGTGAAGAGGGAATCTTTCTAGGCTATTCCACAAACAGCAGAGCCTATAGAGTATACAACTCCAGAACCAAGACAGTGATGGAATCCATAAATGTTGTTGTAGATGATGAAGGAAATAATGCTATGCCAGATGATGCTACATTTGACGCAGCATCTGACCTACAGGAAGCGAAGAAAGTAGATGAAGCAAGTGATAAGCAAGATACTGAAGTAACTGGCCCAGAGAAGACTGCTCCCAACAAAGGACCATCTATCAGAGTTCAGAAAAATCATCCCATAGATCAAGTCATTGGCGATCCTAACCAAGGGATCACAACTAGAAGGAACCATGATGAGGTATCAAATTCCTGCTTTATATCTAAACTTGAACCAAAGAATGTTAAGGAAGCTCTAACTGATGAGTTCTGGATAAATGCTATGCAAGAAGAATTAACTCAGTTCAAGAGAAGTAATGTGTGGGACCTAGTTCCTAGACCAGATAATGTGAATGTTATAGGTACCAAGTGGGTTTATAAAAACAAGTCTGATGAAAATGGTACTATCACTAGAAACAAAGCTAGACTGGTTGCACAAGGATATTCTCAAATTGAAGGTGTAGACTTTGATGAGACTTTTGCTCCTGTAGCTAGGTTGGAATCTATTAGATTGTTACTTGGGATTGCATGCATACTAAAATTCAAGTTGTATCAGATGGATGTCAAGAGTGCCTTTCTCAATGGGTACTTAAATGAAGAGGTTTATGTGGAACAGCCTAAAGGCTTCATTGATCCTAGTTTTCCAAACCATGTGTACAAATTGAAAAAAGCTCTATATGGCCTGAAGCAAGCTCCTAGAGCTTGGTATGAGAGACTTGCTGAGTTTCTAATCAACCATGGCTATAGGAAGGGAGGAAATGACAAGACCCTGTTTGTGAAAGATGAAAATGGACAGCTGATGATTGCTCAAATATATGTAGATGACATAGTCTTTGGAGGAATGTCTGACCAGATGATAGAGCATTTTGTTCAGCAAATGCAATCTGAATTTGAGATGAGTCTTGTAGGTGAGCTAAAGTTCTTTCTTGGTCTTCAGGTGAAACAAATGGAAGATACTATATTTATCTCTCAAAGTAAGTATGCTAAAAATATAGTCAAGAAATTTGGGATGGAAAATGCTGCTCATAAAAGAACTCCTGCTCCCACACATGTAAAATTATCAAAGGATGAGAAAGGTGTGGATGTTGACCAAAGCATGTATAGGAGTATGATAGGAAGCCTTCTATATCTTACAGCAAGTAGGCCAGATATCACATTTGCAGTTGGAGTGTGTGCCAGGTACCAAGCTGAACCAAAAATAAGTCATCTGACTCAGGTAAAGAGAATTCTGAAGTATGTGAATGGTACTAGTGATTATGGTATGTTGTATTCTCATGGGGAAAGCACTGTGTTGTTTGGATATTGTGATGCTGACTGGGCTGGAAGTGCAGATGATAGAAAGAGTACCTCTGGTGGATGTTTCTTTCTAGGCAACAACCTTATATCCTGGTTCAGTAAGAAGCAAAATTGCATTTCTTTGTCTACAGCTGAAGCGGAGTACATAGCAGCTGGTAGTAGTTGTTCTCAATTGTTGTGGATGAGACAGATGCTGAGTGAATACAATGTCAAGACAGATGCTATGACATTATATTGTGACAATCTGAGTGCAATTAATATCTCCAAAAATCCTATTCAACATAGCAGGACCAAACACATTGACATTAGACATCATTTTATAAGGGATCTTGTTGAAGACAAAATTGTTACTCTTGAACATGTTCCAACTGAAGAGCAATTAGCAGATATTTTTACCAAAGCCCTTGATGCTAATCAATTTGAAAAATTACGACGGAAGTTAGGGATATGCTTAGTTGAAGAATTGTAGCAATTAATGTGCAAGGGGCGTGCAGCTATTATTTTTTCCCTCCTCAACCGCTTATTGCACGTCACTCAAGGAGGTTATTGCAAACTTGCCTTTTTCAAAACTCTTGCACGCTATCATCATTATCTTTGTCTTAACTTCTCTCAACCTCTCATCGCCTCTCTTACCGCGCACATCATCATTCAAAAATCGTCCACTTCTCATACCTTCACATTCAAAATCATCGCCATGGCTGACTCTTCTTCTCATCAAACTACACAAGATCAAGCTGCTGAAGTCGTCATCACTGATGCGCAACCCCTCACCACTATCCCTAGCGCTCCTACAAAGAAGCGTCGAACCAGGGCATCTGCATCACGAAGGAAGACTTCTGCCAAATCTAGCAAAGCTACCTCCTCCACCGCTGTGAACACGAGGTCTAAATCAAAAGGTAACACTTCTACAACTCCCGCTGTCCAACGAGTAGGCCTTAGCATGGATGATCTGTACCTTAAGGACAATCCGTTTATATCTACTGTTGTTGAACCACATGCTGAACCTTCTGTCACTGAATCTGAGAATGTTGCTGTCGAGAGTACTGTAGCCATGCCCGAAACCCTAGGTTCTGATAATCCTAAGGTAGATGAAAAATTAGTTGGTGATTCTTCGAATTCTCCTATCGAGAAGGATGTTACTACTGGTTCTGGTGAAAAGAATGATGTTGATACAGGCGTTTCTGAGACACCTGCTGATTCCCCTGCCACAACAAAGGATGCTGTGACAGATGCTCAAGCATCTTTGTCACAAGCTCCTGAGGAGCCTGATGTGGTGGTTCCTAATATCTCTGGTTCTGTGAGTGTCCCTGAGAGTGAGTCCTCAGAGTCTGAAAATGAAGGGACTGAGACTCAGGATGCTGTAGATAATCCTGAAACTGTTAGTTTAGATCATGCTGACACTATTGCTGTTGAGGAAGCTGTGCCTGAAGAAAGACCTCAGGAAGAAACTGGTACTATTGGTGTTGCTCGCAGGACAAGGAGCAAATCTGACAAAACTGCTGCAGTTGTCAGTGAAGGACAAAAGGATAGGAAGAAGAAAGCTGTTAATGCTGGGAAGAGGCCTGTGTATGGTCCCCCCAAGGCTGGGAGCAAGAAGGTGGCTCAAAGTGGTCCCAAGAAGAAGAGCCTCAAAAGAAAAGACCCTCCCTCTAGTGACTCTGAGTTTGAGGTTGCTGAGCTTGAAGCTGCCACATCTGGTGGGGCTTCCAGAAAAACAATGAAGGGCATGAAGATACCTCTGACTATCCCTCCAGCCCCTCTTGATAATGTTTCCTTTCATTTGGAAAATGGTTCCTCTAGGTGGAAGTTCATTTACCACAGAAGACTGGGTCTTGAAAGAAATCTTAAAGAAGAAGTTTTCAAGTGCAAAAAGCTGGTTGATGTGTTGGAATTTGCTGGACTGATGAAGACTGTGAGAAATCTGGGTCCATGCTATGATAAGCTGGTCAGGGAATTTTTGGTGAATGTTTCTGATGAGTGTGATGACACAAGAAACCCTGAGTATAGGAAGGTTTTTGTTCGTGGTAAGTGTGTGAATTTTTCTCCTATGGTGATCAATGCATACCTTGAGAGGTCTACTGAGGAGACCCCTGAGCTTGAGGTCACTGAGGACACTATCTGCAAGACAATCACTGATAACAAGATTAGACATTGGCCAAAGCATTTGTCTTCTGCTCAACTGTCTCCTTTGTATGCTGCTTTGAATAGGATCTGTGCTCAAAATTGGACTCCCACCACTCATTCAAATTCTGTTGCATCTGGGTTGGCCAAGTTTATTTATGCTGTGGGGACCAAGTCTCCCTTTGATTATGGCACTTACATCTATTATCAAGTTTTGGAACATGCCAAGTCTTTTGCTATTAAGTTTCCAATTGCTTTTCCTACCCTCCTGTGTGGAATTATTCTTCAGCAACACCCTGATATTTTGATCAGTAGTGATGAGCCCTGCAAGAGGCCTGGTCCTATGGCTTTGGATTGCAGTTTTCTGTCTGAGACACATGATGCTGATGTAGCTGGTACTTCTGTCCGGACATCTGGTGTGCTCTCCAGAAAGCAGATGATTGCTGATCTTACTGAAACTAGTGTGGCCCTTGGAGCTAGGAAGGTGAAGATTGACAAGATCATTGCAGCTTTGAAGGCTGAAGCTGATGCTGAGGGTGAGCAGGATGAGGAAGAAGGAGGAGATAATACTGTTGCTTCTGCTGATGCTACTGAAGATGCCTCTGAAGATTCTGAGGATTTTTGATTTTCTTGTTTTGTTCTGATCACTTTTGATGTACTCTTTTTGATTTTGCTGGTGACTGGGCTATGCCCTGAATTTCTTATGCACCTTGTGTGCTTTTGGTCTGTAATATGCACTCTCTGTGGTTACTATGCACTCTTTATGGTTCTATGCACTTTCTATGCGTATGCCCTATCTGTTGGTTGTCAAAATTTTTGGCTAAAAAGGGGGAGTAGAATTGATTTATGATTTGAAGCTTATATTATGTATGATTACATGTGTTGAGGGGGAGTGTAGTATATGTTGAGGGGGAGTACTGGTACATGCATGTTTTGAGGGGGAGCTATCTTAAGTTTTTTTTGGTGTGTGGAAATTTATTTTTTCCCTTATCTATGTGATTCCACTATATGAGAGTTTATTTCTCTCTGGTTGTTCCTATGAGGCTAGATGTTTGTGTTATCTGGTGCATGCCTCTGATTCTACTTGCAAGCCATCTTTGTCTATTTCTCGCGTGGAAGTAATCTTATTTTATGCTACGATATTTTCTTTCCTTGTTGTGTGCCTATGTTGACGTGAAGGAAATTTTTTTTGTGTATCTCCCAAAGAACTGGCTCTAGAGTGTTTTAGCCAAAATTGTGCCAAAGGGGGAGATTGTTGGGTTTTTGTAGATTGGATACATTTTGCAAAAACATCTACTAGCCAGATGCTGGGACAGATGTGGTAGCATATGGAACAGCATTACGTGAGTTGTGCTTTCGCGCATGCTAGCGCTTTATATTTGTGTACGCAATCTTCCAAAGATTTGCCTGAAGATTTATTTTCCTCTAGCTTGCTGTTCAAGGCGCGTGTATCTGATTGAAGATTTGCTTGAAGTTTTATTTGCCTTGCTATTTGTTCCACAAGATATCATTCTATATTTGGAAGCTTTTTATTATTTCTAGAAGATTGTTTTCAGCTGGACCGGACAATGTCCATGTTCTATTTTGAAGCCCAGACCCGTGGTATTTCAGTATTATATATTTGTGAAGACAAACCCTAGTAGCGTAACTAAAAACCGTGTGTGTTAGAAAAGCGTGTGTTTTAAGGTTTTTAGGGTTTTATTTGTTAATTGTGAGCCTTGCTTGTATCTCCCTGATTCAAGCTAAGGACTGAGTTTGTTTGAGTTGTAATTGTAAGCTGCTCCTAAGCTTTTAAGTACGGAGTGAGTATGTGTCATTAGAGTGTGTTTCACTTGGTGTGTTTTGCGTGTTCAATTACAATACTGTGTGTGTTGCTGGTAGGAATTGAGACGGGGTCTCATATCTAGGAGTTCCTAGATAGAGTTGCCACTGGTAGGGTCTAGGTGCAAAGTCAAGTAGTGTGTCTGCGTTGGTCTTTTCACTAGAACTATAATAGTGGAATCATTCCTGGATTGGTATCCCCCAGAGTAGGAGAGTTGCTCCGAACTGGGTTAACAAACTCACTGTGTACTTTATATTTCCGCTGTGTTCATTTTATTTTGTGCTTTGTTACGCTGTGTTACGTTAATTGTAGTTCTGAGTAGACACGTGCTCGGACAGTTGTGCCAACATTGTGCACAACATATTTCAGTCAGGTTGCCAGGAATTTCAATCAGCATTACAGAAGTCCAAGATTAGTTGTTCCTTTCAGATACCTGAAGATTCTCTTGACAACAGTCATATGAGATTCTCTAGGATCTGATTGGAATCTTGAACATAAACACACACTGAATAAAATACTTCTGATCTACCTTTGAGCCAGTGTCTTCTTTGCTTAAGTTGCAGGTTGGATGCATTGGTGTTGTCATCAATTTACAATCTTCAAGATTGAACTTATTCAGAAGCTCCTTTGTATATTTTGATTGATGAACATACACTCCATCTTTGCATTGGTTAATTTGAATTCCAAGAAAGAACTTCAATTCTCCCATCATGCTCATTTCAAATTCATCCTGCATTAACTTAGAAAATTCCTTGCAAAGAGTGGCATTAGTAGAACCAAATATAATATCATCCACATAGATTTGAACAATTAAGATGTCCTTCTTAAGTGTCTTTCTGAATAGTGTAGTGTCAACTTGTCCTCTTACAAAATCATTTTTAAGCAAGAAATTACTTAGTCTTTCATACCAAGCTCTAGGAGCTTGTTTGAGACCATACAGTGATTTCTTAAGTTTAAAAACATAATTTGGATGTTTTAAATCTTCAAAACCAAGAGGTTGTTTGACATAAACTTCTTCAGAAATGACACCATTCAGAAATTCACTCTTAATCTATTTGATATGAGATGAAATCATGATTAACTGCATAGGAAATAAGTAACCTGATTGCTTCCAATCTTGCAACTGGAGTAAATGTTTCAGTGTAATCAATTCCTTCTTGTTGACTGTAACCTTGAGCTACAAGTCTTGCCTTGTTTATGATCACTTCCTCTTGTTCATTTAATTTGTTTCTGAACACCCATTTTGTTCCAATAAAGTTCTTGTGATCTGGTTTTGCAACTAAATCTCAAACATCATTTCTTTGAAACTGAATGAGTTCTTCTTGCATAGCCACAATCCATCCATCATCAGAAAGTGCTTCATCAACTGTTGTAGGTTCAATCATTGACAGTAATCCAAGCATAGAATCATTTTGTCTGAATGTTGATCTGGTCTTTCTTGGACTATCCTTGTTCCCAATGATTAACCCTTCAGGATGTAAAGCCTTATACTTTAAGGTGTTTTTGGGTGGATTTGTTTCTTGAGATTCATTAAGAACTTGTTCCACAACATGTGTTTCAGAATTATACATTCTATATGCTTTGGATCTCTCAGAGTAACCTAGGAATATACCCTTATGAGCCTTAGCATCAAATTTCTTTAGATAGACTTTGTTGTTCAGAATGTAACAGGTACATCCAAACTGGTGAAAATAAAAACTGCTTAGCTTTCTTCCTTTGAATAAACCATATGTTGTTTTATTCAGAATTGGTCTAATGTAGATTCTGTTCTGAATATAACAAGTTGTGTTAACAGCTTCTGCCCAGAAGTACTTTGCAATGTTAGATTCATGAATCATGGTTCTGGCCATTTCTTGCAAAGATCTGTTCTTTCTTTCTACAACTCCATTTTGTTAGGGAGTTCTAGAAGAAGAGAACTCATGGAGAATTCCATGTTCTTCACAAAATGCCTCAAAAGGTTCATTTTCATATTCACCACCATGATCACTTCTAACTTTCAAACTTTTCAAATCTTTTTCAGTTTGTACTTGCTTGCAGAAGTTATTAAACACGTCATATGTTTCATTCTTGGTTCTGAGGAATTTAACCTAAGTCCAACTACTGTAATCATCAACAATTACCAATCCATACATCTTCTGATTGATTGATGTTGTGCCAACAGACCCAAACAAATCAATGTGAAGTAGTTCTAAGGGTCTGGAAGTAGAGACAGTGTCTTTGGATTTAAAAGAGGTTTTAGTAATTTTTCCTTTCTGCATGATCCACAAAGAGCATCTGAGTGATAGTCAATGTCTGGTAAGCCTCTGACCAGCTGTAACTTGATAAGCTTAGAGATTAATCTCCAGTTAGCATGTCCCAACCTTTTGTGTCATACCCATTTCTCATCACTCACAGATAGAAGGCAAACTACCTTTTGATAAACTAGTTCTGAAAAATCTATCTTGTAAACAATGTTCTTCCTTTTTTCTTTGAACATAATGGATTTATCTTTGTTGTTGATTACTGTACAGGTGTTCTTATCAAACAAGACATCATAACCACTATCACAAAATTGACTTATGCTAATTAGATTATGTCTTAGTCCATCTACCAACCAAACATTATTAATAGTAATAGAGGAATCACCTATCTTACCAGTACCAATGATCTTTCCTTTCTGGTTTCCTCCAAAACCCACAGTTCCTCCCTTTTTCATGGTCAGGGTTTGGAACATAGATTTGTCTCTTGTCATGTGTCGCGAGAACCACTGTCCAAGTACCATGATTTCTCCTTTTCTTTTGCTTTTAAGCACATCTGCAACATAAACAATTTCAGACTTAGGTACCCATATCTTTATGGGTCCTCTTTGGTTAGTTCTGAAATGATTTGGCTTCTTTTGTACCTTGTGTCTGACATTTATAGGTTTAAAAGGTTTCACATAAACTGGTTTAGTATCCTTTGAAGGTTTCATAAACACAGGTTTTTAAAAAATGAGTCTGATCTTTTCAGAGTCTGTGACTTGCTAGTCTTAGGTTCTGATCTTTTCAGAATCTGAACCTTTTCAGGTTTAGATCATGCTTTCCTCACAATCTTAGACTTAGGATCTTTTGGTTTTGATTTCAGCAAAGTCTTAGATTCTGCTTTCATCAACACCTTTGGTTCTAAAGACTTAGATTCTGATTTGTTCAGAACTTCAGACTCAGTAGTCTTAGATTCTGATAAGTTCAGAGTCTCAGCAATGTCTGGCTTGGGTACAAAGTAAGCTTTTAAACCTTTCTTAATGTGGTCAGAACAGGATGGTGTGTTGGTTTCTTTAGGTTTGTTGAAAACATCTTCTGAGAACCCAACACCTTCTCCTTTGTTCCGTCTGACATTGTAAATCATTGAAGCAACTTTGCTTCTATTGATTCCAGTTAAAATGAAATCTTGAAGAGCAATTTCTTCTTCACTTAAAGGCTTGTCAACTTCTTATCAGTCAATTTTACAAGAAGAGCCTTGTTCTCATCTTTTAATTCAGAGATGTAACTTTGAGCTTCTTCATGTTTTCTTTCAAGCAGTTCAAATTCCTTTTTTCAAAGATTTAAATTGATTTGATTTGCTAAGATAATGACTGACAAGATCTTTGACAGTTTCAATAAGTTCAGACCTAGTGAGTTTAGTGTATACCTCATCTTCACCATCTGAGTCTGATTCAGACTCCACATCTGATGACACTGTTGCAACTAAAGCCAAGTTGGCTTCTTCTTCATTCTCACTACCAGATTCATATTCCTTGTCAAGATCATCACATGTTGCCATAAGACTTTTCTTGATCTTGTCTTTGAAGCTTCTGGTCTTTGAATTACTCTTCTTTGATTTTTCCTTTTGCAACTCTGGACAATCAACAATAAAATATCCAGTCTTCTTGCAGTTGAAGCAACCTTTCTGATCTTCTTTCTTAGAACCAGATCCTTTGGAGCCACTGCTTTTGTTGAAGGATTTACCTCTTCCCTTAACCAAATATTGAAATCTTTTAGAAAACATGGCTAACTCTTCAGCATCTAAATCCTTTTCAGAACCATCACCAGAAGATTCTTTATCAATTCATCAGATTTAAGAGCCTTTGCAGCTTTACCTTTTGATTTCAAAGCTATAGATTTGGTCTTCTTAGAAGGTTCATCCTCATTAAGACTTAACTCATGACACTTTAGATAGCTGATAAGATCTTAAATACTTAGAGTATTTAAATCTTTTGCTTACTCTATAGCAGTCACCTTAGGTCTCCATCTAGCAGGTAGACTCCTAAGAATCTTGTTCACATGGTCAGCAGTTGAGTAACTCTTCTTCAAGATCTGAAGTCCAAATACTAGAGTCTGAAACCTTGAGAACATAGTCTCAATGTCTTCATCCTCCTTCATCTTGAACAACTCATACTGTTAAACCCGAAGACTGGCCTTGGCTTCTCTAACTTTCTTGTTTCCTTCATAGTTAGAGCACAAGGAAGTGAAGATGGCCTTTGCTGTAGATTTATCACTCAGCTACAGATATTCATTGTGAGGCAGAGAATCCACAATAATACATCTTACTCTGTGATGCTTTCTGTAAATCTTCTTTTCAGCAGCAGTAAGACTTTTTCTGTCAATGGCTACTCCTTCTTCATCAACTGGTATAGTTATGCCAACTTCAATGATATCCCAGAGGCTATCATCTATTCCAATGATATAACTATACATCTTGCTTTTCCACTAGGAGAATTTTTCGGGATCACTAGTAAACATAGGAGGTTTATGGTGTGAGTGAGATTGCTTATCATCTGTACCATAGTCATATGATACAGCAGCTCCAGATCTAGGAGCAGGTTGAGAGGAACCACCAGATTCATTTGAAGACATGTTTTTCTCAGGATCTTTTCTGACACACTGTTAAGTGATTGAATATCAGAACCGGAGCTCTGATATCAATTGAAGGTGAGAAAAACACAGGAATGAGGTTAAATTGTGTTGGCTTTTTCTTTCTCAAAAACTAAGATTTAGTTCAGCTTCTGATGTATGATCAGAGTCTGAAGCTAAGTTCAGAGTTCAGACGCAACGGATAAAAAGTAAATGAGAGAGAGAGAGAGAAAGACACAAGCAAGTTATCTTGGTTCCTTCCACAACCCGGAAGTAATCCAGTCCCCGTGTCACTTACAAGAGATTTTTCACTATAATCAAAAGATTACAATTGCTCAAGCACAAAAGCAAGAGACTTCCAGATGCTCAAACACACAAGTAAGAGACTTATAATGCTCAAACACAAAGTAATAGACTTCTAAGGTAATCTTAACAAATAAGTTTGAGTTGAACACTTGATATACTATCAGTGGTTTTCACAGTATACAGCACGAATTACAGACTCTAAGACTTAAGAATTTCTAAGATATGAAAGTTGTTGAGAAATTCTAAGTAGTTGATGAGTTTTGAATTTGACAGAGTATTGGCACTTTTCAAATTGGTAGAGTCTTCTTTTTTTCTTTCAAATCTTCAGTCCTTTATATAGAGGAGTAGAGAGACGTTGAGAAGATGCCAACTCATCAAAAGAGTCGTTTGATATGAACTTGATCCAACGTTGATTTGTTCCATGATTTGGACTGCGTACCATGAAGAATACAGTTTGAATCCTTTCCTTAAAATGGATTGATGTCTTTTCCAAGGAGACAAAGTTGCAGAGTACGTTTCTGAGAAGTTTGCAGAGGTCGTGGTTGTACTATGTCCTTGATGACAGTGACATCATTTGACTTTTGATCCTTCAGACTTCAGAGTCTGAGTCTTCAGCCTTCAGATACTGACTTGCAACACAAGCTTCTAACAAATTCCATTGCTCTTAACATGTTCCTTCAGAACCAAACTTTGATTGATACTTGAATAATTTTTAGTCTATGGTCCTGTACACTTTGAACAAGCATTATCATATCCAATTTTCTTTTTAATACCTTGTTATCATCAAAACTTAAAGAGGCATTGTTTACACATTTTGTTCCAACAACCTTTGGCTTCGCCGAGGGTAACCGCGTTGGCTTTATTTTTCGATGGCGGTGAGGTTCATTTGGGGGGGGCAAGGAAGTTTAGGTTTAGAATAGCACAGACAATCTAGGGTTATGTTTAATAGCGATCATTATTCTCACGGTTTTGGGTGATCAGATTATGATGTGGCAAGGCACGGGCGCAATATGGAGGACAGTGTTGTGCGAATGCTGGTTAGGGAGGAACAGTATGCCTCTCACAATCGGTCTCGATAACGGTATACACACTTTGGTTCTGGATTCAAGAGGTTTGTGTCCTTTTATTATACAAATGTGCATGAGTAGATTCCTTATGATTGTTTACGAAAAGGTTTTTAAGTCTGCGGCATGCTGGAGGACGTTTACTTAGCCAGGAAACGCAATGTTAATTGACAAGTTTATTGTTTTGTTTGTTATAGTAATCTTTGAGATGTTGGTAAATTGTCACGGGCTTTGAATAATGTCTACTTGAGGCAATATCGGTTAATGTGAAGGTGGTGTGGTTTGATAGGTTAGATTATTCGAATGAGGTGGCAAAGGAGGGAGGGTCTAAGCTGAGGGAGAATGAAGTTGGAAATCGGGTTTGTGAGGAAGAAAAAAGAAAGACGGAGGGAAAGGTCGTAGGCGAAGGGAGTGGTGATGTTGCGACAAAGGAAAGGGAGTGTAGGGAGCTAGATGTGGTGGTGAGGAAGGGGGAGGTTGAAGGTGTCAAGGGGGTTTTAGGGGAGGGGGTGCATTAGGTGGTGTCAGTGGGGAAGGAGAAGGAGATAGAGGTTTGTAAGGCAATGAATATGTGTGTTGTTGAAGGAACGGTGCAGAATGTTGTAATTGGTAAGTTACATGTGCAACATCAGTCTCAAGGGGTCTCCATTCAAAAACATGTAGTTAAATATCAGTCTGATGAAAATGTTGTGGCTTGGGCTAAAAATGGATTGACTGCACCTGTGATCATTGGAGAAGCAATACCTATAATTCAACAGCGTATTGTGGATGTCGATTTTGAAGACCTATATATTCTTCCTTTGAGAGGGATAGGTGAGATCGCAACGTCGGAAAGCGTTTGGACAAGTTGATCGAGGTCAGGAGAGCCAATAGGGGGATTCGTGACAAGGAGGTTTTGGTTTAGAACAGCACAGACAATCTAGGGTTAGGTTTAATAGCGGTCATTATTCTCACGGTTTTGGGCGATCAGATTATGGTGTGGCAAGGCACAGGAGGAATATGGACGAAAGTGTTGTGAGAACGCTGGTTAGGGAGGAACAGTATGCCTCTCACAATCGGTCTCGACAACAGTATACACACATTGGTTCTGGATTCAAGAGGTTTGTGTCCTTTTATTATACAAATGTGCATGAGAAGATTCCTTACTATTGTTTACGTAAAGGTTTTTAAGTGTGCGGCATGCTGGAGGACGCTTACTTAGCTAGGAAACGCAATGTTAACGAACAAGTTTATGGTTTTGTTCGTTATAGTAATGTTTGAGATGTTGGTAAATTGTCACGAGCTTTGAATAATGTTTACTTGGGGCAATATCGGTTAATGCTAAGGTGGTGTGGTTTGATAGGTTAGATTATTCGAATGAGGTGGCAAAGGAGGGAGGGTCTAAGCTGAGGGAGAATGAAGTGGGAAATCGGGTTTGTGAGGAAGAAAAAAGAAAGACAGAGGGAAAGGTCGTAGGGGAAAGTGATGTAAAATATTTTCACAAGAAAGGGTGGTTTGAATTGTGAACTGTTAAAAATTACCCTTTTTAAATTTTAAGCTAATAATTAGATGTGGTTAGTGAATGAAAGATAATAGTAATAATAATAATAAGGCTTAATTGAAGTTTTGCCCCCTATCTTTTGCCAATTGTGCGATTTTGCACCCCATCCTTTTAATTGAGCGATTTTGCACCCTCTCTTGTACCCCCTTTCTGATTTCATAGCCTCTCATGTGTTTCAGTGTTGATGTGGACAGTGATTAGCGACGTGGCACACGATGATTGGTCCATTTTACCCTTAATGACTTCAGATCCATGTGAAAAGACAAAAATACTTATTTCTTCTTCCTCCTTCTCCAAATGCTTTCTGTTTGTTCCTCTCTCTGAAAAGATCTATTCCCCACAAAAACCCTAACACTGATTGTGCAGCCGGGTGACCAGATTCGGCAGCTGTTTCGATCTCACCGGAGTCCTCTTCTATGATCCTGGCATCCCCAGTCATTAGCTTAGTGACGACGGAGTAGTAGAGAGCGTCAGTATCAGATTGGGATTGGGATTGGGGGTTGGTGGTGGAGGGTTCGAAGATTTGGCGCCATGAACCAGGATCGAGATCTTCTTCGGACTTGTGTGAGTCGGAGTCGCCGAATTCATCCCACTCGGAAGACGAATCGGAATCAGCGGGGACTTCGTCTTTGAAGTCTTCATGGGAAAGGACGAGAACGTAGGGACGAGCGGCGATGGAGAGTGTGAGGAGAGAGAAAGTGAGAAGAGAGAGAGAGAGAAACAACTTGGTCATTGTTGTGTCCGTGTGTGTGTGTTTTGATAATAATTACAACATTCAGAAAGAAAGGAATCAAGAAACACAATGGATTCTCCTGTCATCGAACCTGTTAGGCTACACAATGGAGCTGAAGAGAACAAAGAGGCACTCAGAAAGTCTATAGGTGAAGAGGATGAAGACTTTCAGATTCTCGAGTATCAGGCCCAGAAAGTCTAAGGGTAAAATGGACCATTCAGGGTAAATTCACATTTGGACTGTCCACATCAGCATTGAAACACATGAGGGGCTATGAAATCAGAAAGGGGTAAAAGAGAGGGTGCAAAATCGCTCAATTAAAAGGATGGGGTGCAAAATCGCACAATTGGCAAAATATAGGGGGCAAAACTGCAATTAAGCCTAATAATAATAATCATGTGTGATGAGTGTGTGAAATTTGTGAAACAAATAAAAAAGATGAAAGAAAAAATAACACAGAAAGTTATCCTGGTTCACCCAAACTAGGCTACTTCCAGTCCCCACACGAATGTGAGATTTTCCACTAGGTAGTTGAGTTATAACTTAACCACAACTCCTCTTTTGTCTTGATCTTCCTGATCTTTCTTTACACTGAGCTTTTCTCACTCTTATGTTTACACACTTGTTTTCAACAAGCTTTTTTCTTTACAACCCAATAAGAAACAAAATCTTACTTGGGTAAAATAAAATATCTGTGTTCTGCTAAACAGAGCTCAAAACAAAAGAGCAAAGTTTAGTAAACTTAAAATTGAAGAATAAAAGAGAGCTTTGAATGTATGAGTATTTTTGCTTGTAGCTTCTCAAAATTTGGTGGTGTACTGCCTTGCTATGAGCTTGCTATTTATAGGCAGATTATGCTTTGAAGTTGTTCACTACACGCTCCCTTTCTCACGTGTAACTACTGTACTTAATTTCTTCAATTTTCTCTTTCCATTGCTCCCACGTGTGGTGTAGTTTTAAAAACAACTTGGCCAGGCTTTAACTGATGTAGGTTGCAACTGCATTTTCTTTTATTCCTTTTGTATTACTTGAGCCGTCAGTATGTGGGGAGGCTTTATGCAAGCTAGCACTTCTTTTGCATCATGCCTTTTGCAGCAAAAAGCACTTATTTGTTTGTACTGGTGTACCTCATTGATTGGACAAAGGATGGTTTTAGAGACAAGCCAAAACCATGTTCCTTCCTCTGTATTGCATTTACATGTGTAGAAATTTTCTATTTTTGCCAAAACAACACCAATGTAATTTTGTCCCAATATATTGTGTCTCTTGATTTTCAATTGGTGCCTCAAAATCCATATGTCGAATAAAATGTGTGACAGAACATCAACTGATAATATGAAGTATTTGAGTTCCTTTTGAATACTTTTCCTGTTACTAAATGAAACACTCAAATACACAAGTTAGATGAAAAATAATCAGAACTTATAAATAAAATTTCTTTAAAAAGAAGTTCTGATTTTTGGCTCCCCCTCAAATTGATAATCTTTGAGGTTCCTTTAAACTTCAGACTTCAGACTCTAAACTTCAGACGCTGTTCATCAGACTCTGATCTTCAGACACTGTTCACCAGACGCTGTTCATCAGACTGTGATCTTCAGACACTGTTCATCAGACGCTGTTTATCAGACTCTGATCTTCAGACACTGTTCATCAGACTCTGATCTTCAGACGCTGTTCATCAGACTCTGATCTTCAGACGCTGATCTTCAGATGCTGAATGTCTTTAGATCCTGAATGTCTTTCAGCAAATTTATTTGTGGGTGATAAGTTCAAAACCCAAAATTAAAGGATGGCTTTGCTATTTTCATGACTTTGATTTGGCAAATGATTCTTGTTCTTTCTTGTATTTGAATCACTCAAGAGCACATGTTAGATAACAACTTATTATAAATAATTTAAATATATTTATCATCTTTAAAACTAAAATAGGAATTTAAATTTTATCTCGACATTCTCCCCCTTTTTAATGATGACAAAATATATTTGAATTAACATTTAGTTTATAATAAGGAGTTCTGATTTAGCTCCCCCTTAACTTGATAATTTTTTAGGGTGTATAATGTAGATAGATACTTAGTGTTTTATCAAAAAGCTCCCCCTTAATTTTAGCATTCGAGACTAGAAGAAATTCCTTATAGTTTTAACGAGTAAGAATTCTTTGATTAATGTTAACCAATGCTTACCAAAATTCTAAAGGATGATAATGATAAACTTGCTAGACGATAAAGCTAGATAGTTTTTTAGCATTAAATAACATCAGCCATACATAGCATACAACTTAAATGTTCCAAAAGGCTAAAAACTATAAAAGGATAATTTAGACAATAAGGCAAATCATAATAGAAAGATATCCAAAAAGGAAAAAACAAGGGCAGCAAAACAAGAGATATCCAAAATAGGACAAACATCAGAGCTAAACAAGGGCAATTGTTAATTCAGTTCATGATTTTCTCCCCCTTTTTGTTGTCATCAAAAAGTCGCACAGAGCAGGAGTTGTAAGGAGCAGGAGGCATGACCGAAAAATCAGATGGAGGGGGTGGAATTCCAAAATGAGGGCAGAAAACATTTGTGAGCCAAGTATACAGATTGTTATTCATGTGATAGATCAAATCCAGTTTGTTTGTGGTGATAGGAGGTGGTGTTTCAGCATTGCTAGTTGGAGAGGGAAGGTTGATGTGTGCGGAAGTGCCAGTGTATTTGAAGCTTTCAAACGAGCTGAACGCTGAGGGAATTGTGGGCACTGCATTTTGGGAGGATATTTTGAGGAGACCAAAAGTATCATAAGATTGTGAAGGAGTTTTCAAAAAGTTTTTAAGACATTCAGAACCGAAAATGGCGGAGTTATTAGAGTTGAAAGTTGGTGTTGGAAAGATGACAGAAGGTCCTGCCTGAGGATCCGTAGGACGAGGTAGATCGTTGTCTTGTGAAAGATTGAGATCAAAGGGAAGGGTTGTTGTGGGTATCTTAGAGAGAAAGGAGTTTCTTGGTGTGATTTGTTGAGAAGTACGATGATCATCAACAGCTATGGCATTGACTATGTTATGCAGAGGATTTTCTTCTTCCTCCATGACATCGTCTATTGCTATAGGGAGATCATGCAAATGTAATGCTCCCGGAAAGTCATTCCTCTTCAAGTGAGACACATTTTTGCATGTGAAGAAATTTAGCGGGCAGCTGAATTCTTCACCTTTCAAAGGAATATCATTTGCCTTGAAAACCTTCGTGAGCACCATTGAGTAAGGGAGACCAGAAGTGTTTTTTCCCTCATGCATAGCACAAATCATGTGTTGAATGATGAGGTATGAGAGATTTACCCTTTTTCCTTGCGAGAGATGGTACATTACCATTATATCTGTATCAGAGACTTTGTATTTCCCACCATTTCTTGGAAGAAGACTAGTCCATATTTTTTTTCTTTTATCCTTTAAAAAGTGTAACAAACTAGATGAATATATTTATACATACTTTTTTATTATCTCAATTATACCCTTAAACAACTTTTTCTATAATAAAGATTGTTGTTGGTGTCATTAAAAAAAATAAGAATTTAGATTATATTTTTTTTTTGTTATATTGTTGGTGTCATTCAAATAGATAATCATAGTTAGTTTGATTTGTTATAATTTTAAAGCAACAAACATTTATATTTTTAGTTTTAACTTTTAATCAAAATAAAAATTTCATAAAAAAAACACCGTTCATAATTTTCAAACGTTAGCGCAATGAAAAGAGCGGAAAGATGAGCACTCGAGTGCCCGTCTTTTCGCTAGTAGTAGTAGGAGTAGTAGTAGTAATAATAATAATAATAATAATAATAATACTACTAATAATAATAATAATAATAATAATAATAATAATAATAATTTATATTATTATATACTATATCTATACTATATACAAAGAAAATAACCCCTTTCAACTCTTTTGAGCTGACTTTTTCTCTTTCCAAAATGCCCTCAATTTTCAATACAAATAACACATGTAACAAATAGATAAGAATAAATTTAAATATTAAAAAAATCTAACAAACACGATATATATATATATATATGTCTGTTTTTTTTTCCTTTATCATTTAAAAAGTGTAACAAACTAGATGAATATATTTATACTTACTTTTTTATTATCTCAATTATACCCTTAAACAACTTTTTATATAATAAAGATTGTTGTCCGTGTCATTAAAAAAAAAAGAATTTAGATTATATTTTTTTGTTATATTATTGGTGTCATTGAAATAGATAATCATGATTAGTTTGCTTTGTTATAACTTGAAAGCAACAAACATTTATATTTTTAGTTTTAAACAAAATCAAAATTTCATAAGAAAAATCACCGTTCATAATTTTAAAACGTTAACGCAATAAAAAGAGCGGAAAGATTGACACCCGTCTTTTCGCTAGTATATATAAAGGAAGTAGATTGTTTTGAGCTGACTTTTTCTCCTTCCAATTATACCCTTAAACAAATTTTACATCATAATGCTATTTTGTTGATGTCATTAAAAAATATAAAAATTTATATTATATTTGTTATATTTTTTTGAAAGATATTATGTTTGTTATATTGTTGATATCATTGTAAAAAATAAGTATAATTTGTTATAATATGAAAATACAAAATATATATTATCTATACCAATTATCGTAATTAAAATCAAATTAATTTTAATCAAAAGTTCATAAAAATTATCGTAGTTCATACGCATTAGCGCAATAAAAAGAACGGACATATCTTACGTGTGTTAATTTAATAATAATAATCGGAGAATTCGGATTTTGACAATATTCCTGGCTTATAAACTCTTTAGGTGCGCTTATAACGAGTTAACTCACTGGATTTTGTTATAAATATAATTACCAATCTAATTAGAAACTTAGTTTGCATAACCATTTCCGTCTCTCCTCTCGTTTCTTCTCTTTGCTCTCTTCTTTCATTCATCGCCATTCTTCTCTTTCTCACAGCAACAATGAGTGGAATAAGTAAAAAAAAATCATCGAATCTTCAACAACTTCGTATGGAACTAAAAAGTAGAAAATACAGAAGATATAACCCATATATAAGACCCCAAACCCTAAACCCGCAAACAAAACCGTTTTCTTCCCGCTCAAGTTTCACCCCCTCAACCTCTTCTTCAACTTCTCTCCCTCGCTCTTTCCCTAACAGAATACATCACCAACCTCCACCGCCACCACCTCCCGTCGCACGTGAGCGATGTACCAGATGCCGGACCTACCTCTCCGCACCACATGGCGTGGTGGAGTTACCGTGTCCGATATGTCAAATGCCGCATGTGTTCGCACGTGTTGATTCGTCTGCAGTGAAAATTCGGTGTTTCGTCTGTAAGGCGCTTGTGAATGGACCGAGTAATTTGGTGCAGTTTCCGTGTCCGATGTGTTTTGTTATTCTTGATGTTCGTGATGCTGCTCGTGAACAAGAAGAAGAAGTTAACGAGGTGAAAAAATTGCTGTGGAATTTTTATGTAGTTTATTTGATTTTGACCTAATTTTGTGCTCATGCGAGAGTGATTTAATTAGTTGTTGTTAAGTGATGAGTGTGTGTGTGTGCGCGTGCGGGGTTTAGAACTTAATTTTGTAGCTTATAAAATAAGTTATTTCTTAGGGTCTTGATTTGTTGCTTAATAATGATTTTTGTATTGCTTGATAATTTTGTAACATATAATGATTGTTGTATTGATTAGAGAGTGATTTTAGATTGTTTGTGTCACTTATTTTTTATTAGTTCCTATTAGGGGCTTGATTGGAACTTATTTTGCAGCTTATAAAATAAGCACTTATCGTATAAGTGTTTACGAATAAGCTATTTCTATAACACAAGATAAAATTAAGTCAAACTGTTTTTGCATGATCTATAAGCTGTTTTTGTAAGCTATTTGGAGAGCTTCTAAGCTGGAAATAGTTTCTAAAATGTCATCAGTTGTTTTCATAATTTTTCCCAAAGAGACAGTTGGAAAACAATGTGTGTTGGAGAAGGATTTAGAATAAGAAACGAAAAACAAATCAATGAATGACTTTGTCAATTTCCTTTTAAGGGTTTGATTGATGTCTTGGGAAATTTCAATTGTATATCTATTTATTTTTGCTATCCTTGTATTTGTGTCTCATTTTTTTTGTTGTAAATATTAAAATATATCAGCTGGTTGAAGAAGTGGAGCAGGAAGAAGGTGATGGAGGTAGCGCCGGAGAAACATTTACAGATTATGTGAGTTAAAGACTCTAGGTCTAGGGAGCAAGTTATGTTAACTTCGTTCTGGTTAATTTATCGAATGGTACATTAAACTGATATCAACGTCTCTTGTTATACAGCGACCATCCAAGCTATCTATCGGACCTCCACACCCAGATCCAATTGTAGAGACATCTTCCTTGTCTGCAGTGCAGCCACCCGAGCCTACTTATGATCCAATGATTAAGAATGATTTGGAACGTTCAAAGGCTTTGTCATGCTTGCAGATCGAGACATTGGTCTATGCTTGTCAGGTTTCTCTCACCACATGATTGAGTATCGATAATAAATAATTATATATAATTACAATTTAATTTTCATATGTATGATGCTTCTTTGCATGGTAGAGACACCTTCAACACATTCCCAGTGGTGCTAGGGCAGGATTCTTTCTTGGAGATGGAGCTGGTGTAGGTAAAGGTCGAACAGTTGCTGGGCTAATATGGGAGAACTGGCACCATGGAAGGAGAAAAGCCTTGTAAGTTTAGGTCACAGTTTGTTCATGAAATCATGGGCATGCTTTTAAGAATTGAGATAAACATTCACTTTTCAAAGTGCTTTATTGTGCATGCAGACATACTTGTTTGTAATTTCAACTTGCAGCGGGTCTTTTAATTCCTATTTTCATGTTCCAATAATCTTACGCAGGTGGATTTCTGTTGGTTCAGACTTGAAGTTTGATGCCAGAAGGGATTTGGATGATATGGGTGCAAGCTGCATTGCAGGTATGCTTTTTGGGTTTGTAAACTAAAGTCCTATGATATGGTTAACTTCTTTGATAGTTTGATGTAATTATCATATTATTATCATAAACGTAATGCTATTAATCACCGATAGATGGGGTTCAGTTTCAGTTGTAAAGGAATGAGTTAAAAGTTAGTAATAATGAAGTGAAATGGTTATTGTAATTGTTTTTTCACTATTTTGTATATTGCAAGATTTATTATGCATTTAATATATTTCTTTCTTGAATCTGTCCAGTGCATGCTTTGAATAAACTGCCTTATGTTAAGCTTGATTCGAAGTCTGTTGGAGTTAAGGAGGGAGTTATTTTCTCGACATACAGTAGCCTCATAGCATCATCTGACAGAGGTCGTACCCGTATGCAACAGCTTGTGCAGTGGTGTGGACCCGAGTTTGATGGTCTTATAATTTTTGATGAGGTATCTGACTTTTTTGAATGGAAATTATTCCTATTATCAATTGGTATTTCTACTGTTTAAAATAAAATTGGTATTTCCACTGTTTAATTTTGAAGGATATTATTATTAAGTGGTATTTATATTTATTTACTTTTCATTGCTGAAGTGTGTGAGTGGCTTCATTACAGTGTCATAAAGCAAAGAATTTGGTTCCTGAAAAGGATAAGAAGCCAACGAAAACTGGTCAGGCAGTACTTGCTATACAGGTTTGTACACTCTAGTTGTGTTAATGTTCACTTCAAAATGAAATAATTAGTTTTGAGTGTACAGATTATTCCAAGTTCTTTCTTTAAAATTTGACAGGCTCAACTACCTGAAGCTCGGGTTGTCTATTGCTCAGCTACTGGTGCATCTGAACCTCGCAATATGGCTTATATGGTTCGACTTGGCCTTTGGGGAGCTGGGACTTGTTTCCCAGAATTTGGTGAATTTTTAGGTAGTGTTCTTTCTCTTATCTTTACTTTTTTCTTTTCAAAATAGTAAGTTACCCTGTAATTGGCCCTTCCCCTGTAATTGTTTAAAGTTAATAAACAAGTGATGAATCCAGGTGCTCTTGAGAAAGGGGGTGTTGGAGCTCTAGAACTAGTTGCAATGGACATGAAAGCAAGGTTATAATATTTCTACAAACACATCCACTCTTAGCCATATGCACCTATATGTATCTGAAAGATATATTATTCTGCTTCATTTTTTCTAATTTCAGGGGGATGTATTTATGTCGCACGCTTAGCTACAAGGGTGCTGAGTTTGAAATTGTTGACGCGTCATTAGATGATAGAATGATGGTATGGCCGACTAATCTCTTCGGAAATATTGATGGCAACTCTTTACTTGTTCTTTCTCTGTAGATAATAAAACGAAGAGAAAAAATTTAATTGCCTTGCTTTATTAATAGTAATTACCATTACTTGTGTATTAAGCTATTGTTATAATAGAATTTCGACATCACGGTCTAATAGGTAGTGCAGATCTATATTTTGTTTTACTCATTCATTGGTCTTTTGAATTCAGTGTTCTCATCTAGTAATGTATGTTCTTATCAATTTTCTTTTGAATTCAGTATGCTTGTCTGATTATGTTTTCTTTTTTTTCAAATATTGTAGCATGCGTATAAAATGGCAACAGAAGTTTGGGTGGATTTGCATGAGGAGTTGCTGTCTGCCGTTGCTTTATGTACAGAAGTATCCAGCGACAAAATTAATACTAGAAAAATATGGGCATTATATTGGGCAAGCCACCAGGTATTAAGTCTAAGTTGGTTCCTGGAGACAAGTTCTTCATCTCTATTAGAAATTTATTATTTATTGAAGTTTTTGGATTGTCCCTTTTCCTTTTAAAACTGTAGAGATTCTTCAGACATATGTGTATGTCTGCTAAAGTCCCTACTGCAGTGAGACTGGTGAACCAAGCATTAACGGAAGACAAGTGTGTAGTCATAGGTCTGCAGAGTACGGGGGAAGCAAGGACAGAGGATGCTGTTTCAAAATATGTGTGTATTTGAATCCATTTTCATTTAACTTAAAAGCATATTTCCTGCATTTCATTTTCTTTATGTGTTATTTATTATTTTGGGTAGGGCTCTGAACTTGAAGACTTTATTTCTGGACCTCGTGAGTTGCTGCTAAAATTTGTTGAAGACAATTTCCCATTGCCAAAAAAGCCCGAACTTCTCCAAGGTATCTACATGCCGTGTTTTGTTATATAAGTTTCATTTATTTTCATAATTTTGCAATTATTAGTTTTCATTTTTAATTCAGCAGACGACGGTGTAAAAGAGCTTCAAAGGAAGAGGCACTTGGCAAGTCGTGACGTTTCAGGAAAATCTAGAGTCAGAAAAGTAGCCAAGTGTCAGCCTCCTAGTGATGCTGAAAGTGGTGAAGAATCTGAAAGTGAGTTTAAAACAAATTTTTATTAAACTTTTGCAACTATCATTCTGCATGTTATTCTTCAAGTATACGGCAACCCTTTCTCATGTATTAATGCAGACTTATTTTCAGCCTTTATATGGGGTGAGAAAGGGTGCAGATCAACTACATTGTTTTTAAAAAAGTTATCAAATATATAAAGATACATATATTGTTTTTAAAATTCTCTAATTTTTTTGTTATCCTTTATCAATGAGAGAATTTATTCAAAGAGGATATATGTGGAACCATTTGATTTTACCATTGTTTAATGCAGTTGCCCCTGGTCTTGAATCTTCCGACCCTGATTATGAGTTTCCGAAATGTGAAATTTACAGTACTAAAGAGGTAATTTTTTTTATTAATTATTCTCTGAAAAAACTTTCTTGAATTTCCTTGATGCCATATGCATAGGATTCACATATTTTTCTGTGCAGGAAAGGGAAAACTTGTTGCAGTGTTCCCACTGTGGAAAATACGCTCATCAATCATGCTTCGTTCCCCCAATTGGTGATTTTGTTCTTGAGAAATGGGCATGTGATTTGTGCAAGGATAAAAGTGACAAATATCTCCCTCCTGGACCAAACATAATTGAACTCCATAAGAGGTTTAAAACTTATAATTTGTTTTAATTTGGCACTCTGGTTTCAATGTCATAATTTATCATTTTATGCTAGATAACTAGTTTTAATAACAATTGTAGGCCACCATTTCCTGAATCAACAACAATCCACAAAAAGTTAGATAAAAAAAAAGTATGATAGTGATTATTATTTTCATGGGATTACTGCAGTTATGACACAGCCATGGAGTGCAGGCACAAAATATTAGAGAGGATTTGTGCTTTGAATCTTCCAAACAATCCGTTGGATGATATTATTGACCAGGTAATGATCATTTGTTGATTCATCCCCGTCTTCCTCTTTAATGGTACCTTCCCTTAACGATGCTTATCAATCATAGTTGTTTGTCCAATAGCAGTTAAGTAACTTCTATGAAAAGATGCCTGCTGTAGAAGTTTTATGTTGTATAATTAATGTTATATACCAAAGTATAGTTCTTTTACCGGATTCTATAAATGAATTTTTAATGCAGTTAGGAGGTCATGACAGCGTTGCAGAAATTACTGGAAGGAAAGGAATGCTTGTGAGGGCCCCTAGTGGAATGGGTGTGTTTTATCAGACTCGAAATACGTGAGTTTCAAAATGTCACCATATCTACTCAATAAACATTGTTTCATGCTAGCTGAATTAGTAGTGTTTTTCTTGCCCTTTAGAAAAGATGTCACTGCCGATATGGTCAACATGAATGAAAAAAAGCTCTTTATGGAAGGTAAGAAGTTAGTGGCTATCATCTCTGAAGCAGGATCAGCTGGCGTTTCGTTGCAGGCAGACCGAAGAGTAAAAAATCAGGTAGTCAAACTTCTTGAAATATTTCTATCCCTTGAATCACCAGTGTTTTCTGTCCTATTATTTTGATGGTTTTTGGCAAATAGTCTGCTCAGAAGCGAGTGATATTATATTATTTTGTGAACTTTACAATTGTTTTATTCTTCTTTTGCTGTTTTTACCTTTGACCTTTACAAAATAGAAAAGAAGGGTTCACTTGACTCTAGAACTTCCGTGGAGTGCCGACCGAGCAATTCAACAGTTTGGAAGAACTCACAGATCAAATCAAGTCTCAGCACCAGAATACAGGTCACTAAGAATTATTTATTAATTTGGTTTGTGAATTTTGCATAATGATAAAATAAGTTTCATTGATTAAAATACTCTCATTAACAAAAGTAGTTAGGTAGATTGACATACAATAACTGAGAATATTGCTCCAGAAAAGGTAATAATGCTTCATTGGTTACTATAAGATCAGAGAGAGTAAGGTCGAAGCACTTTAAATCTGATTTAAAATGGTTGCAGTGACAGGTGCTGTTGTTTGACGCGATTTCATATCCTTATAAATTTTCTTCAGGTTACTATTTTCGAACCTTGGTGGAGAACGCCGGTTTGCATCAGCTGTTGCTAAGAGATTGGAATCCCTTGGAGCTTTGACTCAGGGAGATCGTAGGTAAATTGGATTCATCAGTTGTGCTTTCAATGAGCCAATATGGATAAATTTTATTTATAATCTTAGTCAATGTTGTTCCTGACTGCCTGTGAACTTTACAGGGCTGGACCTTCGTTAAATGCATATAATTATGATAGTGAGTATGGGAAGAGGGCTCTGGAGCTTTTGTACAGTGGAATACTGGGAGAGGTATCTAATTTTCGTTTAAAATAATAGATGTGCATATTGACTATAAGTTTAATAAGAAATGAACAAGTCCAATCCATCAACTGATAAATGTAATTATGTAGGATCCTCTTCCTGTTGTACCTCCTGGATGCTTATCCGACAGACCAGATACAATCAAAGATTTTATTATGCAGGCAAAAGCTGCCCTTGTTTCAGTTAAAATTTTTAAGGACGACGGTCTTGGTAATCATTGTTTTCCCTTGTCTAATATTAGATTGAATATCTAATCAAAATGTATTTATGGTTTCATGATTTACTGATGTGAAGTTTATGATACCACAATATCTTTATTTTTCCTCGTTATTAATTGTTGGCTTCTTATATTTAAAGGAGTAATATGGATTGCGACATGGATGATAAAGATAAACGCAATATTCGTCGATTTCTTAACCGGCTTTTGGGAATAGCTCCTGAGATTCAGAATAGGTTTTGTATTTTGTGAATGAATTGATTTGGTACGTCAACTTTCAACATTTGGTTCAATACACTAATTTTTTCGGTATCAACAGGCTATTTGAGTTATTTGTGAATATTTTGGATCTTCTTGTTCACAAAGCTCGCATTGAAGGTAACTTTGACACAGGCATTGTTGACTTGAAAGCTACTGTCATTGAACTGCAAGGGACTCCAAAGGTATTTATTTTCCTCCTAAACATCTGGCTGCCACTCTTTTTCGTATGTTTATGCATAGAAAATTTAAGACTGAAGATAAATTTCCTTTGATGCAGACAGTCTATGTTGATCAAATGAGCGGGGCTTCAACTGATTTGTTCACATTCACCTTGGATCGTGGGATTTCGTGGGAGGTGCATATGCTTTCTCAAATGTTCTAACTAAATTGTTCTTTACTCTAACATACATATTTTGCTGATATCATTTACGCCTCAGTTGGCAAATACAATGCTCCATGAGAAGCAGAAGGTTGGAGTTTTTTCAGCTGGTGACGGATTCTATAAGTCCAAGAGGGAGTGGTTGGGAAAACGTCATGTTATTTAGCATTTGAAAGGTATCATTTCTAGTGTTTGTCGTCCTTGTTGTGTAACTATTCGATAGAATTGAATTTGGTGACTTTTGCTTATATTTGAGGCCAAGAAATTGTGATGAATTTTGCTTATAAAGAAGGCCGGAGGGAGTACATAGTAAAGATTTCTGGTTTCATTTACTGATGTCATTATGTTGGTTTTTGTTTCTGTTCAGTTCTGCTCCATCTATGTATAAGATAGTTCGTCCCACTACCGGAGAATCAACTCGGTATGTATTTCAGTTACTTGTCCTCCTTTTAGTTTAATATTCTTGTTTACCCATTTTCCCCTGCAATTGTAGGGATATGCATCTGGCAGAATTAACTTTAAAATATTCAAAAGTTTCTTCTTTGAAGGAGGCCCAAATTGGTTGGGAAAACGAATATGAAGTTTCATCTAAACAGGTATACATACCATAAGTTATTTCTCGTAATTGTAACTTCATGCGAGGAAACTGATAAGAACAGAGTAAAGATGAAACTATTTAGTATTTAAGAACGGGAGTAATCCCTTACGGTAAGAGACTAGCTTACAGTTGAGACTCTCCTCAATGAGTATGGAAACCAGAACACAGAACAAAGCAGTAGATAGGACTCACCTCTCTGAGATCAGCAGGTCTGTCCAACCAGATTTCCGAGTATGTCCATCAATTCCAACACTTCCCCGTCCCCTCGGTGACACCTGTCCCCCTTGCAGCTATTTTTCTCAAATGAATTATCCCCCTCTAGCTGGATATGTCCCATCATTATCTCCAGGCCTTCTCCTAATTGGACATGTTTCTTGTTCATTCATGGTTGTGAACTTGTGGCCTAATTGGCACACATGGAACTGAACCATTCATATTTTAGCGATTTTAGGATAAGATAAAGTTGTATTTTACCTTGCTGTATCATCTATATAATTTAGAATCCCATCTGTATGTGCATGTGCACTATATGCATGTTGGTGTGAATGCACTCACTCATTTGGTCATGGGGGTGAGAAAACTATTGTAGATTTTTCAAATTCACATCATCTCACATTTTGACTTATTACTTTTGTTTGTCAGTGCATGCATGGTCCTAATTGTAAGAATGGCAAGTTCTGTTCAGTTGGCTCAAGACTTTCAGCAAGTAAATGTCCTAGGTGGCGTCATTTTTCCTATTTGGGGAAACATATTAAAGGCGATTTTCTAAGAAGGTATTTCACCAACTCATAAAGCGTTCATGAGAAAGAACATATTTTGCAGATGCTAAAATTATTAATTTCGCGTATGATGTTATCGATTTGTCACTTTATGATATCGTCTATATCTGATCATAATTGTGTGGAACTTGTAATAGATAGCTTTTGTTGTGATATAGTATGAAAAACTAACTTTTATAGTAACTTTGGAGCTGAGAAACTTTCTTTTTAATGAAAAATGTGCTGATTTTGTTGAGCCTCTGGTTGATTGTTTACTCATAGAGCATTATAATAGTCATTTTATCATGCAAATTACTTCTAATTGCAAATAAAAATATGTACAGTCCCGACAAATGCTTAATAGGCTACGCGTTGTTCGTGTGGAAACTACATCAGATAACAACAGACGTGTCGTAGGGCTTTTTGTCCCTAACGCAGCAGTTGACACTGTACTCCAAGGTTTCTTTCTTTCTCTGTCCATCCTAACACCTTTTCTAAAGAGCACACCTGCACATGTGCCTGCTTTGATGGTTTGTTTTCACAGAAGAAATACTTCCCATAACAATCTATATTATGTTCAAATTTTAAAAAAAAAAAAAAATGCTGCAATCATGTTTCAATCAATAGCTTAAGGGCCTAAATTTATCAATATCCTAAATTTATCTTGCACATACAAACATGCATACACATGTGCGAAGAGTTTAAGAAGTTTTTTCTTTTTGTGATGCTATTTTTTCTTTAGTTTCTGCTGGCTCCCAAAGGGTTATACCGATATATGATTTTGGTGTGATGGCAAATTATTTTTTGTTGCAAATGTGGCTTAGACTTCTGTTTGAATTTTTGGTCAAATTCTTTTCTCCAAGGTTATGTGTATACTTATATATTTGCTTTTGACATCTGTAGATTTAACATTTGTTATAGTATTGGATGATTGACCTGAGGTACCCGGCGTCTCCCTTTCTTGAAGATCACTAGCACTTTTTGCTTTATGTAAAGGCTTAAGTTTGTTGATAAATTTGTGGAAAGGAAAGAACACGTGCTCATTGAGATGCAACACAATTGTGCAATCTCCATTTCAATCTTTTGATTACATCATCCAGTTTTGTTTATAATTCAAAGTTGTATATCTTATGGGTGATCTTGACATAGGTAAAATACTATAGATGGCTTACCTTTCACATGATACATGAACTCTGTTGTTCACATGCTACACATTATTAATTTTGTTTGAAAAATCATATGCTACATATTATAACTAGAGGTAAAATACATATTTCTTTTTTGTAACACTTATTGTCTCAAACTCATAAAAGTACTTGCAAACAAACATAAGTTGTATCACTATCATAAAAGGAGCATCAACATTGTAGTCACTACAATAGAGCCTTGGCATCTGAGTACCTTGCCTATGAAGTTTCTTTCGATTTGTAACTACATCTTTTCCTGCAATTATAGCATGCATGGCATATCTAAAAGCTCCATAAGCTTCTTCAGAAATTCTAGTTTGAAAACCAACTAGTAGAATTCCACTATCGACAATGTTTTGCTTAGTTGATGTAGCATATGCTTGAGAAGCTCTTGCGCAATATTGTTCACCAGCTTCAAGATTCCACTGCACTATGGCCTTGACTCTCACAACCATGAAGTTTGTCTTGACAAACTTAAAGAAGTTCTTCACTTTAGGACTAGCATCTTCCCCGAAGATATAAAATAGTGTAGGTCGTAGTTCTCCAGTTTCTATACCATTTTTCCCAGCTTTAGCATGTCAATAAGAGTTGAAAGAGGCAAAGACCTACTATTTCCATATATGTGGTCTCCATGTTGAAGTTCCACAAGTTTTTCTCCAATATTACTGTGAAAAAGGAATATATTTCAAAGTTCTAAATAATTTACAACCACTAATGTGTTTATATAGGCTAATGTAACTTGATGGGCAAGACTACTAAACTAATGGGTCCAATACTCATAACCATTAATAATATAATTAAAATAAATTATTTACAACACTTCCCCTCAAGCTGGTGAATAAATATCAATCATTTCCAGCTTGGAAACAAATTTTTCAAAGTTATTGTTGTTCAGCCCCTTTGTTAGAAGATCTGCAAGGTTGCCTTGGGAAGAGACTTATGGAGTGCAAATTAGACCATTGTCTAACTTTTTTTTTGATAAAGTGTCTGTCAACTTCAATATGTTTGGTTCTGTCATGCTGCATGCTGCACTTGATTATGGGCAATGCTAATAGCAGATTTATTATCACAATAGAGCCTCATTGGTTCATCAATCTTTATCCTCAAGTCTTCCAAGATGATTCTCAGCCATAGTAATTCACATATCCCCTGTGCCATTGCCCTGAACTCTGCTTCAGCACTAGATCTGGATACTACACTTTGTTTTTTACTTTTCCAAGTCACAAGGTTCCCACCCAGGAAAGTGCAATATACTGTAGTCGATCTCCTATCCACAATTGACCCTGCATAGTCCCGCATTCGTGTATGCTTCAAGTCCCACAACTTCCATTCCTTTCGAACAAAATTCCTCTACACCTGGGGTTTCTTTCAAATATTGCACAATTCGAAGTGTGGGCTTGTAAATGAATCTCCTTTGGTTGGTGCAATGAATTGGCTGACTAAGCTTACAGCAAAAGAAACATCAGGTCTAGTATTTGATAGGTATATAAGCTTGCCGACTAACCTTTGATACATTTATTTATCAACTGCAACATCTTCTTCTGCATTCCCCAACTTCACATTTGGATCAATTGGTATACTTGCAGGCTTGCATGTTGTCTTGCCAATCTCTTGTAGAAGATCAGTAATGTATTTCTGTTGAGATATGAAAATTCCTTTCTTAGAGTGAGCCACTTCAATTCCCAAAAAATACTTTAATTTTCCCAAGGTCTTGATCTCAAACTCTTTGGCTAAGTGTTGGCCTAACAGTTTTTGCTCCTCTTTGTCATACCCCATTTTTTGACTCATTTTTCTTTTTCTTATTTTTTATTTTTTTATTATTTTATTGTTATTTTCCTTTTAATATTATTACTGTTTTTTTTTTCATTATTTTATTTTTATTCTTTACTCTTATTTTTACTTTTATTTCTACTATTGTTACTACTATTATCTTTTTCGTTATTATTATTATTATTATCATCATCTTTATTATTATTATCATTATTATTATTATCATTACTTTTATTATTATTTGTTTTATTATTTTAAAGAAAATAGAAAAGAGAAAAAAGAGGATTTCGCAGAGCCAAGTTCTAATCGCTCTGCGAACTTTGCGATGAATTTCGCAGAGCGATGTTATAATCGCTCTGCGAATTTTGCAGTTTTTTGATTTTCTGATTTATCTTTCTTTTATTTTTATTATTATTATTATTATTATTATCATCTATTATTATTATTATAACTGTTATTATTGTATTGTATTGTCTGATTCACAAAGAAAGAAAAGAAAACATGTGGCAATGCAAATCAAAGAAAGAAGGAACTTGTGCCAAGAGAGCATGTGCCAAGCAAGTTGGCTGCCCTTGGGCAGCACTCATCCCTACCATTTGGCCTGCTACTGACCCTGCTACTTTCCAGCAAGCACCTTGCTCTTTTTCTTCCTTCCTTCTCCACCCAAAACCAGTCAAACATAGCTGCCAATTGCTTGCCCAAGGTCTGAAATTGCTGACCCTGTTTCAGCATTCTTTCTTTCCTTCTCAGAACAGCACACTTGTTCCTTTTGTTTCTCCCAACCTCTGCACAAACAGCACACTACTTTACTGTTTGTCTTCTCAAAATTGCAAGGATCAATCCCAAAGGGCAGCTCAAGTTGCAAACAGCCCATGCTTTCTCACTTTTCCAGCAATTTCTGTCAGAAATCAGCTTCATTGGTTGCTGAAATTGGCCAAAGTCTTGACCATGATCACAAGGCAATGTCACCTCTTCCCTTTTGCATTAAATGCAAAGCAAATAGCCTGATTATAGCCCACAAAAACAGCCTGGTTCTAGGGATTTTTCATGATGACATTTGATCTCATTTTGCCTATAAAAGCCATGCATTGCTGCAGGATTATGGACAGATTTTTTGAGTTCTTAAGCAGTGAATTTTACACAATCCAAACCTTCTTTGACATACATTTTAGACAGCTTTCTTTGAGCAAGTTTAGAAAGAATTCTAGGAGGAAATTCTAGAGCAAATTCCATTCCTTTCTTTCACAAATTATCCCAAACTAGCACAAAGTAACCAAGCAGCCAAAATAGCCACAAAAACCTCATACAAAGAGGGAAGAACAATAGCACAATATCATTGTTCTTGCTGTTTGCATTCATCAAACACTTCCAGCTTTGCAAAACCATCATCATCCAAATTCTGAGGTTCTGACTTGAAGATTCAGAATCTAAGAGGATTAAAACTCATTTTGGTTCAAGACATAACAAGGGTTTTTGCATACATTTGGAAATTCACAAGTTTAAATAGTTAACTTGAGTAACAAGAAACTTGTTCATTTTCCAAACTTGAACTTGAACCAAACTTGTTCATTTTCCAAATTTGAACTTGAACCAAACTTGTTCATTTTCCAAAAACTTGTGCATTTTTTTTCAATAACTTATTCATTAAGTTTCAAAACCAAACTTGAACAACAATTTTGTTCATGATTTTTTCAATAAACTTGAATTTGAATCAAACTTGTTCATTTTTCAACATTAAACTTGAACAATAATCTTGTTCATTTTTTCAACATTAAATTTGAACAACACTTGTTCATTTTTCACAAACTCGTTCATTTTTCAATGAGTTTCAATAACCAAGTTTTTTGTTTACTTTGGGATTTCTTAAGTTTCAATAACAAACTTGAATGAAAAAGGAGTGGTTTGACGTATGTCTCTCCATTCCCCGATTGAACAAACACTTGATGTATGTCTCGTTGTTTAGACAATCGTCATTTTTTTCAAACTTCACCAAAATACATTTTAAGTTTCAAACAATAAATTTGAATGAAAAAGGAATGGTTTGACGTATGTCTCTCCATTTCCCGGTTGCACGAATACTTGACGTATGTCTCGTTGTTCGGGCAATCGTCATTCTATTTTCAACGCATCCAACACACCAAAACCTATTCTCGGCCCCGTGGTCAATTCAAACCTTTTCACGCCCATGTGCGTTTTCAAACGGATACCATCGCCCAAGTGCGAGTCCGTCCCTTTTTACCCTCATTACGCTACCCTCATAACAGTAGTAGGTAAAACTTTTTATCGTTCTTCATTAAGCTATCATCACAACGATAGTAGACCATGCTCTTTTTCCTTTAAAGCAAACTTTTTCGCCCGAGCACGATCAAATCTTTTTTTCATAATTAAAATCAATCAACACACAAACTTTTGCTACAAAGAACTACGTAGCTTTGATTTCTCCATCGCACCGGGAGATACGTAGGAGCAAGATTCGCATCTTGTCAAGCACATTAATAAAAAATATCATTTTCCCCTTTTCTTTATTCCCTTTATATATATTTAAGCATAGCAAGCAAAACTTTAAAAACACTTTAGCCTTAACTAACTAGGAGGTTCCCGTTGAGTACAACGGATGTGAGGGGTGCTAATACCTTCCCCTCGCATAATCGACTCCCGAACCCAAAATCTTTAAAAAACGTGGTAATTTAGAACTTTTTCCCCTTTTCCCCGAAAAATTAAAAGTTCAGTCGTGAATCAAAATTAGTGAGTCAACGCTTATCCATAGCTTGATCTCCGAAATTCGACGCGACACTCTTCATCATCACTTGTCACTATAATGTCATCCACATATACCAGCAACACTGTTACTCCCCTCTGTTTCAGAGTGTTTGACAAATAAAGTATGGTCTCCTTGGCTTTGTTTGAAGCCCAAACCTACCATAACTTTAATGAATCTACCAAACCATGCACGTGGTGATTGCTTTAGTCCATATAAAGCCTTTTTTAACTTGCACACGGTGTTGACAGTAGTATGTTCAGCGTATCCAGGGGGCACATTCATGTAGATCTCTTCTTCAAGTTCTCCATGAAGGAAGGCATTTTTCACATCAAATTGGTGCAAATTCCAGTTGTAGTTAGCTGCTAAAGATAATATCACCCTGACAGTATTCATTTTTGCAACTGGAGCAAATGTCTCTACGTAACTACTCCATAAGTCTGAGTGAATCCTTTGGCTACCAATCTTGCCTTGTATCTCTCAACAGAACCATCAGCCTTGTATTTTACAGTGTATACCCATTTGCACCCTACAGGTTTCTTTCTATTTGGTAAAGTAACCAGTTCCCAAGTATTGTTCTTATCAAGTGCCTCCATTTCCATGTCTATGGCTTGTTTCCATTTCTTGTCAGATAATGCCTCAGATAAAGAGGTAAGCATAATGGTAGTGTTTAGGTTTGTGAGGAAGGCTTTATAGGTAGGTGATAACTGTTCAAAGCATAGGTAGTTGGATAGAGGGTAGAGTGGCTTATTAGTGCAAGTTCTAGGATCTTTTCTAAGGGCAACGGGAAGATGTAAGTCTTCAGAATCTATTGGTGGTACTTCTCTGGATTTTTGTTTCTTACGCTATATTGGGCTGGATTCTGGTTCCTTATGTAAAGATAAGTTAGATTCTGGTTCATGTGCATGAGAAAATTCAGAAATTGAATCACAAGAATTTGAAGGGTCAAGCAAAGTTACCTCATGTAATGTCAGATCAGACTCTTGGACATGAGTAGATTCAGGAATGGTCTTTCTTCGTGTATAAATCCTTATATTTTTCTCATATCTTCAATCGGCTTCAACGTTTACATGATTTTCATAATCAACTTCCGTCTCAACATTGTCACCTCCAGTTTCAACCTCAACTTCTGGTCCTATATTAAGGTCAGGAAGTAGAAGAGACTCATCTTCCTTACATGAATTCTCCCCCTGAATGAGTTTGAA